>OU015468.1:0-94018 GCA_907164805.1 Brachyptera putata
TTGAGAACTCAACATTATTAAACATTCTTACTCAAGTTTTCATGACAATGCGCCCATACAACTTGAATTAAAAGAATAAATCTGAGATTGAAAAATTATTTAAACCAAATATTATTTATTTCGAGTTCAAATATAGAGACACACACGAGAATATCAATGGGTATTGGGAACACAACATATTAGAACAACAAACAAAACAACCAAATTGTAATTTAGAAAAAGACATGTCAAAATCTTGTTTGTTCTCTATCAAGTAATATCGAAGCTAGAAGTGAAGAGGATGAGCTACCCGGTTACTCCTTGTCCTTGCTTGTGTAGCTGCTCAGGTTGCCCATGACGTAAGCTGGTCCTGCCATCCATGCGCAGAACATGATGGTACAGTGTATGACCTTCACCTGGAGGAGGTAAACAGACCGACATTATCCTGATGATGATTACTGTTCGCTTAACGACCCCACCAACAGCTAGCTTATACGGGGGACGAATGAGCAGGTCATTATGAAACCATGGAGTTGTATTGTACTGGAGGTATAACTCCGTGCTAAAAACTCGGCCCACTTGATCACAACTAATAGTGGGTAACGGCAGCCATGTTCCCTAGGTACTCAAGCTGATTGTTGTCAGGTGTAGGCCGAACGAAACTTGTTTTATATTTAGTGTCTGAATTCAGTCCTTCTATAATATTACATAATGTAATAATACAGAAGGCCTTGCCTTCTATATTATTACATAATTTGTAATAATAAAGAAGGCCTTGCTGAATTACCAATGTGGGAGTAGCTCCAACTGGCAGTTGAAAAAAGAACATGTCCGCCGTATCGAAGTAACCGGAAGTAAGCGATCTGGTACACGGCTCGGCACTGAGATAGACCTCCATATATACAACTCCATGATGAAACTATGTAGTGATGATAAGTGAAAGGACGTTTACAAAAATCTTTTGCGGGACTTGAACCCACGCCCAACGGCGACTTCAGTTTCTGAAGCGTGCCTCAGCTGACTGAGCTACCGAGGGCGGCATCGACATTATCTTCAGGACAAACGGAAGACATGAACGATTGTTTTTATATTGGGTTTAACGACGAACTGTACTGATAACCAAGTTCTATTGGCACGGTGAATGATATATGAGATGATGGGATGATGAGATGAAAGGTTATTTTTGAGGTGTTTTTGGATAGTAGGATGGAATCGGTCGTGCCCTGTTGTTGAGGAACACCCAGTATCGACCCGAGGGGTTACCAACTCCTGAAATCCGGTGTACACTTGTCATGAAATCTCTTGAAATCCCTGAAATCTTTAAATCAGGTGTACACCAAATGTGTGGGTTGTAAACTCCTCGTATCGACCTGCACGATGGTAGAACAGCTACTGTGAATCTACGTTGGTCTGATCACACGCTGAATATCGCGCTTTTATAGTGTCTACTTTTACCATGCATCATCATGTCATTTGTTTCCGCTTATAAATTAAGAATATTTTATTATCACTAGGCAAATGCAGGATGTGCGTTGTATAATGTGCGAGATGTCTATATAAAGTATAATCGAAAACTCTACAAACCTTGATCATTTGAAATGAACTTCAGCCGATGTCAATGAATCTAGAAAGCCGTGACTTCCACAATGCAACATTTTTCAACTAATATTTCTATCTTTCCGATGAATAAAATACATTTATTATATTATTTTCTCCAAAACGGCTGGTCCGAATATCAAACCAAATTTTTATTCATGTATATTCTTGTGTTGACATTTGTGGAAAATTTGAATCATATTGAAGAGATTTAATTTTTCAATTTTTTCCGCTCAGCCAAATCTTATGGGGTTCATAGAAACTTCTAAATAATCTTTCTCAAAAATGGTCCAACCGATTAGACCTCGAAACTATACAGTTCTAAGTTGGATAAGTTTGCATATAAAAAAAAGTTTCATGTCGATCGGTCAAACCCTGCGACCTGTGCAGTGTTTACAAACAAAAAAAAAGAACGCACAGACAAAGTTCCGTAAGAGTTCAGTGAAAATCTTCGCTACGCTCATCTTATTATAACGACAGAGAGAAACCACGAAAAACCCTATCAGGATGGTCGACCATGGCGGTAATCGAATCCCGGTCTCTTGATTCTTGAATGATGGTTGATGGGATAGGTACAAAACCCATAGATAACGAGCATATCCATCGTACCATAGAATAAAGAAATATGATCGTACTCAATTAGATTTACATCCTAAATGCCTTTCATATTTCGCGTCGATTGTTGTCATTATAGAGGCGAACAACAGTACTATAACAGGAAACCAAATTCTAATTGTTGTCGAAAAGAAAAGCACTTTCTGCCAATGCATCAAAGTTTAGTCATTTCAAATATTGAATAATCTAACCATAATTTTTGAATGTTGTTATTCTAGTTGATTGTTGTAGGCTTCTTTCACCGCTTAGTAGGGCTACTATGCTTTTAGAAACTCGACAACAATGTGTACAAAACAAGAGATACGGATTTACTGAAGTGAAATATAATAACGAAGAGTAATAGACAATGGCTTTGTGTCATTGTCTTTTGGTTTGATGCTCAGCCTACTGTAAATGAATCTATAGTTACTTATTCTACTCCGAATGTGGATAAAATATCAAGATAATAAGCTGCATTACACGCAATGTCTGTAAGGAGGCTCGACTGAGTAATATGCTTAGGAGTTTCAGCTACCAAAACACCAATTTATAATGTCAGGCGTTTGCCAGCGTGAAGCTATCATGCCCTCAACTTTCACGATCGTAGTTTTAAAAAAATCATGGTGTCACTAAGAATCGGACCTAGCCTAGGCCTAAGCTAGGTCAACGAGAAACATAATTTTGATTAAATGCCTGTATTAAGCTAGGTTCCCATGACGATTTTTAGTTAACCTGATTAGTTAACCTGACCAAGGTGCGCCGTGGTTTCCCACTGACATTGAGGATGATACTGCGATGATTCAAAGCAGATCCCGCTATCAAAAAACGTCCAATGTAATAACATTTCATTTCATTCGTCATTCACCGGTCTTAGTCATCAGTAGGCTCACAGTGTGTCATTGAACTCGGTATAAATATCTGTTGCACTTCACACATTAAGCCTGTTTGTTTGTCCTGCACTAGCTGAACTGGTTCTTCAGTTCTTGCACAATCGTGTTTGTTTGTAACCATGGTTCTGCACCAAGCTGCACTTTCTTGTTTGTTTGTCCCGGTTCACTTGCACTAGTTCAGGTAGTTCTACACCAGCTACGGAGCTGGTGTGCTTAGTTCAGTGCAAGATGGCAGGCGCCAAAATCAAGTTGTAGGCGGACGCTTTGCTGGCTTACTAGTTGTTGACGCTTAAATTCGTGTTAATGAGAATGAAAAAATATATAATCGAATAAGGGTCGTCATTATAAAATATTTACTATTCATTAATCACATTCCATGATATTTAATATCTCTTTCTCCATCAACGGGTCTGCTTCCATTTCAAAATTCGCGTCTAGGAACCAAAAAATCGTCAATTTCGTGTTTGTTTGTACCTCATCATTTCGGTATCATTTCCTACACAAAACCCGTAATATGACGTACTTCCTTTTTACACCAGCTGCGCTTTAGTTCAGGTGGTGCAACACAAACAAACAGACCTATTGTTTATTAAAGGACATGACAACCCTGAAACTAGATTTTAACAAATAATGAAGATTTTTGAGAAAACTAGATATCATCATCTCTTATTCAGAAATTATAAATTAATTTTTTCGTCCTCCTGGGACCGTGAGTCATTAAGTAGGCGTTACCGATTCTGTATAGAATTAGAAACATAAACAGAATCGAGTATTGTCTACGTCACGACTCAGAAAAAAGGCCGGGTCCTGGAGGACAAATAAATCAATTATAATTTTTGAAATTGAAATGATGATTTCTAGTTTTCTCTAAAAATTAAGGAAATGAATAACGTAATTATTATTTGAAATCTAGTCCCAGCGTTGTGGTGTCCTTTAAGTACCGTCTAAGTGTAAGTTAGGGTGACTAGGCCACTTGTGACCGTGCTGTACTGTTGTTGGCCTAAAATTAAACAGACGGGTGACTTTTGCAGGTCGAGTACGTGGTACATGGATCGTCCTAGCTCTCGAGTTGACAACGATTGGACGAGCTAAACAATTGGACTGCGACCTTGACGGGGACAACGCAACGAGGCGTGACATCAATGTTGACAAACTGACAGCAAGATAACACCGGGTAAAGACCGAGGATTGCAAATGAATCGATTTTTTTTTCATATTGGGTTCAACGATGCACTGTAGTGATAGCGAAGATCTATTGGCGTCGGATGAATGATTATGGGATTATGAGATGGAGGTTTCTTAGTTAATGGGAAGAATAGTGGGAAAGAAGCGAGTCATAATAATGAAACGAATTACATGCAATAATAAAGTTATAATAAAACTTACCATAGGAGTAGAAATGATGAGTATTTATAGGCCCAAGATGATGGCTGGGTTGAGTATATGTTTTTGAACATTAATAGATACTGTAGGTGGGGCAAGAACTCCTTTATACTGTCTCATTTGAAAAGTAGGCCTTTGAAATGACAAAATCAAAATTCAATAAATTTGGTATGGAAATTTTCAATGGATTGAATGAAACCAGATTAAATTTTGTTGAAAATCATTTTCAAAAATCAATGGAATGAATAGGCCTCCAGTCAATTCTGATTCACATAAAGTTCCTAATGAATTGGACATTTTCTGAAAATTTTCATTGAAAATTTCAATAAATTTGCAATAGAAATTTTTGGAACATTTTCAACGTCCCACCACTAATTCTACGCCAATAGATCTTGGTTGAAGCATTACAATGTGTCTTGAAACCAGGGCCGGCTCGTGGGCGGGGCGACCCGGGGCGCAAAATGTTTGGGGCGCTACATCTTTTTCTTAAAATAAATGAACATGGAATACTTGATACAAAATTATTGTTAATATGCGATTTCGAAGTGATAAGGAGGTCCTGTCATGTCGTCAGTTGAGTTCTTAAATATATAGTATAGGAATGACTAAAAAACAAAGTATACGGAAGTAACGATGATTCTTCTCTTCCTATTCAACTCTTATTTTCTCCATATAATCTTCATTTATAATGTTCTTTGCATTTGCGCTTGTGCATCAAATGATGATAATTGTTTATGAGCGCGTCACGGCCTATTGACGGTTGAAGGGTGAACCTGGCATAAAAATTGGATGACCTCGCGCAGTATTCATCAGCCCAATTAATATTTTCCTTGGATCAACAGAAGGGTAGGAATGTTTTATATATCCAGAGAGTTTCTATAATATCTTTTAAAATCAGTTTAAAATGTTCAAAAAGCCAAATTTTTCGCCTCTGGCAGCTGGGGCAGAGACCGCCTAGGATCTTTGAATACATTTCAAGTAGTGTCTTGGGGCTCGCCCAGGGCGCCAAAATCCCACGAGCCGGCCCTGCTTAAAACCCAATACTATATCGGTAGATAAAATTAATGAACACTGTTTTCTTCACACTGTTGAATAAAACTGTCGAATACATTTTCACTCATCTTCAACAATGACTACATTAGCTATTGCTAGAGTGTGCCGTTAAACCCAGTATTATTATTTCAACTATTTCTTTGTGGTGGTGAGATCGCCCTTGTGGTGCCTCGTCCGAAATGATCCTAACTTTCATCCTTTGCCTTTATAGGGAAACAATGGCTTTCTGTCAAGTTTCCAATGTTATTAATGCATGAAAAAGTTCCAATTGCCCCCCCCCCCCCCCCAGTTAACTATCACACTAGGGTAGTAAGTAGTAACCGAATTCAGGTTGGGCGTGGGTTTGAGTCCCACATAGGGAATGTGTTTTTGTAAATGTCCTTGCACCTATCATCACTTCATCGTTTCATCATATCCCGCTCATTCGTACCCCCGTATAACCTAGCTGTTGGTGAGGTCGTAGGGCAAACAATAAAATAAATGGATGAAATGAACAAATGAAGAACATTTTGAGATGACTAAGTGTTGATATATTTGCGTTCAGGTGTAGTTGAACTCTCCGACTTATATATTCCGACTAGGCTATTGCCTGTGAGCCGTAGTTCACCATCTGAGAGAACTTACAAGCGTTGTTTCCGTTACAGTTTCTACCAGCGCTCGACAGAATTCCCGCGTCACGAGAGTCTCTTGGTTTGTGTCGACTACCAATTAACGGACTGCATTCAATGGTAAGAGCCCATTCATTACTTCTCATCGAGAAAGAGAGATTTTACAGGTTTCACAAATCTTGGTCAAGTACTAATCCACTATTAGGTGAGGTACAGAAATGATATTTGTAACCGAGGGTGGTAACAAGTTGATCCACTAACTATCAATTTGACTGGACCTTGACCTTGTTCAGAGTGTAGATAATTAATTGTTAATTTGAAAATCCTATTTTAATTATTCTTTGGGGTAGTAAGGTTGCCCTCGTAGTGTCCCTAAGTTATCTTATTTTGATTATTCTCTGGGGTGGTAGGATTGCCCTCGTGGTGCCCTTGAATTGTCTCATTTTAATTATTATTTGGGGTGGTGAGATCGCCCTTGTGACCCCCAAGTCATATCATTTCAATTATTATTCAGGGTGGTGAGATCGCCCTTGTGGCACCCCTAAATTATCTTATTTTGATTATTGTTCGGGCCGTTGTGGTGGCCCGTCTAAATGATTCCATCCGTAGCCTATTGGGGAAAAAAGATTTTGTATCAAGTTTCGATGTTATTGAAAAAAAACGTAGGCCTATCCCAAAATTCGTCACTTTGATTTGACATGAATGGGAGGAGAATCATCTCCACATGAACCGACCGCTATTTGTGACGCTGTCAGTTTGTGTTGTTTGGTTGTCAGCACCGGACGATGTACACTTGCAGTCAAAATCCGAAGCTTAAATATTCCATCGAGTGAAATCCGCAAATTTAACTGCTAGTTTTTCATAGACTTGTGCGTACTAAATTGTCTGCTAGTTTTAATGCATTTAATGCCAGTACATTTTGTTTAGAACCCATGTTAATGTATCTTGATGGACTACTTGAAACACAACTACGTCTTTCAAAAGCGTCAAATCTTCCAACTTCAGCAACTTTTTTCAATTATCCCAATTTTACAGTTATTCAGTTGGTACACAACCTCCTCTCTTGGATATAGGTATACCGTAATCCACTATGAAACAAAAGTCCATGCTAATTTTTTTCTCAATTAATCTTTGACATTACAACTCATTTCCTATTGTTGCAGATTGCCCGAAGCTGTTCACCACGCGTAGCTCAAGACACTTGCAGTTACCGACGTCAGGATCACGTTGCGTTGGAGCTCAGCAGCCGATCACACCACGTTGTGCAGTTGCCGACTTCAGGAGCATGTTAGAGTTCCACTCGTCCATTGCAGCAATCAACGCTGTGACTCGCTACTCAAGATGCTGTGTTTTGATTGGTTGAATGCTGATCACAAGACTTGCTGCATTGTGAATGGATTGAGACAAGACTGATAATGATGTGCAAACAAATATCTTGTGATTGTATAATTTATTGATATAACTTGTACCGAATATGTGACAATAAACTGATAATTTGTTACAATAACATGACGTGTTCTGACGTGTGTGATTATCACATGGCTCCTAGTATCCCGCGTGGCGCCCGCAGCGGTGGCGGTGGCGGGATTGTGAAAGTGTGTGAGGCTCGACCTTGAAATTTTCCATGCAGAGAGGCTCGTGTAGCTTCCGAGGAAGCTACGCAAGTCTCTCGTGCACGGTCAAATCCAAGGTCTCCACCACACTCTTACAGCTAATCTTAGATAGTGGTTGGATGTATGACAATGTACCTTTGAATGCAAGGCAGGCTCATGCGAGTCTATCTCACACGCAAGAGTAGCACGTCTCACCCAAGAGCGATCCAGATCAATCCCCTCACCGCCGTGAGCCTTTTATTCACGTGCTCGGGTGTGGCATCGATTGCTTTAGCTCGAGGAGATGATTTCCTGTCGTGGAGCTTTAATCAGCTTGGTTTAGAGCCAACGGGGCGCTGATCAAACCACTCTGGGCTGGCCTACCCGGCTCGGGGATCATTTTACAATAGGCTGGATCATACCTGGGGGTGCGGGCGGCACACGGGTCAGATTAGGCACATGACGGTGCATTACCTGCTACCTCGTAGTCGCCACGATGATCCAAGGAGGGAGTCTTCAAGGTAAGCTGCAGCCTGCAAACAGGAAGGAGGATTTAATAAACGTGAATAACTTGCTTCAAATGCGATTGATTACAAAAATTTCGAACGATTATTCATTACGAAGGGCTACTCCATGTTCACAGCAAATTTGAGACGAATCGAATTTTGAAAATTAAAAAATTAAAAAATTCTGCAAGTTATTTTTTGCTCTAAAATCTTTAAATTCGATTCAATTTTGAAACGGAGACTAGATTTGTGTTCCAAATTGATCACATTACACATACATAACAACAGAACTGGGAAATTCAACCACAAATTTCAAACCCCCCAAAAAAATCACCAAAAAGCACAGGGGTAAGTAAGCACGTTTTTGACCTTTCGCAATTAATTCCTACGAACTGGTGAGACCTATGATGTTCTAGTATTTTTTTATGACCATAACTTTGGGAACTTTAAATCATCAGAAAGTTCCGTTAGGATTGCCCTAGCGGATGCCGAGAAAAACGTCGCTGATTTATCAAAAAACGGACATTTTCAGCCAACTTTCAGAACGGTCTTTTTTAATAACGACAATTGCCCAATTAAGTTTAGATATTCAGTAAGAAGAATTAATTCTAAGGAAGAAAATATGTTTTTGGAAATTTTAAAACCAAAATTGACGTCAGAAATCAAATTTGAAAAACGTGAAAAAAGGCCAAAATACACGAGTTTTGATTTGTCTAAAATTTGGTAGGAAGACGGAAGGGCATTTCAAAAACTCAATTCCATTGAAATTTTTACAATTTTCTTTTTTCAAAGTAATTACAAGGATTCTAAAATTGTATATGGGCCCTACCATGGTAAATAATACCAAGTTGATTTTCGCTCTAAAATCTTTAAATTGAACTCAATTTTGAAACGGAGACCAGATTTGTGTTTCAAATTCATCACATTACACATACATAACAACAGAACTGGGAAATTCAACCACAAATTTCAAACCCCCAAAAAAAATCACCAAAAAGCACAGGGGTAAGTAAGCACGTTTTTGACCTTTCGCAATTAATTCCTACGAACTGGTGAGACCTATGATGTTCTAGTATTTTTTTATGACCATAACTTTGGGAACTTTAAATCATTAGAAAGTTCCGTTAGGATTGCCCTAGCGGATGCCGAGAAAAACGTTGCTGATTTATCAAAAAACGGACATTTTCAGCCAACTTTCAGAACGGTCTTTTTTTAAAACGACAATTGCCCAATTAAGTTTAGATATTCAGTAAGAAGAATTAATTCTAAGGAAGAAAATATGTTTTTGGAAATTTTAAAACCAAAATTGACGTCAGAAATCAAATTTGAAAAACGTGAAAAAAGGCCAAAATACACGAGTTTTGATTTGTCTAAAATTTGGTAGGAAGACGGAAGGGCATATCAGAAACTCAATTCCATTGAAATTTTTACAATTTTCTTCTTTTCAAAGTAATTACAAGGATTCTAAAATTGTATATGGGCCCTACCATGGTAAATAACACCAAGTTGATTTTTGCTCTAAAATCTTTAAATTAAACTCAATTTTGAAACGGAGACCAGATTTGTGTTTCAAATTCATCACATTACACATACATAACAACAGAACTGGGAAATTCAACCACAAATTTCAAACCCCCAAAAAAAATCACCAAAAAGCACAGGGGTAAGTAAGCACGTTTTTGACCTTTCGCAATTAATTCCTACGAACTGGTGAGACCTATGATGTTCTAGTATTTTTTTATGACCATAACTTTGGGAACTTTAAATCATTAGAAAGTTCCGTTAGGATTGCCCTAGCGGATGCCGAGAAAAACGTTGCTGATTTATCAAAAAACGGACATTTTCAGCCAACTTTCAGAACGGTCTTTTTTTAAAACGACAATTGCCCAATTAAGTTTAGATATTCAGTAAGAAGAATTAATTCTAAGGAAGAAAATATGTTTTTGGAAATTTTAAAACCAAAATTGACGTCAGAAATCAAATTTGAAAAACGTGAAAAAAGGCCAAAATACACGAGTTTTGATTTGTCTAAAATTTGGTAGGAAGACGGAAGGGCATTTCAAAAACTCAATTCCATTGAAATTTTTACAATTTTCTTTTTTTCAAAGTAATTACAAGGATTCTAAAATTGTATATGGGCCCTACCATGGTAAATAATACCAAGTTGATTTTCGCTCTAAAATCTTTAAATTAAACTCAATTTTGAAACGGAGACCAGATTTGTGTTTCAAATTCATCACATTACACATACATAACAACAGAACTGGGAAATTTAACCACAAATTTCAAACCCCCAAAAAAAATCACCAAAAAGCACAGGGGTAAGTAAGCACGTTTTTGACCTTTCGCAATTAATTCCTACGAACTGGTGAGACCTATGATGTTCTAGTATTTTTTTATGACCATAACTTTGGGAACTTTAAATCATTAGAAAGTTCCGTTAGGATTG
This sequence comes from Brachyptera putata, assembly GCA_907164805.1. Lineage (NCBI taxonomy): Eukaryota > Metazoa > Arthropoda > Insecta > Plecoptera > Taeniopterygidae > Brachyptera > Brachyptera putata. The sequence continues at coordinate 10,651 of OU015468.1, forward strand.
CCCTAGCGGATGCCGAGAAAAACGTTGCTGATTTATCAAAAAACGGACATTTTCAGCCAACTTTCAGAACGGTCTTTTTTTAAAACGACAATTGCCCAATTAAGTTTAGATATTCAGTAAGAAGAATTAATTCTAAGGAAGAAAATATGTTTTTGGAAATTTTAAAACCAAAATTGACGTCAGAAATCAAATTTGAAAAACGTGAAAAAAGGCCAAAATACACGAGTTTTGATTTGTCTAAAATTTGGTAGGAAGACGGAAGGGCATATCAGAAACTCAATTCCATTGAAATTTTTACAATTTTCTTCTTTTCAAAGTAATTACAAGGATTCTAAAATTGTATATGGGCCCTACCATGGTAAATAACACCAAGTTGATTTTTGCTCTAAAATCTTTAAATTAAACTCAATTTTGAAACGGAGACCAGATTTGTGTTTCAAATTCATCACATTACACATACATAACAACAGAACTGGGAAATTCAACCACAAATTTCAAACCCCCAAAAAAAATCACCAAAAAGCACAGGGGTAAGTAAGCACGTTTTTGACCTTTCGCAATTAATTCCTACGAACTGGTGAGACCTATGATGTTCTAGTATTTTTTTATGACCATAACTTTGGGAACTTTAAATCATTAGAAAGTTCCGTTAGGATTGCCCTAGCGGATGCCGAGAAAAACGTTGCTGATTTATCAAAAAACGGACATTTTCAGCCAACTTTCAGAACGGTCTTTTTTTAAAACGACAATTGCCCAATTAAGTTTAGATATTCAGTAAGAAGAATTAATTCTAAGGAAGAAAATATGTTTTTGGAAATTTTAAAACCAAAATTGACGTCAGAAATCAAATTTGAAAAACGTGAAAAAAGGCCAAAATACACGAGTTTTGATTTGTCTAAAATTTGGTAGGAAGACGGAAGGGCATTTCAAAAACTCAATTCCATTGAAATTTTTACAATTTTCTTTTTTTCAAAGTAATTACAAGGATTCTAAAATTGTATATGGGCCCTACCATGGTAAATAATACCAAGTTGATTTTCGCTCTAAAATCTTTAAATTAAACTCAATTTTGAAACGGAGACCAGATTTGTGTTTCAAATTCATCACATTACACATACATAACAACAGAACTGGGAAATTCAACCACAAATTTCAAACCCCCAAAAAAAATCACCAAAAAGCACAGGGGTAAGTAAGCACGTTTTTGACCTTTCGCAATTAATTCCTACGAACTGGTGAGACCTATGATGTTCTAGTATTTTTTTATAATTATAACTTCAGGATCTTTAAATCATCAGAAAGTTCCGTCAGGATTGTCCAAGCGGTTGCCAAGAAAAACGTCGTTGATTTATCAGAAAACAGACATTTTCAGGCAACTTTCAGAACGGTCTTTTGGATTAACGACAGTTGTTGAGGTATGTTTACATATTCAGTAAGAAGATTCAATTCTAAAGAAGAAAATATCTTTTAGAAAATTTTTAAATCAAAATTGACGTCAGAAATCAAATTTGAAAAAAGTGAAAAAGGTCAAAAATCATGATTTTTGATCTGTCTAAAATTTTGTAGGATGACGAAAGGGCATTCTAAAACAACAAATCCACTGACATTTTCCCAATTTTAATTTTTTCAAAGTAATTATAAGGATTTTAAATTTCTATATGGGCCCTAACATGGCAAATAATACCAAGTTATTTTGTGCTCTAAAATCTTTAAATTATACTTAATTTGGAAACTGAGACCACACTTGTATTCCAATTTGATCACATTACACGTGTACACATAATAATAGAACTGAGAAATTCAACACAGAATTTCAGGTGACATGAAAATTTGACCAAAAATACCAAGTCACTTTCTTCTCTTAATCTCTAAATTAAAATTGAAGAAGAAACCGAGACCCGCTTTGAGTTCTCATTTGATTACTCAACACATGAACTGAGACATTCAACGACTGTGTCAAGACTGCAAGAAATAGCAAGTAAGTGTTTTCTACTTACTGGCATCGTTCTTGTCGTTCTCTGCTGCGTTCATGTTCTTCCCTCCTTCCCGCTTCTCCCTGCGTCAACTGCCGTCTAGGTTGCCTTCTCTTCCTTCTTCAACGGGCCTGCTAGTTGATACGTGGACTGAGATCGTCCAATGTCGACGAGCCGTGACAGCTGCAATACAAAATACTATAATGAAATACACAGAATTATTATTCACATGATATGTTGCAAAATAGTTGAAGCTTGGTTGAGAGGCGGGCAGATCGGGCCTCTGTTCGATCCCCGTTGCCCATCCTTACCTCCGTGGTCCATCTCCGTAGCCTAGTTAAATGCTGTGGTGGTTCTTACAATACAGGCCACGACCGCTTCATTCCCATTATCTACCAAGCCTTCGTCTCATCATCCCTTTGGTCAAACATACAGCGCCAACAGATCACAGCTATCATTACAGAGCGCCGTTAATGGACCGTACTTGGATATACGGACATATTCAGAATTAAATTTGAATACTCTCATCTACCAAGTTTCTTAGGGCGTCCCATACACGTAAGTCAACAGTTTGGGGCCAATATATATTGGTCTATCGTACCGAATTAACCGACAAATAAAACTTGCATTTCATTTACAACTTTCATCATTTGAATGTCTAGGGTTACATCTATAGCTATCTACGATGGACTTGGACTTGTCCCACGTTCTCCCAGCTGACGATCATCTCCAGTGCTAAGAAACCTCGACGGTGGCGACTAGTAGCGGCAATATAGAATACTAATGCAAAGTCAAGATGGACGTCAAACTGAGCAATAATTTGCAGGACATAAACACTTTTGGTTGTGTATGATATGTAAAGTTCAAATCATATTGTTGAGTAAACTAGGCAAACGCAGGATGTGCGTTGTACGATGAGCGAGATGTCTATATAAAGTATAATCGAAAACTCTACAAACCTTGATCATTTGAAATGAACTTCAGCCGATGTCAATGAATCTAGAAAGCCGTGACTTCGACAATGCAACATTCTTCAACTAATATTTCTATCTTTCCGATGAATAGAATACAAATTTATTATATTATTTTCTCCAAAACGGCTGGTCCGAATATCAAACCAAATTTTTATTCATGTATATTATTCTTGTGTTCACATTTGTGGAAAATTTGAATCATATTGAAGAGATTTAATTTTTCAATTTTTTCCGCTCAGCCGAATCTTATGGGGTTTTTAGAAACTTCTAAATGATGTTTCTCGAAAATGGTCCAACTGATTAGACCTCAAAACTATACAGTTCTAAGTTGGATAAGTTTGCATATAAAAAAAAAGTTTCATGTCGATCGGTCAAACCCTGCGACCTGAGCAGTGCTTACAAACAAACAGAAAAAAAAAAAAAAACGCACAGACAAAGTTCCGTAAGAGTTCAGTGAAAATCTTCGCTAATGATATTTCATTCAAAGTAAACACGTTTACAATCCATTGAAATTTGACAAAAAAAAAATCCTGAAGTAGGCCTATTGCTCTTAAAGAGATGAGAGGTAAGAAAGTCTGAAATCTCTGACCATCAAAACCGTGAGGACTGAAAAATAGCAGCTACGTCTTTCTGTTCTCTACTTACGCATGTCGTTCTTGTGGTTCTCTCTGTTGCGTTCATCTTGATCCCTCCTTCCCTCTTCGTCTCACGTCCTCACTGCGTCACCTTCTACATCATACGGCCGTCTCAGCTGCCTTCTTCTTCAGTGGTCCCGCTAGAACGCTCCAATACGTGCAGTACGTCCCACGTTGACAGGCTTCAACAGCTGTAACAAGCACAATACCAGTTGAAACATCAATTGACAGACGTCAAGACTCGTAACACCCAATCTCGTTCTAGTTCCATTTATTGTAATAGAGCATTGAAAATGCGGAAGTGTGACCACTGTGTGGGCTCGTTATTTTATATTTCACTTTCCATTGACTAGGTCTAAATGTCCCGATTAAACAAAGGGAGTACTTCATACCACGGACCCGTGGTGTCTACAGTGGCTCACACGTGCCACACCCCCTGCCGGTACTACTTTTTGTTTCTTTAAATATTATATTTTTAAAACTTCTTTGTGATAGGTTATGGCCTTATGGGTCAATTTTTTTTTCCTCGAATGTTTGAATTAACATCATAAAGTCGGTCTATAGCCTTGTTTTATATGGGGGAGTGGTTCGTAGAATCCACTAGATACGCCACGGGTCTGCGGTAGGAAGGTCTGCCTCAAATAAATTATAATAACGGCAACCCTACACTGAGAACAGAAATTTCTTACACAAGTTAATGAGAAATGGCCTTGATCTGCATCAATGACACACAACCTGCCAACTGAATAATTTATTTTTAGATATATCATAGTCTGCATAGGGCCTATTCCAATAATTTCAAATGAAATTGTTTCACTATTTTTGGCCCGCTTTCATTATTATTTTATTTGAGAAGTTAGTAATAACACTATACGCCATTGTACACATCTTTCTGCAGAAGGTTAAGTGTGACTACTGAGTACGTTGTGGAGACGGTCACGGTTGTGTCCATGAGGTAAATACGAAGCGACACGGAGAGGCCAGTAGACTAGTAGAGCGTTACACACAGCGATCATGCACAACACCGTTTCGATTTGATTCTCATAGAATACTGAATACAACAATGTGGGTGTAAGTCACTTGAAAAGACGCAGAAATATAGGCCTATGCTGATTACTATGAATTGTAGGCCCCTATTTCTCAGTAGAACTGCCACACCAGCCATAACAATCAATTAACAGTCATTTATTTGGTCCGACTCGGAGCTCCGCCATAAGGATAACGTGTAACGGAATATTCCCAGTCAGGCTGATATCACCGAAGCATGTGACTTCACGTTCGCATCCTGCAGACCCCGCGTATCTAGGACCCTAGGTCGTAGCCCTAGGTATGTACAAGAGCCCTGGATATAAGCTAAGATACATTTCTATATAGGCTACAATTATGGTCGCCCCCCCCCCACAAATGTATAAAATGGCCTTTCGTATAAAAAAAGTTGTGCATCACTAGTCTACAGCCTAGGCAAACGTAGATGCAAAAGTTAGGTTATAGTAACCTATGCCTATTACTAACCATATTAATGTTATCGCCAGTCTACTGATGTAGCTTGATGTTTGACAGCATCAAATATGATAGTACACATCAAGATAGCATTAAATTAGCTATAAAAACGTACACCTTTTGAATAAGTTGGCCTAGGCCTAAACAATAACATTGAGGCTTATTTTGACACTTGACACAAGGCCTTCTATATTATTAAATCTGAAGGCCTACTTTTGAACATTCAAAGAACTGCCGCTTAGATCAGTGGTCACTGCACACTACCGCACCAAATGTCGATAAAGGAGTTCATCCAAGGCCATTAAATGGGGCCATCTCCCTTCATGCGAGCCTCCCTAGGAAGTTCAGAAATCAGAAAAGTGAATGCTACTTTATCGTCTCGTCGATAAACCAAGTCCACACAAGGTTATTATAACGGCTCATTTCCCTTAATCCGAAGAAAACAGAAAACAGAAGATTGAATACTACTTTATCGACTCGAAAGAATTCGTTTGAAATTTGACAGAAGAAATGTATTTTCATTTGATATTTAGATATAAAAGACTTGCTTCTGGATAAGAATACATGCTTAACGTGTCGTATTTATGAACAGAAAAAACAATAAATATGAATGAAGAATGTTGTATTATTTCAATTTAACTACAATTTTGACAATAAATGTAAACTAGGAAAACGCAGCACATGCGTTGTAGGATGAGCGAGATTTTATATGAAATGGTAAAGGTGTATGCACCTTGATTTTGGATCCATTAACTCACTGCTTACAATATGTCAACCATTTTACGAACTAATTGATTCAGCTTGTTGATCATCTGTTAATAGCTTTCTTCTCAGAGCTCTCCAATTGATTCATGTAAGAGCTGTCACCCGATTGAACCTCGCCTGTTTTTGACTTGTAATGTTGCTTACTTACAAGATGAATAAATTCTATGTGAAACTTTGGAATAATGTTCATCATTCAGTCGTGTGCTTGAATACCGTAGAAATTAGAATTTAGTAGGAGTAAATATTTTTGATGATTATTGTTTGCTTAGTGACCCCCACCAACAGCAATTTATGCAGGGATGCGATTTAGCGGGTGATTATGAACTAAAATTTCGCTTCTGATGCGCGAGGCTCAGGGTTCGGATTCACAGTTCAGCAACAATCACAAGAGTTCAACTTATTCCTGCTTATAGTGTATTATCAATAATCTATCACCATTATTATTTATCCTTATTATATCGTTAATAAATACCCAAAAATAAAGACAATTTTATTATTATTATGAATTGCTTTCATTTCATAAATTTGTTCAACAATGAGTGAAGCCCGCTGTTACTATCCACAACCTCCTTCCATTACACAACTCCAGGAATGTCAGATAAAAGGAACAGTTAAATGAAACACACAAGTCCGGTATTTTGATTTAATCATATATATATTTCTCAAAACCCAGATAAGCAATTAGATTGTGCCAGGGTGTGTGTCGACCACTTCTTCTAGGGCAGTCTTCTTATCAGTTGGTTCCTGCCAGTTCCGACTTCTTCTTCCTCTTCTTCACTAGTACTACTTTCCTCTCCTTCGTCTTTTCTTCTTACGAGTTCCCTTCACCTTTTTCTATCTTCCCACCATCTCTCGTCTAGCACTTCCTCCCATTTTTCTTCTCGGTTAACTACCCCACACCTTACTCCCTTCTGCCACTTCTCTCTTGGTCTTCCTACTCTTCTCTCAACTCCATTCTTTTCTGCTATCTCGAACATTGCTCTCGGTATTCTCTCCTTTTCCATTCGTCGCATATGCCTGTACCACCTAAGTCTCTCCCTTTCCATTTCAAATAATAACTTTTCCACTCCCACTTCGTTCCTTATATTTCTACTTCTCTTCTTCTCCAACTTTGACACTCCTTTGGAATCATTCTAATTACTTTTAAAATACCATTTTTAGCAAAATTTCAACGGAATAACTCTTTTGAAATGTCCTCTCGTCTTCCTACAAAATTTTAGCCGAATCAAAAATGATGATTTTAGCATTTTTCACGTTTCTCAAATTTGATTTTAAAATTCCCAGAATTATATTTTCTCAATTAGAATTAATTCTGCTTGAAGAATATCCAAACATACTTGGACAATTGTCGTTTTTCCAAAAGTCACTCTGAAAAGTGGCTGGAAATTGCAGTTTTTGGGTACTGGTAATTCAGACACCTTTCTCTTGGAAATGGCTGATGCGAGTATAGCCAAATTTGCTGAGGATCTATGGACCATCAAGTTACACTCATAAAAAAATACTAGAACATCATAGCGCACACCTACTCACAGCTCTCACTACTCGTGTTAAATGGGATATTGTGAGACGATTGGTCAGGTTATGGTGAAGGACATGTGGGATATTGATGAGCTTTACCCACACAATATTAACTCTCAAAACAGCGTGAGAAGATGAAGACACATAATGGAATGGTTAAAGAAATGAATCTTGTGTACCGGCACATCCACACATGCAGAAATCTAGAACCTAACTCAAGGTCAAGGAAAAACAACACACTGTAAAATATAAATGATAATTATTAATATCTGATATATTCTTCATTTATATAACGGGTGCGGTACTTGATAATATCGTTACCATAAGAGTACATTACAATATCTTGCTGCACGTGTTTGGAACACATAATCAGAATTCATTTCATTGTATTAAATTGATTTTATAAATAAATCCTATGATTGCACATGGTTTGTGCGCATGGAAATGGAACATGAACGAACACAATAAGAATATTAGTAGTATATTACGTAATGTCTGTATAGTAATCTAAAAACAGCTCAACATTTATCACATAGCATAATAGCAATAGCATATATTAATATATAGGCCTACAGTCATTTATCCATAAAAATAAGATCTTCCCAGACAACTGTGACACGAGCATTATCACTGACAAGACCCTTCAACTGAGTAACTCTAGTCTAGTGTCAAGTAGGCCTATTAGATTAAATGAAGGAAAACATATTTTTTATAATAAAATAATATCATCTTTGATCACATAGTGATACTGGTAGAATAACAGCGTACACTTGGTCTACTGAAGGCATCCTTGAACTTTCTCGATCCACTCTTGCGCCATGGTAGCGTCGCCGGCGCAGAAGTTGTACGTCCTGCGGTTGGTTCGCAACTGAAACACCAGACAAGACTAGAGACAGATTCAGCAACTCAAACCGTCATTCTACAAGACTTTCAATTGTAAACAGAGTGAATAGTGTTCTCAGTGGTGTGAACATTCAAACGATGGTTGTAATACTTGATAACATAATAATAATAATGTGATATAGGCTTATAATGTAGAAAAAAAAAATACATTCTTCGATTTATACTGAGCGAGTTCATAATTTTTAAACTTGAGAGATTCGTCAGGAAAGAATAACTATACATAGGATGAATAATAATACCGTAATAATAAATAATTCACATAATTGAATACATTCATATACTGTAATGATAATGATATGTAGGCCTACAGATGAGTGTTATAAGTTGGTGTGTAGATCAATACAGTAAACCCTCGTTAATCCGAAATTGAAGGGACCTAAAAAAAATGATTTTGGTTTATAAAAATTCGGATTAATCAAAAAGTAATTTTTCCCGCTCTGAATATAGTTAATTTCGTATTGCGCGCTAGAGGAAGCTGTGTCACCGGCTGAGACTACGTGATAGATCCGTTGCTAAGGGCCTCGCTGATCGTGTGTACTCGGCTATCTCTGTGACGCGTGATCCTCATATGGCCCGTTTCTATTGGCGCTCGGCCGTCCCGAGTCGGACGAACGAGTGTACCGAGCTCAGACTTCGTCAAGGTCGACTGTATTCGGTACACAAAGCATGGAACAGCTGAGCATGCTTCCACTCATTCTTACGCATCAAATAAAAAGGATGGAAATTGGGAAAACAGTGATAACTTCACGGAATTCACTCGGATTATTTCGAATTATACAATCCGAAATCAGTGTTGAAGCGATTGAAGGAACGAAATATTAGTTCGAATTACGATTTAACCGAAATTCGGATTAACCATATTAATCAACATTGAAATGCCTATACCTTCAGCTGGGGACCGATTTCAAGTTCGAAATACGTCAAATTTCGGATTAACGGAGTTTGGATTACCGAGGGTTTACTGTAGAACAGTGGAAGTGTTTGGCAACTCACATCAAAGAATGATTTGTCGTCAGTCTTCTTTGGCGGTCCGGGCGCGGGCGCAGCGGGGTTCACCGACACCACCTCGGCCAGATCTGGAACACAGGTCAGGTCATGTGTGGAGACAAGTAGTCTCGAGTTCCACGAGGCGCTTGGAGAACGCAGGCCAATTCATTATTAATGAGCTACTTCGGGGCGTTTTCAAAACACCATTCCAGGTATTTCAAGCGTTCACAGTGCTAATGCAGAGGCAAACTAGAATTTTCCATAATATTATTCCAAGCCCTTTTATATCTAATTCTTGTATTCGATTTTCTAGTTTTTGATAAGTTCAATCCATGCGGGATGAGCACATTAATTATTTTAATATTAGTAGGGAATATAATTAACCATCGTAATTTTATTGAACAGGTGCGCATGTTCTTTGTTGGCTTATATAGAATGAATATGTGCTAAAATATCAATCGTTCAATCAAGCTCATGATCTAGACCTGTTGTAAAAATATGGCCTTTTATACAATTTACAGGGGAAACAAATGGTTTTATTGTATTGATATATTGTTGTACTTGATACGTAAAACAATATATTTGCCAATATCACTGTTATTTAGCATTCAGAGGCTGGTCAATTGGACACATATAGGGTGGAGGTTCTGAAATAACAGCTGATCTGTGACTGACCTATGTACCCCTTGCAGTGGGAGTCCTCCATGGCGTCGTAGTAGCGCAGCTGGTGCTTGATGGAGTCGAGCACGAACCAGCGCTGCTTCCAGCCCTTGAGCAGCGCCCCCCGCTTGTACAGGTAGCCCTCGTGCGTGCGGTTCTCCGCCACGTTCGACGAGAACTGGTCGTAGTACTGCTGGCTCGACGTCTGGATAGTCGCCACGCCTAACACACAAGCACACACGTACATCACCTTCACTGGCAGGCAAATGCTCAACGACCCCACCAACAGCTGGATTATACGGGGGTACGAATGAGCGGGTGATAATGCAACGATGAAGTGATGATAGGTGAAAGGACATTAGGAAAAACCCATGCCTTATGAGATTGGATTTAATGACCAACCTGTATTACAAACAGTGTATGATGACAAATGTATGAAAAACCAATTAAAAAACCATTTGATTCTATTAGAAGACAGCGTTTCCGTTGGCTCAGCTGCAGCACCGGACTTACTGGAGTTGACGGAGCCGTTGTCGCCGCCGTGGGAGCGCGTCAAGGTCTGCGAGGTGAGGTTGCCGTCAGCCACGGCCTTGTACTTGGTGCAGTTCTTGGGGACCGTGTCCGCACACTTCTCGTGGCAGCTGTAGCCGCAGTCCACGCAGCGCATGCCGGTCTGGAACAACGCGGGCACAACTCAACGTCCTGCTTCCCACCCTACTTGGAGACAAGCACTCGGGACCGGGACATTAGGCCCGAGTACATTTCTTGGGATGCCAGGACAGAAGGTTCAAAACCGGGATGTCTGGTCACCTTGGTTCATGGTCTTTGATGACATTTCACTGCATTGATAGATTGCTGTACTTCATACGTAAAACACACAATACATATCACTGTCAGTTAGCATTCCGAGGCTCGTCAATTGAACACATGTAAGAAAGCAAAGCCTAGACGAGGTTCTGAAACAACAGCTGACTGTAGTATTTCTCAATCTAGCTCTTAGATGTCAGTACAAGCCCATGTTAACGTGACGTAACGCTGTTGAGATATTAAATGCACAAACGTACTGTAAAGGGTAACAAGTGTCAGAGTCTTCCGAGCCCAGAAACGCATAATAAGATCGATACGAGATTCTCCTGTGGGCAAGGCATTAGAGAGTTGTGCATCCCACCTTTGCCAAGCCTCTCTATCCAGGCAATCTGCTTGTTTACCCACATGAACTATCATCTAATTTAGACAAAATAGCCACCATCATAATACCAGGAGATCTGAGCATTTACCAACTACAGTCAACATCCAATGGAGTGATGCAAGCTGGCAGGCCATTTTTTAATAAACTTCCAATCGAAGTCAAAAACGAAGACATAAAGAGTTTTAAATGGGCTTTAAAAAAACATTGTATGACCAACTCGTTTTATAGAATAAGAATTCCTAGGTTGAATGCATCATTTTTTTAAAAATCTATTTCGCTATGTTTTTCACTTCTACCAAAAATACTATTTTTTGACTTATTTTGATCAATTTGACTATGTATGGACTCATTCTTTATCACTATATGACCTGGTTTATCACCTCAATTGTTACATTAAAATGATGCACCAAACACCATGAATGGTTGTGCTCACCTTGACCGGGCCCCACAGCACGTTGGTGCACAGGTCGCAGTAGGTGGGCGTGGTGAAGTTGTAGCGCTCGAAGCGGTGCGGGTGCGAGTGCACGTGGGTGGCGTCCGAGGCGCCCACCAGCTTACCTCGCATCAGGATCTCCAGCGTGGACCGCTTGTGCAGCAGGCGGCCGTGCGAGCGCACCAGCTGCGTGCTGAACGACGCGTGGCGCTGTTGCACGAGACAACGTCACACATCAGACTCACACTTACAAGTACCAATAGAGTCTTGATACCACTTATTTCTGATCCTGTCACACTGAACCTGTTGCATATACACTCTGCATTTCATACTCGATGAAATCTACCGCTATACTTCTATTGCGTTTTCTTCATTATCTCATTCGATTGTTGTACACATTATTGAAAATGTGTAGGCCTATGATAGAATTCGAAAGCTTTTGAAGAACTTCCATTTTTCAAGTATTTCCCCCCCGGGTTATTCTTATGGGGATTCTCTTATGGGGAAATTTTTTTCGGAACAACTATTCAACTGATTCTGAAAAACTATGGTGTACTACGAATATTCGAAAAAAGTTTGGAGTCGATTGGTCTTTTTTCCTGAACTGTATGCCGTGTACAAAACAAATAAAAAAACATCAAAACGAAGCCCATTTTTGTTGGGTATGTGAAATGTAAGTGTTCGCTCCGCTCATCTACCAATGCTACTGACCGTCAGGGAGTCGGTTGTGGGCAGCTCCAGCTTATCCCACAGGACCTTCCACTTCTGCGGCAAGTGCCCCAGCTCCGTCTCCAGCCGGTGGATCTCCTCCAGGAGGTGGGAGAAAGCGTCGGGAATGCTCTGATCTACATCATCGTACCTGCAAGCAAAACACTTCAATATAGCTATCACATTATATATATATATAGGCCTATATATAAATATATATATATATATATATATATATATATATATATATATATATATATATATATATATATATATATATATATATATATATATATATATATATATAACATTATTATATTATATATGTTAATCTTATAGCTATCATCTGATATACAAACAAATTGTTTTCAGAAGAATTCATAAATAATAATAATTAGAATATAAAGAAAACGATGTAATAAGAATTTTGAAGATTTTCTCTGAACTATCAACTATCCCAGAAGATGTTACTTCAACAGGTATTGTTTGTAAAATGTGTCATCTCATTTCACTAATCCCTTAGGGTGGCCCGATCGTCCTTGTGGTGTTAATGAACGAGTGCTCTGAATGGAACCGGCCGGCACTCACCCCAGTGTGACGACTTTCCTTGCCGACTTGTTGACGATGCCGTCGGCCGCCTCCGCCTCCTCCTCCTGCTGCGAGTCGAGCTGGATGACCTCCAGGTCGTAGCTGGGTCCGTGAGACAGCTGCTCGCCCAGGTAGTACTGCCAGACCTCCAGGCTGGGCAGGTGGGACTGGGGCCGCAGCACCTGCACACAACGCACTCTTACACCCAGCTTACCCTGCAAGACACTTGCGTGAGACAGCTGCTCACCCAGGTAGTACTGCCAGACCTCCAGGCTGGGCAGGTGGGACTGGGGCCGCAGCACCTGCACACAACGCACTCTTACACCCAGCTTACCCTCCCCTATTACTTCTTTGAATCCCCTTTCCAACTCTTCTGCCTAGTTCTTCCCATCCGGTACGGTTGTGTCTTGCTTTCAAGAAGTTGCACAGTCTAGCCCTCTGTCTCCTTGTTTCCAGCGTTTCCCATTTCAGTAGTTCAATCATTATGGTTGGTCTTTCTAATTCTTTCTGGATCACTCCCTTGCTATTGCTAACAGTCCTCCATCTCTTGACCCTCCTCGCAGCAACCCTCAGTACGTTCTCTACAGCCTTGACTAGTATTGTGGTTGTGGTTCTAGAACATTTATAACTGAAGCAAGTGCTTTCTTTCTATTGATATGTCCATGGTAGAAAGGCAAAATGTTGCAAGCACCAGTTTGAATATTTTTTTCACACAAAGTTAAAGCGCTGAATAAATTCAAACTTCAAGATATAATTTTCAAGATTTTTGTGTGATATTGTTGCATGCGTTTACAGATCGTCACAAATTTTCATGAAAATTCACCACGAAAATTCATCAATTTTCACGAACTTGTATTTTAATTAGGAAATGACACATCATGTTTGGCACTTACGACAAAATACGTTCATTTTAATTGGAAAATTGCATAGAATATTGGGTGATGACGACATATTGAGTTGGCGCTTATGACAAAATGTACAGAATCCTTGTCGCTTACAATAAAATTATATTATATTATATTGGTGACCACGCCTAATATATTGACATGTCGCTTACGAAGATGAACTTCTAAATTGTATATCACGAAAAAAAGTCGCCTACGACATTTTCCCTTTCCACCGTCGATATTGTTGCACTTGATATGTGAAACAATGACAAATCCTGTATTGCGCCAGGATGGTGCCGCAGCTTACCGGATGCTCCGAGTCAGGGGTGAACATGAAGTTGTAGAACAGCGGCGCTCGGGCGCCCTGCTTCTCGATGTAGTCGAATACGGACTGCCCGAGGTTCTGGCCGCCGCTGGGAGCCCCCCCGCCCCCTGCCAGCCTCCCCCCAGGGTACACCCCCTCGTCGTCCGACCCGTTGGTGTCCACGGGCTTGTGGCGCGAGGCCAGCGACCCCCGCTTGTCCTCCGCCCCGCACTCCGCCCGCTCCAGCTCGCAGTCCAGCAGGAACGTGCGGAACCGGCAGGACACGGAGTGGTACGCCAGGAACCGGAGGTAGTAGTCGTTGAACTCAAACGCCAGCGGGAACTGTTTCTGGATCTGGAACGGACCACAACGTCTCATTTCGCTGTACCGACGACCAAGATCTATTGGCGTCAGTGGATGATAGAGAAGAAGGTCCACTCATTAATTTTAAATAAATTCCATTCTGCCATTTCAAAACTAATACCAAACCAATCTCTTCAATTTAAGCCCACACACAAGTTAGTGTTCTATTTCCCTTCAACACGAGTATGCAGTTCTGTAAAGCTTGTTCCACTATAGGCTACTGAACTTGTTGATGTACGGTACGTAACCTTGAACAAGTGAACCTGTATCAACATGTGTACGCCTAATCTAGTACAATAAAGACAGATTGACAAGAACTTGTTTGTGGTCAGCCTTGCTAGGAGAACAGTGAGCTGACCTGATGCACGACGTCCAGGAACTGCAGGAAGGTGGGCGTGAAGCCGCTGGCCTGCGACGCGGCCGTCAGGTTGCTGCGGTGGCCGAAGCGGTGCCCGAAGCCCAGCCACTCCTTCTCCACGAGCACGCGGAAGCCATCCAGGGTGCGGTAGTGCGGGTCCAGGCACAGCTGCGCCGCCGCACTCACCTGCGCCGTGGCGTCCCAGCCGTCCTCCAGGCAGATCATCACGGACGAGCCCTGCACGTCCAGCAGGTCCACCACCGCGCCGGACAGCTGCAGGATGTTCTGCAGCTGCTGCAGCCACTCGGAGCTCTCCACCAGTCTGGAACAACACACTCTCATGGCTACACCTAGCAACTTAGGCCTACATCGAAGTTTCACTGTACTCTGAAAAGACATGTGTAGTAAGAAAGGGTGGAATAGAATGAGGCTAGCGTGACTCACTTGTGGAAGCTGTGCTCCGGCTCGACGTTGAGGGAGCTGGGGATGCACGCTCGCATCAGCTTCTTGAACGCAGCCTTCGTGTGCCGCACGTCGTAATACTCCACGGGGATGAAGTCTGTCTTCGGGGCGGACTCGGCCTTCACTCCCTGCAACAACACGTGGACCAGACTGTGACCAGATCATCCACAGTCTCCCACGTCTGTCTCTCTGTCTGTCTGTAAGTCACGCAGGTTCTAGAACTAGTGTGACTTACAGACAGAAAGACAGATCTGATAACTCAGAATGTTTGTTTGGGCCCACTGAAGCTCCGGTTTGTTGTGAGAGAGAGACTCACCTTCATCTGCGCCTTCTCCCCAAGAATGTAGAGGGCAGCACGTTGCAGGGTCTGCACGCACTCCGTGCCCGAGTCGGAGTCTGCCGAGTGCCGCTGGTTGCCCGCCCGGCTGGGGACGGTCAGGGTGGCCAGCGAGGCCTGGGAGCTGTGGCGGCGCTCCTTCAGCGAGCCCCAGCGCCCAAACGCCTTCGGGCCTGCAACAAGTCCACATCACCAACACATATAGCCTGCTATCATTTCTATCCGATAGATCATTCAACAGTTGGGTTATAAGGGGGTATGAATGAGCTGGTGATCATGAAACGTTCAAGTGATGATGGGTGAGAGAAAGTTTACTCGAACCCACGCCCGATCTAGTGCCAGGACCTGGTACTCACCCTTGCCGCCGCTGGACCTGGGGAAGGGCCCGAGGGTGGCCTTGAAGGGGTTGGACCTGCGCGCGGTCTCGGGCGTGGCGCCGTGGTCGTCTGCCGCCCGCAGCAGGGAGTCGATGCTGAGCGTGGAGTCCGTCATGCCCCAGGCCGAGCCCTGTCTCAGCACGGCGAGGGGCGTGGCTGACACCAGCGCGCTCACGTAGCGCTCCTGCTCCACCGACGACGTGCTGTCCGACGCGGTCGACGCTGAACAAACACACACGCTACACACCACTAACAGGTATTGGAGTCGGGCAATCAGATATCACACGGTTAGGGATGTGCCAATCCATGGTTTTCATTTCGAACCGAATCTGAACCAGAATCTTTTCAACATGCATTGTGAAGCGTAACGATGGGGCAAACGACACTGCTGTACAAGTTATACTTGATCTCATCTCAGTATTCTCATAAAGTGACATTCTATGCAGCACAAGTCTGTGCTAGAGATGCTGGTAAGATATCAAGTGGACCTACTGCTGGTGGCCGACTGGTGCCCCTTGAGCATGCCCATGACGCCCTTGCCGTGGTAGCCGGCGCCCCGCACGAGCAGCGCCCGCGTGCGCGCGTGCCTCCACGTCACGCTGGGGATCCGGCCGTGGCGGTAGCAGCGGCTGAAGCGGCGGACGCTCTCGTCGCTCACCCCCGCGGGCATCACCAGCAGCGCCGGGTAGCTGCACACAAAACACACACTCATCAACCCACTCATACATTACAATCTTGTTTACAGTGAAACCTCTAGCCATCGTTTCTCAAGGGACCAGCAAAACCATCCATGCAGGGAAACTTATCATTGATTATATACGAGTGGGGTGAGAAAAAATGAATGATACTTGTAAGCAGGAAAACGATGGATACAAGTTTCACTGTATCTGTTACCTAGTAAAAATTAGGCTTGTGCGAACTCTCAAACTTGAACATAAGATTCAAAAGTTTGCAAACTTGAAACATTTTTTGAGCTTTATAATTGAAAAATGTGCAGATAAATATGAGTTGTTTGTATGAGTGAAAACCATGGGAAAATATGCCATGCAAGTAACCCATCTTCTAATTGTTTTGGGCTTTCTGCTCAAATAGGGTTTTTTAGTGATGGTTAGGGTTCACACAATACTGCAGTTATTTGACAGATCAAACCTTAGCCTGCATAATGATAATCATCGTCAACCATGGCCGTACATAGCCTAAAAAACACCAGGTTACTCACAAGGCATATTTACCAAGTAATGTTTCGATTTGAGTTTATGTGTTCATTTATTTCAACTCTAGAAGTTTATACTGAATATAGAAAATACAGTAGAACCGTTTTAGTACGTCTCTCTTCAGTAGGGTGTAGCAACAGATGCCGGTTAAATCCCGAGCTTGAAAAAAAAATGTGAAATGTCGAAAATTTTACAAGTCCCCAAACTGAGAAAGTGCGGAACCCTACATTCTTCACTTTGATAAGTTTTTTCTATCTCGTCCCCTGAAAAACGTACTAAACAGGTTCCACTGTAATATTGATTTCATGTTACCTAACCAAATGAAGTATATTTTATATGAATCAAAGTGTGTAGAGGTTTCCATTATACAGTGAAACCTCTATCCATGGTTTCTCAAAGGAGCAGGCAAATTGCACACCGATTGTACGGTATGTGATTAGGGTGGTACCTCCTGCACATCATGTAGGTGCTGTTGACGGTGGTGATCCTGAAGGGCTCGTTGCTGGGCCGGCTGCCCGTGGCCGCCGCACACAGCCCCAGCCTGTGCCAGTCCCGCACGTAGCTGCGCTCCGACAGGCGCTCCAGCGTCTTGGCGTCCGTGGGGGCGGGGGGCAGCAGGGGGGGCCCGGACACCTCAAACTCATCCACCACTGCAACACACATTCATTTCTCACAGGTTAATATAGAACATATCAAAACTTGACATGAAAATGAGTAAACAGAAAGAGATAATTGAAGAAGATAGATAATACATGTAAGATGATGGAATGGTTGACTAGTGAGGCTTTGAAATGAGAGATTCATTGAGGTCATGGAAGGGGTTCTGAAGTAGAAAAGGTTTCAGGTTGTATTTGAAAGATGAAAGTTTGGTAAGGCTGGTTATTTGGCGAGGTAGTTCATCAGTGCACATTTGACTTTGAATTGAACATATTACAGTGAAACCTCTATCCATCGTTATCCTGCTTGTATCATTCATTATTTCTCACCCCACTCCCATATAATCAATGTTACATTTTCCTGCATGGAAGGTTTTATTTTCCTGGTCACTCTAAAAGCAATGGATAGAGGCTTCACTGTACTTGACCTTGAGATGCACTCACTTGATATGTCGTCGTCGTTGAAATCCCCGGCGTCCGTGATGGGCAGGCTCATGCGCCCGGGAGACGTGAGGTACTTGTTGTTGGTTGTCATGTTGGGCAGCACGTACTTCTGGCGCTTGGACGACGTCTTGGGCTTGAAGCCAGCCTTGCGCGCCGTCTTCAACAGCGTCTTCTTGGCAAAACCCCTGGAACAGGACAGTTCTGTATCGTGAACGTGGCTGTGTGGCACACTTGACCACTCTCAGACTATTGGGCAGGCCCGGAGTAGGTTGATTACGAGCCGGTGTTACGTAGTGTGGTCGAGTGCCAGAGGACACCACAGCCCTGGGGCTAGAGTTCAACAAATAATGACAATACGCGTTAAAGAAAGAAAGCCAGAGATCTTCATCTCTATTTGTTCCCGGGAACCAGCCCTTGTTCCCAGTTGTTCCGAAGACAGCACTCGGTTCTAGAGAGAATTGTGATGGCTGATTATCACGTCTGACATCCAGCTGATGACTTCTGGTTCTCTCTCAAATTAGGGAAATGAATAGCGTCATTATTTGTTGACATCTAGTTTCACGGTTGCGATGTCCTTTAATCCTCTAACTCTTAGTTACGAGTCCGTGGGAGTCGATTGAGCGGAATATATTTAGCGGACTTGTACGTAACGGTACGCGGCGAGGGAAACATCGATCACGAAAATATCGAGTGTTACTTTTACTTTCTGATTCTGTTAGTAAACAATTTGAGCTTTAAATAGCAATCAATTATTTTGATCCATAGCACACACGTGTGTGTTTAGCCGATATCTTGCAAGCGTGTTTGGATCACGTTACGAGAATATGTTTGGTCAATTATCGCTAGCGGTAATAACTGAAGTGACCGTTGGGCGTGGGTTCGAGTCCCGCATAAGGCATGGGTTTTTGTGAAGCGTCATCACTTCATCGTTATAAGCTAGCTGTTGGTGGGGTCATACTTGAGTGTTGCGTTCTTCTCCTTGCCCTTGTGCAGCGGGGTCTGGGGCACGGCCGCCTGGCCCGAGAAGGCGAAGTGGTGCAGGACGTGGGGCGGGTGGCGCAGGCGGTGCACCACCTTGCGGAACCCCTCCACCGCCTCGGGCGTCACCTCGTCGTCGAACGCCAGGCGCATCAGCTGGAACAAGCAACTTCCACTTTCAGGTCTCACCAATTTCAAGAGTGTCGTGAAATTCCTCACGCACATTCGATGGGGCTGGTAGAAGGTCAAGCTTTCTCCTATGAGCAATATCCAAAACATTGGCACTTCAAGGACAACACCAGTAATAGTGTTGTTCACTGACATTGACGAAGTTGCTCAATGTTACTCAAGGTTACTCACCATTTGCAGGGCTGTACGCTACGTAGTGTAACAACCAACATTTGTCGAGTCAGCTAGTCTATTTTTATTTTCGCGATTATGTCTTTTTAGTTTTTATTCACGAAATTAGGCCTACATGATTGCATTCTGTTTTGTTTTCAGAGCTGAATAAAGACATGTAGGCCCAGGCCCATTTCACCACTGAAAATGATTCTTGTACAAATAGTCAACACCAATTCACCCCTTTTAAATATTTAAAAACAGAATTGTTTTTTATAATTCCCCCCAAATGCTTGCCTCTACTTATTGCCTGGTTATTCGTGACCGCGTGGCAAGGCGGTGCTGTTTACGTTCACTTTCACACATTTCCAATTCCAATCAAAATGATGATACCGGTATAGAAAATTATTTGAAATTTTCAATATTTTTTAGGCCCAGCAAACTTTTTTTTTCATGACATGATGATAAGCTTTAGGCCTACATCTTTTATTAATAGAAAAAAGTGAACATTTAATTATAAATTATCAAGATATAATGCAGATATATGAGCCGCCCTCGTTAGCTCAGTCAGCTGAGGCACGCTTCAGAGACTGCAGTGGGTTCGAGTCCCGCATAAGGCATGGGTTATTCGTACCCCCGTATACCCTATACGTCTGTCGCCGGAATGCAGTGTTGTGCCGTACCTGGAATGTGCATGACCTGAGCTGCAGCCCCTCCTGCAGCCACTGGTTGAGGTGCGCCAGGTACTGGCCGGTGACCCGCTTCTCCTTGGTGAGCGACGCCAGGGGGAACGCCCGCACCACCAGCTGCTCGCAGGCCAGCGGGTCGCACGGGGCGCCCTTGAACACCACGCGGTAGTTGGTGAGGAACACGGCCCCCTCCGCCGGCAGCAGGGGGGGCCCCCCGCCCGTCCCCTCCTCGCGACCGTCCGGCAGCAGGTACGCCCGCAGACCCTCCGCCACGGGCTCCTCCCCCGCCAGCGTGTTGGGGCTCAGGATCTTGGGCTGTTACCACAACAAAACAATTAGATGAGCGATGAGCGTTGGCCAAGATTTACACTCAACTCTTACGGAGCTTTTTGTTTGTTTGTAAGCACTGCACATGTAGCAGGGTTTGACCGATCGTCATGAAACTGGAAATTACTGGGATTAGAAACAGCGTTTGAAATGAGTTTTGGTGTACACACGGTATTTAAAACATGAAATCTGTATCAATTGATACTAATTACGATTAAAAACAGTGGAATGACAGTTCTACTTTGTTTGGAATATTTCAAAAGAAAAATAGCATCGCCATTTCCGTCTGAACGTGACATTGCCACCAGTAAACGCCTCACCTTCTGAATGGGCGGCAGTCTCTTGGACTCTCGGTGCACCGCCTCCAGCGTCTCGATGTGCATGTGCACGACCCCTGGCACCATCTGGTGGAGGCTCCTCACATGCTCGCTGTTCACGCCCCCCTCCGTGCACACCTTGTCCACGAACCTCGACACCGAGCGGATCACCTAAACACACACGTTACATTACAGTTACTTCAAGTGTCATTTCCTGGCAGGAACCGACTGATAAGAAGACTGCCCGAGAAGAAGTGCTGGAAACACCCCCTGGCACAATCTAATTGGTTATCTGGGTTTGAGAAATATATTGTTACTTTTATGATTATATATTACTATTACGCATATTGTATCATCATGTATAACCTGACTTCTGTTAGAGTGGACTGATTTCATGTTTAGGCCACTACACTGGAACTCTGCTCCAGTATAACAAGAGAAGATATACAACTAGGGGTGTGCGAGTCCAAGGCTACGCCAATATCGGACTCGGTCAAATTATTTTAGTCTTAAATTGCGAGTCATGTTGAGTTTCTATATCTGCTGTCTAGCTGCTCCTTGTCTGGCATGGTCAGTGCCGTCAGAATGGCTTGAAACCTGGGCACCTCTACACCACCAGCAGCTTACCCAGCTTCACAAGCAGAAGGTCTACGTTAAGAGAACACAACAGATCCCTGTGTTCCCTCAACGGCTCTCCACCATGAGTAGGCCTTCTGCTTATGGACCTCAGTAAGCTGCTGTTCCTGGCCTATATATGACGAGACATAACTGTACCTTGAGACCCATCTCGCCTGGATCTTGTTCCTCGAAGCCCGACTCTGCGTCGTTAGAGTCGCTCTCTACGACGCTGTTTGTCACGGAGTTGCTGGCTCGCTCGTCGTCATAGTGACGGCAGTCCTGGACAAACAGACCATATACAAACCTTCAGATAACACTAACACTTGGAGACAGATAACAGTTGAATACAGCGAAACTTCTTTAGTATGTTTTTCCTGGGACCAAACTGTTTTAGTGTTTTTTCTTAGTTTTAAATTGACCAAAGTGAAAAACTTACTGAAGAAATCATTCGACGTATAGATACGATCAACACTTGAAGTTACTGAGGTGATAATTGTATTGACTAGAAACTTAGTGAAGAGGTTCTATTGTACAGTGTTCCCAGTCGTGGGAAGATTCAAACGATCATTGTAATACTTGATAATAGAATACAGGGTAACCTCTAGCCATCGTTTCTCAAGGGACAGGGAAATGTAGCATTGTTATTTGTGAATAGTGTGTAATAAAATGAATGCTCGAAGCATCTACCTGTCTCTGGCTGCGACAGGTGCTGTCCACCGGGACCTGCAGGTAGACCATGCGGTTGGCGTAGTGGATGGCCTGGCTGTACAGCGTCGACTCCTCGCTGTTGACCAGCTCCGCCTGCTTGTCGGGGTCCAGCGCCGCCCACACGCGCATCTGCTCGGCTGCTATCTCCAGCGCAGACGGCTCCTGCGCGCGCGAGAACCCTGACCGCCGGTCCTTCCACGGGAACTCCTTGTTCTGCAACCACACACACGCATTCACTTCACCGGACACTTTCTCGTTACTGTTCACGGCAACAAGCGCCTAGTTCAAACTCACGGTCGACCGCCATTTCGGGCAGAGAGTGTCAAGCCTATTGTTTATTAACAACATTGAGAAACAAGAGTTAATGCTGTATAAATGAATTGCAACATTGTACAAACTGTAATAATTCTATTATTTCTCATATTGCATATCATAAACTGTGGGAAAATTACTAAAAGCTCTCACTAGACTTTGAGGACCCAACTTTTAGGTTATGTTGCGCTCAAGTGACAGTTGATGGACAGAGCTGGCGGCTCGGTGTTCCTATTGAATGCTATTGTATGTTATACAGGTGTAATGGTTTTACTTGTACTGTCATGTTGTTGTCAACAGAAGAAGAATAATATACCGTGACGATATAGATCAAACAGCGTACTGTTGGACAGTGCACGGTACTTGTCAAGATACTCGGCTGTCTTCCTCAGGTCAACTGACAACCGATCAGCTGAGCGCAATCCGACTGGAGCGACCTCTAGAGGTGCACAGTCGAAACGTCAGGAGGTACATGGCAATTAGTTTGATAGAAGGTGAAATGCCGCTAGCTTGGCTGATGACGTCCGCGCAAGAGATAACAGCCGATGCTATGAGTCTCCTAGTGACGAGGGTTTATATTGTTGACAAGTCTGACCTCTCTGGGGCTGACTGGGCTGAGGATGCTGTCGTAGCCGAGCCGGGACTGAGGGCTGGCGTCGGCCCGAGGCAGGTACAGGGCCTTGATGTCCTTCTGCACGTCCTGGTAGTACGCAGCCTCCCAGAACTGCTGGTTCTGCCAGACCCCGTGGTCCTGGAAACAGTGAGCGGAACAGTACTTTGTGGTGAGAACTTCCCAACGGTAGGGGTTGTTAAGATTTGTGACAAGGTGTTACAAGGGGGGGGGGGAGGGGGGGGAGGCAATTGTACGTATTTGGTGCCATTCTTAGGTATATTCATACCCACCCTGGAAACAGCAGATGCATATCAAATAATTATCAAGTTTGACTACTCAAAAAAGCAAACATGAAGAAATGAATATTTTGATTTTATTACGTTATTGTACCTTTGTCACCTGTAAATCCAAATTTTTTGTTAAAGGGGGGATATGAGAATTTGTGACATATTTAAAGGGGAGAGGCTAATAGGTTTTGTGACCAACTGTGACATGGGAGGGAGGGAACTAAACAAGTGTGACATAATTTATGGACGTCCCCGTACTAGATATCAACATTCTGAAAAGGAGGATACATAGATATTTTCAATAGCTTCAAATGTAAGTAAGAACTATTTAACTCAAATCGTCTGATAGGCGTATACGCTTGAAAATACAAACATTTTTAACCATACACGCAGGCCTGACAATTGTGCGATGTGAGAAATGTAGTTATTATTTGCACATCTTGAAGGTATTGAACATATCTGTTTGCTTGTTTTCAGAATGTCGACACCAAGAAACTATTATTCCGTTAAATGGACTCCCATGGACTGTTGACCACATGCCACCTCATGGACACGTACATGCCTCTTGTATAGACGCGTTCACACTTCACACTTCACGTCATATCGACACGGGACCTGTACTCACATCTGGGAGATGCATTGAGAACACAACAATAACATAGTCAGCTGTTCTTTCAGAACCTCGTTCTACGCTTTTAGATTAACCAGTCTCTGAACGCTGAATAACTTGGGTTGCCAATCGATAGAGAATCTTTCGAATAATTTTCAATATCTAGATTTCGATCATCATCAAAATCAATCTATTCTATTTTTAATTATTTTTATACAAAATGAATAAACAGCGGGCTGTCAGTGGTGTGTCAGATTGGCCATATTGCCGACTTGAAAGAACAAGCAGCAAGCAGTGAACATGATCTAATGTCTGTCCACGTCTCAACACTACATGTCAACATGAAGCTCCGGTCCTGCTCGTGATCACGTTCACCCACCTGTATGCAGGTGTAGGCAAACTGTATGACGCCCGTGCACAGTTTCCTGCAGAAGGCCGTTGCTAGGGGCAACAAGGCAGCGGCCACCCCGTGCTCGTCCATGGCCGAGTCGTCCTGGAGCGCGCAGTTCATCAACCTGGGCAGAGAACGCAGCCAGTCAGCAACGCGGGACAATCCAGCTAGAGGAGGAGCTATCGGGTTTGTTATAGGTTTGACAAGTAGCCTAGCCTAACCTTTTGAAACAAAGATGATTCCTCAACAGCTAATTATAACTATAAGACAAATTGCTTTTTGAAACATTGAAACATTTTTTTGAAACATATTTATGGCTAGAATTGGAATTAAGTATTAGATACTGTGTTGCTCCGTCGCGTCGTGAATTGTTACTCAACGTTTTCATCTCCACATTGAGACCTTTGTCAAGAGTGAGTCTGGTTCTGAAGAAAGAGAGTGACGAAGTATCACTTGATCACGCTGGACCAGACTCAACATGGGGCCCGAAACGTCGAGTAACAATTCAACGCGCCCAGTGTCTGACACCTCGTATTCGGGCCGTGAAAGCCACTAGGACTGGGACGCGTTGCTCTGTACCGACCTGACGACCAGGTCGAACTGCTGGTGCTCGAGCACGGCCTTGTTGCCGACCACGTGCTGGGCCAGCTCCGTGCACAGGGCCAGACGCGCGGCCTTGGACTTGAGCGCTCGCAGCACGGCGGGGAAGGTCTTGCGCGCGTCGGAGATCTTGTTGTCGAACACGCAGTTGATGCAGTTGCGCAGCACCTCCAGGCGGCGCGCGGAGTTGCTCACGGCCGTGCGGGCGTCGCTCGCGCACGAGTTGTGCGGGCCCATGGGCACGATGCGCGGCTGGGCGGGACGCAGCGAGCACAGCCTGGGGGCAACACGCAACACTTGAGTCGACGTTTCACATTCAATTGATACGACTGTACTGATTGACTTTGTGGACACTAACAGTAAATAAGAATGAGTACTTCGACATCCTCTTGGGCCTAATTCGTGTTTCATTCAAGTGTGACAAGAAGTGTGGTCACAGGCAGCGCAGACCTGGTGTTCAAGTTAACTGGTGCAAATAATTAAAATCTGTCCAAACGATGCTACCTTTTATCCATAGCAATGATTCTGTATAAAGATTCAGTGTTACCGTATTATAAAAAAAGAAGTATTTCATCAACTATTTTACATTTCCAGAAGTTGATTAGTGCCTACAACGATACACCCTACGTTCGAGGATAGACACACACAGGGCAACAATAGAGATTGCATGCAGTCGTGCGATAGCAACACACAGTGGCTGGACTCAATCACAATGTGCTCAGACCGGTGCTGAATGACCCCACCAACAACTAGCTTACATGGGGATACAAACAAGCAGGACCCATGCCTTAAGCGGGACTCAGTGCCTTATTCGACTGAGCTACGGAGGGCGGCTCGCTAGAACTCATCTCTCGTTGCTATACTCACCAAGAAAGATCAGAGCCACTACCAAGGCTAGCATAAAAAGAACAACAATACTTAACACTCAGTCTGATGTCTTGTCTTATGGCTGTCACAATTCTAACTGTAATACAATGAACTGCGTGACCTGGGCTCATGAAATAGCATCAACTTGAGCAGTATAATTCATCTCATGTTATCATCAATGAGTCTCTTCAATAGGCTTAGGCCTACACTGAATCATAAACTAATAATAATGATTTAGTAATGAAGTTAATGGTGTGTCTAGGAGAGCAGGCTGAGGCTGGATTAACGAGGTTCATGTAGAAAGAGCTCTTCAATAGAACATGGAGGTGTTTCGGCTCTTGCCTCGTCTACCACTAGTGTGCACTGACCAAGGCAGTAGCCGACACTGTCAGTCACATCGGTAAGCTGCAGTTCTTTCTTTTCTTCCACAGATTCATGGATCTAGAGTACGGTATACACTTCCTCCTTGGCTTGGCTCACTTGCTCACAACATTAAACTGAATGCACGGTAGCAACAACAACTTTCATAACAAAAAGGTAGGCCTAATATACTGTGAAGATGTAATGTATGCATGTAAGTGTAACCATCCGTAAGTATACTTTATAATTATTTGACTTGACTCGATATTTCAATTCGTGTCATATTTATTTCCTACTGTAGGCCTATCTATCTGAATGTGAAGCTATATGTTGGTAAATGTCTTCTATATCGACGTGCGGTGAAACCTCGGTCCATCGTTTGTCATGGGACCTGCGTCCACACAGGTGGGGTTTTAACGACGCACTCTTGTGACAGCGCAGATCTAATGGTGTCGGATGGATGATTAATGAGATGATGGGATGACGAGATGAAGGTACCGGCACAAGCAGCGCAGTGGTTAACGTGCTCGCTTCGTGTGATCCGGGAGGCGAGGTTCGATCCCCGCCGCCGACCATCTTTACAGGGGTTTTACATGGTTTCCCTCTGTAGTCTAGGCTAATGCCGGGATGGTTCCTACAATAAGTCGGTCATGACCCATTAATCATCTATTGGACGTCATTAGATCTGCGTTATAACCCGATAAGAGCAGAGAGATGACCCCACCTGGCCTTGAGGTTGTTCTTGGCCAGCTCGTCGTCGATGATGGCCTGCACCTGGAGGGGGTCGACGGTCGGCAGCGGCGGCTGGTGGATGCGTGCGAACGCCCCGTCCGGCGGCTTCAGGATCTTCTGCACGTACGGCTGCGGGTTGGGGTTCTCGTTCATGAACAGCTGCTGGGCCAGCTCCTGGACAAACCACACCAATCTCATCAACACTCTCATCCCATTGGTGTACAAATTATTCAAAATGTGGATGATAGTTGTTTTCATATTACCAGTATGTATGAATTTGAAAGCTTTTGAAAAAAATTTGTTTTCAAGTATTTTCCCCCTGGGTTATTCTTATGGGGATTTTCAGAACTTTCCAAATTTGTTCTGGATAAACCGTTCTACCAACCTATTCTGGTGTGAGGCCAATATTCGGAAAAGTTTGCAGTCGATTGGTCAATTTTACTCCTGTATGCCGCGTACACACAAAAAAAAAAACATAAAAACGAAGCCCATTTTTTTTCGGGAGGCTATGTGAAATGGAAGTCTTCGCTACGCTCATCGAATTAATTAGATGAGCGTAGGAAGATTTTCATTCCATAGGCTATACCGAAAAATTTTGGTCTTTTTTTTTTTTTTTAAATTTTTTTTGAGGGGTTTACAACTCGAAAATTTGGTGTACACCTGATTTCAGATTTCAAGATTTCAGGTGATTTCAAGTGATTTCAGGGATTTCTAGTGATTTCAGGTGATTTTAAGTGATCCATGGCCTGTATATGTACATTGAGCTGACCACATGTTCCATACTTGCAGGCGTTCTGCTAGTTACCTGAATGTGCATGAGCACCATGCGTGGGTCCTGTGCCTCCAGCCGCAGGTGGTCGTTGAGGCTGGAGTACAGCTCGTCCCACACGTCGCAGGGTCTCCACGGAGGCCCCCGCTCCGACACGAACCCGTTGAAGAACATGCAGTCCAGCACGCGCGTCATGAAGTCGCAGTCCTTCAGCGAGCGGTCGCCCAGGAACGCAGCCTGCAAGCACACGTACTTGTTGAACATGCTAATGTCTATTACGTTTCAAGATATGGAACAAAGAGTACAAGAGTCCTTTCTGTTTGTACCGGTGGTATGTGTTTCCTCCAACCTGTACCCACCTCATTATTTCTCGTGCCACTTCCGTCTTTTACTCTGTACCGCCATCTCTCATATCATCCATCACAAGTTGATGTAATCTTTGGATTAAGAATAAAAATAGTAATAATGTACGTTTTTAATTTTTAGCTTTCGAACTAGACTATTATTTGAATGACTCTGAAGTTTGTAGCTGGCGATTGATAGTTGAGCAGCCCACCTTATGGAAGGTGATGACAGGCTTGGGGTGTATCCGGATGATGGTGAGACAGTTCCTGTAGCCCTGGAAGAGCTGCGCGAAGGTCCTCATGAGCACGGCGCGGATCTCCTTGTCGATCATGGCGGGCTGCACGGAGCGGCAGGCCAGCGGGGGGAAGGCCAGGTCCGCGCTGCCCAGCACGGGCTGCAGGATCTGGCCCAGCGCGCCCAGCACGCGGCCCAGCAGCGGCTCGGGCAGCGCGGGCAGGGACACCCCGTCTGGCACGCAGATGGAGCCCCCGTCCAGGTCCGCCACGATCACGTCGATCAGGTCCGACACCTCGCTCTTCAGCGACGAGTGCACGCCCATGACGAATGGCATGGGCGACGACAGCACCTCCACCAGGGAGGCGGGCAGCAGCGGGATGTACACGTGGCTGTAGCGGAACGGGTACATGAGGGCGGTGAGCGCCCGGCCGCCCTCTGTCAGCCGAGTGTAGCTCGTGGAGTGGAACAGTATCTTGTGCTCCGTCATTATGGCACTGAATAGAACCAGGACGTTATTGATACCTGCGGACAAACAAGCGACACTTGTTGCAGATATCACCACTCGTACAACACTTCCCTCTTCCTCAAGCTCAATCCAGAAAACCGAAAACCGGTTCCGAATCGGTTCCAGGTTCAATCGGTTCTGAAATAGAGAACCGATTCCTTCTGTGATAAGTTTTTCATTCATTTATCATGTTGATTTGAGTTATTATGTATGATAGATGGATGTTTTTCAAGTGTGTTGCCGTAATATAAATTGTATAGATATAATATACTAGTTCACGCGTACATGATGTATTTGTCTTCTATCCTCCATGCACATTAGAACCAGAAATATGAAGGAGAAAGACATGCGCACAAGTTAACCGAATGGACGTCTGTATGAAAGTGATTTGCGTACCTAGTTGGTGGAACAGCAGGTGGACCGAGGTGTGAGTGACGGGCAGCGAGGGGCTGAGGGGGGGCTGGAGGGCCTGCCTGTCCCCGGCCCCGATGCTGAAGCGGACCTGGGGCCCGCCCGGCGGAGGCACCTGGATGCAGCCCAGGATGTTGCCCACCAGCGTCTCCAGCCGCACCCCCATGTTCTCCACGTACACCGTGTAGATGATGCCCAGGCAGCTCTGAAACACGCTCACTCTCTAAACGTCTCCCAGACAACTGTATGCTCTTCAGTTGTAGTCAATCAGTTTTAAGATAATACGTCAATGAATAAAAAGTATGTGATGAATTTCATTGACGTATCATCTCAAAACGGATTGAATTAACTTCAATAAAGTGTCATATTAATTAGAGCATACAGAATACTTGGGCAACCTTTCAAGTAAAATCAATTATAGGCCTGATCCTAATTATAATAATCATCCACTACTGCTAAATTTCATGTCATATTAATTGAAGTCTCCTCCTTACCTCACTTCTCTATCAATTAGATGGGCTCAAGTTTTGTACTCGCATTCCTTTTTTTTTTATATTGTGTTTAACGACGCACTGTTATGATAACTGAGATCTAATGGCGTCGGATGGATGATTAATGAGATGATGGGATGATGAGATGAAGGTTCTTGGGATAGTGAAGGATAGTGGGAAGGAAGCGGTCATGGCCGACTTATTGTAGGAACCGTCACAGCATTAGCCTGGACTACAGAGGGAAACCATGAAAAACCTCCGTAAAGATGGTCGGTGGCGGGGATCGAACTGGGTTCGGAATTCCCCTCGCCTGCCGGATCATTCCTATCTATGGGGATAACAGAAGGGGTCAAATAATAATAAAAGGTTGGTTGTTCATACCCCTCTCATCATTATCATAGGACATTGGACCAGTATCAATAAACATGTCCTCTACCACACGTGAGGCATACTAGCAAGTGACGACCCCACCAACAGCTAGCTCACCCTGAAGGTCTCCATGTAGTCCAGCCTGGAGACCAGCACCAGGCACTTGGGCGCGTACATGATGCTGTGACGCGCGATGGCCGGCACCACCGAGTCCTCCTCCTCGTCCACGGGCTTGCTGGGCGCGACGGCCACCGTCTCGTTGAAGCACAGGCACGCGCAGTAGTGGCGGTCCGCGTCGATGTCCGTCAGCACCGACATAAAGAAGCGCGGCTCCTGGCGCTCGCTGGACAGGGCCCATCCTTGGGGCTGGCAGAACTGGACAAGAGCACACATGAGCGAATGAGGGCCCAACGGTCACTTCAGTCTCTGAAACGGTGCCTCAACTGACAGAGCTACCGATAGCGGCATATTGGGTTTAACGACGCACTGTTATGATAGCGCGGATCTAATGGCGTCGGATGGATGATTAATGAGATGATGAGATGAAGGTTCTTGGGTAATGGGAAGGGTAATGGTGGGAAGGAAGCGGTCATGGCCGACTTATTGTAGGAACCATCCCGGCATTAGACTAGACTACAGAGGGAAACCATGAAAAACCCCTGTAGAGATGGTCGGCGGCGGGGATCACCCCTCGCCTCCCGGATCACACGAAGCGAGCGCATTAACCACTGTGCTGCGTGTGCCGGTACCATTCTTGAGTAACTGTTGCTATCTCATCAATCAGCTCAACTGCTGAATAGGTAAAAATGTCAATCTTGACTCCAACAGTAACAAGGAACTTTTCTCGCCTGCATTTTGAGGACAAGTTTGTGACTTGGTACGGGTTGTTGTGCAACGTTGCTACATCGCTGTGGAAAGTCTTATTAAAGATTCAAGTCAACTCAGGTATAATATAATTTGATTGAAATACAACAGTGTATGAGTTTAATGAAGTCTGTGGGTCTACCTATTCGCCAAACAATAGAGAGCAAACTACAAAGATCTCCAACAGTTACTCCGACTATAACATGCATTCTAACTGGTAATCATGTTCTCGTCAGAATTCATACATTTTACTTTAAATCATTACTAGGCCCTCAATCAAAGACTTGTTGGGTATATGAAAATAGCCTGAGGCTGGATATGCGAATCACGTAGAAGGGGAAGAAAGAACAGCAGCTTATCAGGGTTGGATTATGTTTAGATAAGATAAGATTAGATATGGTTATGATAGAACATGGAGATGACAGTAGGCATACTGTAGGCCTACCGGTAATTTAGTTGATTAGGTAAACAAATTTATGATGAAATTTAAATGTGGATTTAAAACAGGAAAATTGCATCTATTTTACAGGTCACAGGTGTAAGCAATTTTGCTCTACAGTGCACTGTGTTATGCACCCTTCCTTAGCACCCCTCATTTATTGTTTTGTGAATTCGTAGCAGTAGGTATCCATAAATAGTTTCATTTACTACCCATTGACTAGGTTACCGGCCACCATGTTTATACTGTAATAGGCTTATAGCGGTGCCATTACCATTCGAAACCTGTTGATCTGACTGAAATGTCAGCTACTGATCGGGCTCAATCTTCTTAGATTATTACGTTGAATGACAGAAATCTTACAGGAGGGTATGAAGTTATCGGTTGTTGAAGATGAGCATAGCGCTTTCAATCACTATTCTAGATTCTATCTAGATCATTCGGTAGTGTTATCTAAATTAAGGAACAAGGTACATGGTGAAGTCCGATATTTTTGGTGTTGGTGTTTTCTCATCATGGTATGATTTCCCTATTAGGAATCGTCTGTACAGCTGTTTCGTCATTTGAAAATACCGTTCTGTGGCTTACCCATTCGTTCGTTTTGACAGACATTTTCGTTCACTACTATGTATGCACAGTACACACTAGCATTCCAACATGACGGATTTCTTTCATGTTTTTTGCCGTTTGTATACTTAGAGTGAGTAAAAATATTGAACCACGTTGAAATGTCGATCTATGCAGTCGATTTATGAAATGTTACATCAAATGTCCTTATATTCCACCATTTTTTAAAAAATGGGCATGTTCTCTAATCTCCATATTAGCCAATTGAAATCATATTGTTATTCCCTTGTTCGCCTCGGTCCTACGAGAATTCAGTGTCCTCGGCAATGTGATATCTAGGCCCCTGTGGCTCTATCTAGGTCTACCCTTAATGTCATCGCAACTAAACCTTTCTATATCGCACGTGAGTCAATATTTTATACTCGGTCTACTAGGTTTCAAATGTATGAGGCCTACTCACCCATTCAATGCCCTCGATAAATGGCGTGTCACTCCAGTCCTTCTCAGGAAATCTCTGTATTATAATTCCACTGCTAAGACCACTTCCTAGAAATAAAGAGAGACAATTGTAAGGGATATCATGCGATCTTGCAGACGTCTTTGATCACTGCGTCTTTCAAGTCGGGCAAAACTAGGGTTTAGGGCCTAATCTATGGACCAGGCCCTGAGGCCTGCCGCCTGTGACACTCATCACTTGACCCTTCAAAAAAGCTGACAGGATCAAACGTTCATGCCTACGTCTGAATAACTTGATATTTCCTGGATTAAAAAGCGTGAAACTGAACCCACTTACTCTCTTTATCGTGGTCGTAACCTACAATAACAAAATAATCTGCCAACCGCGACATCGTTGGCAATATTTACACTTTAGAAGCATTGATGTTCACTAGCTATCTCCATACGGTCGCCATGTTTAGTCGGCTAGGCCCACCAATAACCAGGCGCAAGTAAAGGCCACTTTGATCAGTCGAATCGGAAGCACATTTATCAGGGCCACACCCATCTTGTACCAACCAATCACTGCACGACATTGTGTATTCGCGCCTTTCTCAATTTCGCGCCTTCTCACCTCACATAGAAATACCTTACTGTAAAAAAATAATATAATATATTTTTTTCATTCATTTTATCATTTGGTTTTAGCCAAAAACATAGTAATTTACCCAAGTTTATTACGAGTCCCATTTATCAAGTTCACTATTCACTATTCTATAGAGAAGAATATCTAAATAAGCAACATTAATTTGTCATTTGTTCTTCCACCCTGCTTCTCCGAGCCAGTATTTATACATGTTATCATTTGTACATCTCAAAGTATTAATTTGACACTCTTGCAGGTAACAATATTATCGATACTTCTTGTGAATGTCAACCAGGGTCATCAGGTGAGATAATAATGAGGGTGGGCCTGGATATGTGGGACTGTCAGAATGAAACAAATTTTTTAGGGGAAATAGTAGACCAACATCTGAAATGGGAGGCACACATTAACGAGCTAGTAGGTCAGCGAGCCAAGATCAGCTTTGCTCTTAAGAAGTTGTCACGCCAATGAGACTGAGCTACCCTCCGCAGCGTCAATCCCTCCTATCTTACGGACTCCTCTTCTGGTGTTTAGCTACTGCCAGTATTCGAGTGTTTCGCGCTCAGAAACGAGTCATTCGGAAGATGACATTCTGCCGGAGTCGTGACTCCTGCAGACCAGCTGTCGATGAGTTGCAGATCCGTACTCTCCCCTGCCTGAACATACTGGCAATGAGTCTGTTGGTGAAAGACAACTTGGCTCTGTGCCAACACACGAGGAGCTGCAGAACTGCCTCATCAGTACTATAGGGCTGAAGACGACCACGGAAGGAGTTACACAGTCGGGAAGGAGGATACAACGCGCTACCAAACTCCATCAAGATATTGAAAACGCGTCAAGAATTCAAGTCTGCGATAAAAACATTCTTACTCAAACTTAACTTCTACAGCATTGACGAATACCTGCGATCTCAGTGTTTCTCATATTAATTTTAGTACTTGACACGATTTATACAATGATATTGTCCACAAACTATGAATAAATAAATAAATGAATAAATAAATAACTCTAAATTGTGTCCCCTCCTCCCTACTACTTCTAAATACGAGAATGGAATCAATGTAATGTAATTGTCTTTATTCATTATATAAGTAATACAGAAATGAATTCAATTCAATTTCTATTCCAGAAGTAAAATAATCAAGGTTACATAGGCCTATACATGATTATAACATAATTATAAAAACATATTTCATATTATATAGTAGATATTTATACATGATCCATAACTAATAGTAATCTAATATATGTAGAAAATAATTGATGGAATACCCACATAAGCAGTGCTTGTGTGTGGGAGAGGATATTTTTAGAAGAAGTGAAGAAGTTTGTTTTCAAGAATTATGCACTTTCAAATGCACGTTTTATAACGTTAAAGATCACCGAAAAATTGAATGCGAAGAAAGTTCAAGATCGTTGACTGTAAATCTAACGCGTTCATTTTAAAAGTTCATTACCCAACACTGCTTCACAGCTTAATCAAAACTTATTTATTACAACTTGTGGAATATCATTAACATTCAAGAGCATTATGGTTGAATAATGAATATTCAAATGAAAAGAAAGTGAAGGGTAAGAAGTAAGAACACTTGTCCACAATTTGTTGCTCAGCCTGACCTAAACTACAAATCTAGTTATTATCGTAAGTAGCTGATGAAGCATTCATGGGTAATGTTTTATTGTTGTTTATTTCTTGAACGTTGTTTTACCACTCAAATTCACTTCACTTCAACTTCGAAAATTAATGTTATCGCTGTCTCCTGGTCTAATCCAGCAACACGTTTAAACTAGGAACATGAATGTCCCCAAGTATCCGAGGGAGAGAAGTGAGCGCCGACTGGCCGACGGTGGACGGAGGTGACGGAAAGAGGAACAGCCACAACTATCCGACTCGGCAACACTCACAAACTACAATTACCATCTATCTAGATAATATCTCTGACTCGTGGAAGCTCAGTTGAAAATGGATAACGAAACCGAGAGGTTAGCAACTACAAAAATCAGGTTGTCACTCCAAAAAAAAATAGAACATAAAGAATGGAGAACATGTGTATGAAGAGTTGCCTATCTGTCAGGCGTCAGGCATTAGCGTTGAACCGACCGTCCTGTTTTCTGGAAGAATATTTAGATTTCTGGAACAACATTCAGTTTTCTGGAAGAATATCCCGAGTATCCAGTCGTTCTGCCGTTGAATAATTCTAAAATGTTATCCAAAAAAATCAAATACATTCGTTTTGGGCTTTATTATCTAGGCCAATTTCTAAGATCATATTATATAAATTCAAATTCTTGATATTTTCATAAAATGTATTCAACATGCAACCTTTATTATAGGCCTATCACGTCTTTTTTCATTATTCAACAGACTATATCACGATAAAAATAATGACTTTCAAGGAAAATGAATGTTTTTTAATGAAGAAAATTGAATATAATTTATACTGATACATAGAATGAACTATGCAAAATAAATGTAGGACCCATTCTCATTTTTTATTACACTCATTTTATAATTTATATAGTAAAATATTTCCTTTTTCACCCAAATAAAGTGAACAGCAACTAAATTTTCTTTCAAGTTACTTCGTAAAAAATATACTCACCCAATGCGCATCATTAAATGTTGAAAGAATATTCATCAGAAGTTACACTTGTACTTGCTAAAAAAATGATCCAAAGTTAGCTAATGTAGAATAATTCATAGATACTTTGGCTTCAATGTATTCTTGGGTAGGGACTGATACGGGTTTATATAATGTATTTGGACTGCTAGGGATGTGGAAGATAGGCGGACATTACAGCAAGGATGCCGACTCTGGAATACTGCGTACGATCAGATCACACGGCAAGATGGTCCACGACAGATGTCGGCAAATAGTTACCGTGCTCTACGCTGTACCGATTAGGTACACCTGATACAATTACTGTCTTGCGAATGAATAGCAATCCTTCATGGCATTTAACTCATCAGCAATAGCTTCGGTATCTTCCACATCTTATCACAACTCATCAGGAACTGTGCCTTATTGTGTTGTGAATTTCTTGATTTTCAGCACCAACATTTAAAATATTGATTCAACTCATCAGGATTAGTTTGTCTTCATTTTAACAGAGCTATTTCATTGAATCCCATCATATCGTTAATCATTCATCGACGCCAATAGATCTTCGTTAGGTGTGATTACAGTGCGTTGCTGAAACCAATATAAAAACTAATTGACAAATTCACTTGTTAATAATAATAACAATATAATCTCTATACATTTGACAGGCTTTATCCCGAGTGGCAATATTTACATCATACAAAATTAGAGTGTGAAATATCACTATTTCTACCATTATAATATTCATTCTCTTGGTGCTTACCTGCAGCTTACCTTGGTAGCTACGTTGGACCATTTCTGATCGCTTCCAACCTAACGGGTGAACCAGGCATATAGCCCAGAATGAACTAGGGCCCAAATTTGAATGAACTAGTTGAATAGAAAGTAATATTATATCAAATAATCACTGTGGTTCAACCTGGGGAAGGTTAATTCTACAATAGCTGTGGGCATTGCATATTGCATTTGACATAATACATTACTATTTTGACATGATACATCACTATAGTACGAATAACATCAAGGTCACAGCAAGTATATCCACCCCTGGCTGTATTATATACGTAGCGTGCAGTGATGGATTGTCTTTTGCTCGAATGTATTGTACAGAGGATGGAAGAACATAACTGGAATAACTAGTTATAATGGTCATGCAAATATAGGTCTATACCATAAAGACTTGAGTATTTTCAATGAATTGTAAGCAGATTTGT
Source organism: Brachyptera putata (assembly GCA_907164805.1). NCBI lineage: Eukaryota > Metazoa > Arthropoda > Insecta > Plecoptera > Taeniopterygidae > Brachyptera > Brachyptera putata. The sequence continues at coordinate 47,529 of OU015468.1, forward strand.
TGCACTTCATCTGTAGTGAATTGAGCGTTCCATCCATTGAAGCAAATAGGGCAGACGGTGATTTGACCGTATAGTATACAGTACGTCTCGGACGATGCATTATTTCAGTCTGATGCTAGGATATATCGTCTTATAGCATGTACCAACATCGCCACTAGCCAACTGAGAATGAATGTATTAAATGGAATATTTTCAAGTTTGGGAGAACGGCAACTGCGTCAGTTTTCGACTGCGTCAGTTTTGATTTGCTGCCAAGACTGTACTTGTCCATGTTGGGGCTATTTCCCCTCCAGTGATAGATGTAGTACTATTCATAGCGAAAACATCTTTCCAAGTTAAAAGCTGACGCAGTTTCAAAGTGACGGAGTGGAAATCAGACGCAGTTGAAATCTGACGCAGTAAAAATCTGACGCAGTTTGAATCTGACGCAGTGGAAATCTGCTGCAGTAGAAATCTGACGCAGTGGAAATCTGATTCCCATGCATTTGAACACAATATATATAATATATATATATATATATATATATATATATATATATATATATATATATATATATATATATATATAAATATATATATATATATATATATATATATATATATATAATATATATATATATATATATATATATATATACATATATAATATATATATATATATATATATATATATATATATATATATATATATACCGGTATATATACATATATATATATATATATATATATATATATATATATATATATATATATATATATATATATATGTATATATATATATGTGTGTGTGTGTGTATTTATTGTATACACACATAAACATAAGCATTATATGGTATAATGGGTTTTATAGTCTCGATGTAGTCATAATAAAGCAATCAAGTTTCCTTCTCGACGAGAAAATATTGTCACATCGTAAAACCAGAAGTTCTATAGTAGGGCCTAGTGCTGTATACAAGTCCACGGTAAAACGGTTCACAAAAGCCACGGTTCCACTTTGCGTAAAACACTCATTCTGATAGCACTTCTGAAATGTTAATAGTCATTCGCTCCCCCCCCCATCCCTCAAGCCAATGCCCCCCCCCCTCTTCCCATCTCTCCCCAAAGGCATCAGGAGTTAATTAACTTCACAAGTTTGACTTGTTTTCGAACCATGTCAACCATGGCCAATAATTTGCCACAAAGCATGCCTCTGGCTGGAGACGAAAAACAATTTAGCCTACGACCTAAGCTGGAATAATTATACTTAGTGGGTCGAAAGCGTTTGATTAACTCCAATTATTTACTAAATCTTGGCGTCGATTAATTGTAGATATTCATCAACTGATGACAAAGATCTGAGAAATGGTAATGCAATACTTTTCATTTGACAACATTGATTATTTCTTCTCGCCAATATAACTATAACAAGTGTACTATAAGTAATAAGTAGTAAATTATGTAAGTAATAGTAAGTAGTAGTAGTAGAAAGCTGTACGAATAAGTCACAACGACAATCTGATTACCAGAGCAATCATCTTCGTTCAAGTGATTTGTATTGTAGTTTATAGTGATTACCCTTTTCATTCACTACGTCAAAAATATATTCAAATGCTAACTCATTCATGACCTATATACATATATATATATATTCTGTTCATTATTATTTGTATTATTGATTCATTTCACACGTTCATTTTACACTCATGCGAAGCACATTTTTATGATAATGAAAATGCCACGCTGAGAATGGGGATTGATGAGCTGAAGGAAATATGAACTGCTCAATTGATGGCGTTTCCTGGAATTCAGAAAATAGCTCTACGAAAATCAAACTCAACGAAAGAATTAACTGCCCAAGGAATTACTTTGAATGATTCAAGTTTTATAAAAAGAAACTGACCAGAAATAGAACGTTCCGAGAAAGAAATTCTCCAGAAAATGACCATTCGAAACTGTATCGGAGGTGTATTATACCAGGCCCAAATCGTTTCACTTTTCGTCTCAGAAATATGCAATTATATTGTGGCGTCCACAGTTACTATAGGGCAAAAAGTTCCCGCCCAGGGTGAATATTTTTGAAAACATTGTGATTGGTTACCATATTGAGTCCATCTATCATCTATTGGTTCTGGTGTATGTAACGATTTACCGTATTTTTCAACTAGTTTTTCCAAACTGTTCTTGGAATTTTCACCTTTTTTGACACTTTGAATTCTCAATATAAGCCTACTAGTTGAATATTTATATATCAATGAATAACAAAAAAATTGATACATTCTTGTGGGTCAGTTCCGCTTAATATGAATTATTTTTCGATGAGTTCATTTTCAGGTCAGTTAGATTGTGTATCCATCCACTAATAACAGTTCGCCGTCTCGCTGTAAACGTCTATGTCGACACCCGGCACTTCCCGTCGACCCGGCACCTCCACCGGCATTCCCATTCGCCATCTCCACAATGTTTCTCAAGTGTTCGTATGGGCAATAGTATGGTAGCATAGTATCGATGGTTGTACCTATTGAATTGCTCTGCCCACTATTTCCCCTTCTCTACTACCCCCTCCTCTTACCCCTCTCGGTGCCCGCGAGTGGGATTGTACTGCACGGTACTCTTCTGGCAGAGACCTTCAGTCCCGTCAACAGCTGCAGGCGCCTCGAGCGAGCGCTAGTAACCAGGCCTAGACACTACCAAATCCTTCAGAAGAATCTAATGTAGGCCTACTAGATACTTCACAGCCATCTAGTTTGCTATCAAGAAGCACAATCGGCCCAGCTTGTGGCTCTCATGAGTAGTCAAAATGAACTACGAGGTCAGCGGGAAGGAGAGAGTGAAAATCAAGTGAAAATCATTCTTTCTTCTACATTACGTGATATGCATCAAGTAAATCTTTCGTCTATGACAACACGCTACAAACTAAAAGCCGTGTGCAAGAACGACGCGTCGGCTGCAGCGGGTTGATATCGTTTAAACGACGGCCGAAACGTGACGTCACAGCGTCCCAGACTTATAGACGCTATAAATCCATCACTGATGTCTAAACTGGAGGATTAGAAGACGACGCCCGCGAGGAAGACGTCAGCTCCTTGCCTTGCACGCGTTGATAGCTTCGCTCAACCCACTCTGTGTGAAGGCTTGGTGGGGTCACTTGATTCAAATGTGGTTATTTATTGTGAGCAATGATCAGTAGGCCTTGCCCTTACCGCGACTGCCACTTCAGATAACGTCCAAGGCCTAGATCATTCTGAAAGCTAAATACCTTGGCAACAATTCCAGTGTCTGTGTTTTTCCATTGTTGTTGGTAGAAAATCCCATAGCAATGCTTATGAGGTGACCTACCTGCAATATGTCTAGTTTTTGCAGCCTAATGAAGACATATATATATATATATATATATATATATATATATTGTATATTATGGTAAGATGATTTCTTCGGTAGCGCCACGTCTTATAGTTCGCGGAAAGCGACGTTTCGATGGGATTTCACCCATCATCTTCAGGTCTTGTCGGTGCGTGTCGGTGTCGGCAGCGATTTTCGATCACTGATCAACGCACCGACAAGACCTGAAGATGATGGGTGAAATCCCATCGAAACGTCGCTTTCCGCGAACTACAAGACGTGGCACTACCGAAGAAATCATCTTACCATGTACCATGGCCACGAGAATATATATATATATATATATATATATATATATATATATATATATATATATATATATATATATATATATATATATATATATATATATATATACGTAGTCTTACCGATTTTCCCTTAGTGAACTTAGTATACCCCCTTATTTGACCGTCGTTTGATTAATAGTTTCCCGGCCCCGTATCGATTGTATAATTCATATTGAATCAAAGTTAGCCATGTAACAAGTTTGTGTAAATACATGATTTAACTCTTAACGGAGCGTCTAATTAGCTAGCCGAAGTTACTTTTGTCGATTAACTTCCAGCAGTCGCGTTGTAAATCATGACGGCGTGCAGAGTTTCACGGCAACGTGTTACTGGCACCAAACCTCCACCTCGACCCAACTTGTCACCGATCGAGAGATTAATGGCAAAACTTGGACTTTTCAACGTGATAACAATATACGAATATTAAACAGAAATAAACTTGGCGGCTGATACCGGTATTATACTTGTATCTAGATGTAAGAAGGTCGTCTACCAACTTGATGATTGTAAAAACTTTGGTAATTGTAGGGAAACCCACTGAATACAGGGCCTTGTCAAGAGATTTTGCGCCCCCAGATCCGAGATTCCATGTCCCCCCCCCCCATTCATTTTCGAAGTAATTTATCATCAAATACCCAAAAATCAATACGTATTTTGGAGCATTGCTTTTTAATACTCTCTTTATTCGGGAGCCGACAAATGGACGTTTCTTTAAATGAGAACCATTAGATCCACTCATGTACTTTTTAAGACAACCCCTCCATATAGCCACGAACTTCTTGCAGTGTTGACACTGGTGCGCATGCGCGAGTGTCAGAGAGTGCATTCATTCCAACTGTCCTAATCGACCTAACCTAACCAAACTAACCCTAACCACCCACGGATATTCGTGTAAATAGTTTTTCTTCATATCTAGGAACTATAGAAATCTTGATTTTCGTGACACCAAAATTCGTGTCCATATATAGAGCCAGTTGGATGTTTTAATTCCAATATGCTGGTGATAATTCGGTGGCAGTTGACAATTGGACGCCCCAGGCTGGGGCCTCGTGAGCCTGCGTGCCTCTCATCACAATCTTCATTGAAGACGCAACGCTTCTAAGAGATGTAGTCGCAACCATATCGCAGGACAATCTTCATTGAAGACGCAGCGCTTCTGAGAGATGTAGTCGCAACCATATCGCAGGACAATCTTCATTGAAGACGCAGCGCTTCTGAGAGATGTAGTCGCAACCATATCGCAGGACAATCTTCATTGAAGACGCAGCGCTTCTGAGAGATGTAGTCGCAACCATATCGCAGGACAATCTTCAGGACAACGGAGCATGCGTTGAGAGGTGAGCGAGGTTATGTGTGAAATGTACTGGACCCCACCTGATTCACACCTATTGATGATGTCAATCGTTCTATGATCTGATTGGTTCAGAATCAAAGAATTTGTATGATCTACTTTAGCTAGAAATCGGTGAATTTGAATGGGGAATAACGAAACAATTGGGCTGATCGGGGAATCCCGACCTTTTGCTTGATACACAACAAGAGCCGAGCTTATATCTCACCAGTGTTACAGCCATCTTCTCGTCGCAGGCGATCTCGAGCGGCTGGGGCGTCGAACCGCCAGACCAGACGATCCTCGCGGTGATCATCATGATCCTATTGTTAGCGATCTTCTCGTCGCAGGCGATCTCGAGCGATCTCGAGCGGCTGGGGCGTCGAACCCCGGACCAGACGATCCTCGCGGTGATCATCATGATCCTATTGTTAGCGATCTTATCGTCGAAGGCGATCTCGAGCGATCTCGAGCGGCTGGGGCGTCGAACCCCGGACCAGACGATCCTCGCGGTGATCATCATGTTGCTATTGTTAGCGATCTTCTCGTCGCGATATCATCTTGCTTCATCATTTGGCTCGCGATAGTTTTACTCCAACTCGATATAATTGCCACGATCTTTTTGCCGACTATCTTTCTATAGTCATGCAGAATGGTAATAAACCGAGCATGATCCCAATTTAGATTTTAATCAACACTCGCACTCAAGAATCAATAGACAAAACCAACATTTTTTCTACAATTGAGTATTGTAGGCCTAATATAAAAGAGTCGACCAGTTTATATAGTTTGATACAGAAATCATTGATCCAATGTATGATCATGGACTTTTAATACTGAAGAAATATTATAAGTCCATGGTATAACGTATTATTCAGAAAATGAAATTAATTGATCCAATTCAGATTATTAATGAACATTCTTGACAAGATTCTATATAATAAATGAAATAAATGTCAAGTAAATGTGCTTCTTATGAGCCAGTCACACCAGTCTCGACAGTTCTTCAATCATACAGATATTCCATCCAACTCGAACACATACAATAACCTGCATTTGTAATTGAATTTCTGCCAAGTATAAAATATTGCATTTGACGACGCAATCAAACGTAATACCTCATTTCTCTATTCCTCTCGCACGTTGGTATGATTGATTTCACCGGCCGCTGAGTTATTCCAACTTTTAGCCGCATTGACAGCCATATTGGACAACTGGTAACAGATGCGGTTGAGTGACGTCGAACTGTCAACAATATTCATATGTCCTCCCATATGATATGTTCTTATCTACACACCGAGGCTGACACTGTGATCTGTCGCGTGATGTGCAGTAGATCTTGTCCGTGTTAGATAAGTCTCTGTTACACTTCATGCTCACAAGTTCAGCTAGATAAGGCTTCGACATGGCTTCTCTGGTTCTGTGAGCCGTGAGTGCTATCAAAATGAAGGTACATTCAATTGATTGCGAAAAATTCTAACTTCAGCCCGATCCAATGTTTGGTTCTCCGGCAAATAGTTTTTGAACAACCCCCCGCAGATCGGGTATGGGAAAATTAATGATTTTCTCTGGAAAATTTTTGTCGGAGCCGGGTGTAGTATGAAAATGAAGGTCCATTCAATTGATTGCGAAAAAACTCTATTTCAGCCCGATCCGATGTTTCGTTCTCCGCCGAACAGGTTTTGAACAACCCCCCGCAGATCGGGTAAAGGAAAATTTATGATTTTTTCTGGAAAATTTTTGTCGAAGCCGTGTGTAATATCAAAATCAAGGTGAATTCAATTGATTGCGAAAAAACTTTATTTCAACCCGATCCGATGTTTGAATCTCCGTCAAACAGTTTTTGAACAACCCCCCGCAGATCGGGTGTCGGAAAATTCACGATTTTCTTTGAATTTTTTTTTACACAGCCGTGTGTGGTATCAAAATGAAGGTACATTCAATTTATTGCAAAAAATGTTAATTTCAGCCCAATCCAATGTATGATTCTCCGGCAAACAGGTTTTGAACAACCCCCCGCAGATCGGGTGACGGAAAATTTACGATTTTCTTTGGAAAATTTTTCACAGAGCCGTGTGTGGTATCAAAATGGAGATACATTCAATTGATTGCATAAAATTTCAATTTCAGCTCGATCCAATGTTTGGTTCTCTGAAAAACAGGTTTTGAACAACCCCCCGCAGATCGAGTGTCGGAAAATCCGAAATTTTCTTTGGAAATTTCTTCAAAGAGCCTTGTGTGGAATCAATGAGAAGGTACATTCAATTGATCGCGAAAAATGTTAATTTCAGCCCGATTCAATGTTTGGTTCTCCACCAAACAGGTTTTGAACAACCCTCCGCAGATCGGATGTCGGAAAATTTACGATTTTTTTAAAAAAATTTTCCACAGAGCCGTGTGTGGTATCAACATTAGGATAAATTCAATTGATTGCATAAAATTCCGATTTCAGCCCGATCCGATGTTTGGTTCTCCGTAAAACAGGTTTTGAACAACCCCCCGCAGATAGAGTGTAGGAAAATTTTTGATTTTCTTTGGAAATTTTTTAACAGAGCCGTATGTGGTATCACAATGAAGGTACATTCAATTTATTGCGAAAAATGTTAAATTCAGCCCGATCCAATGTTTGGTTCTCCGCCAAACAGGTTTTGAACAACCCACGCAGATCGGGTGTCGGAAAATTTATAATTTTCTTTGGATTTTTTTTGACAGAGTCGATGAGGTATCGAAATGAAGGTTCAGTCAATTGATTGCGGAAAATTCTTATTTCGTCCCGATCCAATGTGTGGTTCTCCAGAAAAAAAATTCGTGAACACCCCATCGCGCTTAGGGGTGTCGGAAAATTTACGATTTTTTTTGGAATTTTTTTTTCAGAGCCGTGTAAGGTATCGACATGAAGGTTCATTCAATTGATTGCGAAAATTTTATATTTCGTCCCGATCCAATGTGTGGTTCTCCAGTAGAAAATTCGTGAACACCCCCTCGAGCATAGGGGTGTCGGAAAATTTACGATTTTCTTTGGAAATGTTTTCCCAGATTCGTGTGTAATATCGAAATTAAGGTACGTTCATTTGATTGCATAAAATCTTGATTTCGTCTCGATCCAATGTCTGATTCTCCGTAAAAAGTTCTTGAATACCCCCTCGGAAAATTTATGATTTTCTTTAGAAATTTGTTTTCAAAAACGTAAGTAGCATCAAAATGCTCAGGCGATTGCTAGCTTTCAGAAAATCGAACAATCAGCCCGATTACATCGTGGGTTCTCCAGCAATCGCCGATCGAAGATTGTCGATTTTTTTCCGACATACGGGTACTAGTACGTGGAAAAAACCAAAATTTCAAAAAGACTCAAACTCTTTTGCCGAAGCCGTGTGCGGTATTAAAATGGAGGTACATTAAATCTGTTGCCAAAAATGTTGATTTTAGCTCGATCCGATGTCTGGTTCTCCGTAAAGAAATTCTTGAAAATAAAGGCAAATTTGCAATTTTCTTTGGAAAAGTTTTAACACAGCCGTGAGTGGTATCAAAATGAAGATAAATGAAATTGATGACGTACAGTTCTAATTTCAGCCCGATCCGATGTATGGTTCTCCGGCAAACATGTTTTGAACCAACCACTGCAGATCGGGTGTCGGAAAATTTATGATTTTCTCTGGAAAAGTTTCGACAGGGTCGTGTGTGGTATCAAAATGGGGGTACATTCAATTGAATGCGAAAAAATCTAAGTTTGACCGAATCCGATGTTTGGTTTGCCGGCAAACAGAATTCGAACAATCACCCGTGCTGAGGTGTGTCGGAAAATGTATGCTTTTTCCTGGGAAAGTTTACACAGGGCCGTGTGTGGTATCAACATGAAGGTACATTCAATTGAATGCGAAAAAATCTAAGTTTGGCCCGATCCAATGTTTGGTTTGCCGGCAAACATGTTTTGAACAACCCCCTGCAGATCGGGGGTGGGAAAACTCACGATTTTCTTTGGAAAAGTGTTCACAGGGCCGTGTGTGGTATCGAAATGAAGGTACATTCAATTGAATGCGGAAAGATCTGAGATTGACTCAATCCGATGAATGGTTCTCCGACAAACATGTTTTGAACAACTCCCTGCAGATCGGGTGTCGGAAAATTTATGATTCTCCCTGGAAAATTTTCCACAGGGTCGTGTGATGTATCGACATGAAGGTACATTCATTTCATTGCGGAACATTTTTATTTCGTTCCAATCCAATGTGTGGTTCTCCGGAAAAATATTCGCGAACACTCCCCCGTGCTGAGGGGTGTCGGAAAATTCGCGATTTTCCCTGGAAAATTTTCCACAGGGTCATGTGAGGTATCGACATGAAGATACATTAATCAGATTGCGGAAAATTCCCATTTCGTCTCGATCCAATGTCTGGTTCTCCGTAAAAAAATTCTTGAATACTCTCTCGGAAAATTTAGGATTTTCTTCGGAAATTTTTTCGAAAAAGCGTGAATAGCATCGAAATGCTCACGTGATCGCTGGCTTTCCGAAAATCGAACAATCAGCCCGATCGCATCGTGGGTTCTCGAGTAATCGCCGATCGAAAATTGTCGATTTTTTTTGTCGGACGGGTACTAGTACGGGGAAAAGACCAAAATTTGAAAAAAACTCAAACTCTTTTGCCGAAGCCGTGTGCGGTATCAAAATGAAGGTACATGATATCTGTTGTCAAAAATGTTGATTTTAGCTCTATCCGATGTCTGGTTCTCCGTAAAGAAATTCTTGAAAATGAAGGCAAATTTGCAATTTTCTTTGGAAAAGGTGTCACACAGCCGTGAGTGGTATCAAATTCAAGATAATCGAAATTGATGACGTACAGTTCTGATTCAGCCTGATCCGATGTATGGTTCTCCGGCAAACATGTTTTGAACCAACCACTGCAGATCGGGTGTCGGAAAATCTATGATTTTCCCTGGAAAAGATTCGACAGGGTCGTGTGTGAAATCAAAATGAAGGTACATTCAATTGAATGCGAATAAATCCAAGTTCGGCCAAATCCGATGTTTGGTTTGCCGGTAAACATGTTTTGAACAACCCCATGCGCATAGGGGTGTCGGAAAAATTGCGATTTTCCCCGGAAAAGTTTTCAGAGGACCGTGTGTGGTATCAAAATGAAGGTACATTCAATTGAATGCGAAGTTATCCAAGTTTGGCCAAATCCGACGTTTGGTTTGCCGATAAACATGTTTTAAATAACCCATTGCGCATAGGGGTGTCGGAAAACTTACGACTTTCTTTGGAAAAGTTTTCACGGGGCCGTGTGTGATATCAAAATGAAGGTACATTCAAAAGAATGTAGAAAAATCTGAGTTTGGCCCAATACGATGTGTGGTTCTCCGGCAAACAGGTTTTGAACAACCCCCGTGCAGAGGGGTGTCGGAAAATTTATGATTTTTCGCGGAAAAGTTTCCAGAGGGCCGTGTGAGGTATCGACATGAAGGTACAATCATCAGATTGCTGAGAATCCTTATTTCGTCCCGATCCAATGTGTGGTTCTCCCTGAAAAAAATCGCAAACAACCCCTCGTGCAGAAGGGTGTCGGAAAATTCGAAAAGTTTTGAGAGGGCCGTGTGTGGTATCAAAATGAAGGTACATTAAATTTAATGCAGAAAAGTTCAAGTTTGGCCCAATCCGATGTCTGGTTCTCCGGCGAACATGTTTTGAACAACCCCCTGCAGATCGGGTGTCGGAAAATCTATGATTTTCCCTGGAAAATTTTCCACAGGGTCGTGTGAGGTATTGACATAAAGGTACATCCATCAGATTGCGGAAAATTCTCATTTTGTCTTGATTCAATGTCTGGTTCTCCGTAAAAAATTCTTGAATACTCTCTCAGAAAATTTATGTTTGTCTTTGGAATTTTTTTTGGAAAAACTCGAGTAGCATCAAAATGCTCACGTGATCGCTAGCTTTCCGAAAATCGAACAATCAGCCCGATCGCATCGTGGGTTCTCGAGTAATCGCCGATCGAAAATTGTCGATTTTTTTCTGTCGGACGGGTGCTTGTACGGGGAAAAAACCAAAATTTGAAAAAAAATCAAACACTTTCTCCGAAGCCGTATGTGGTATCAAAATGAAGGTACATGATATCTGTTGCCAAAAATGTTGATTTTAGCTCGATTCGATGTCTGGTTCTCTGTAAAAAAAATCTTGAAAATAAAGGCGAATTTGCAATTTTCTTTGGAAAAGTTTTTACACAGCCGTGAGTTGTATCAAATCCAAGATAATCGAAATTGATGACGTACAGTTCTGATTTCAGCCTGATCCGATGTATGGTTCTCCGGCAAACATGTTTTGAACCAACCACTGTAGATCGGGTGTCGGAAAATTTGCGATTTTCCCCGGAAAAGTTTTCAGAGGGCCGTGTGTGGTATAAACATGAAGGTGCATCCAATTGAATGCGAAAACATATGAGTTTGGGCCAATCCGATGTATGGTTCTTCGGCAAACATGTTTTGAACAACCCCCTGCAGATGGGGGGTCGGAAAATTTGCGATTTTCTTCGGAAAAGTTCTCCTGGAGTCTTGTGTGGTATCAAAATGAAGATACATTCAATTGAATGCGAAAAATATTTACTTTGGCCCGATTCAAGGTCTGGTTCTCCGGCAAACATGTTTTGAACAACCCCCTGCAGATCGGGTGTCGGAAAATTGGGTAATTTTCCTCGGAAAATTTCTCACAGAGTCGTGTAAGGTATAGAAATGAAGGTACGTTCATCTTATTGCATATAATTTTGATTTCGTCTTGATCCAATGTCTGGTTCCCCGAAAAAAAAATCTTGAAAACCCCCTCGGAAAATTTATGATTTTCTTTGGAATTTTTTTTTCGAAGTCGTGAGTAGCATCAAAATTCTCAGGTGATAGCTAGCTTCCAGAAAATCGAGCAATCAGCCCGATCGCTTCGTGGGTTCTCTAGCAATCGCCGATCGAAGATTGTCGATTTATTTTTGACATACGGGTACTATTACGTAGAAAGAACACAAAAAAACAAAAAATGTCAAACTCTTTTGCCGAAGCCGTGTGAGGTATCAAAATGAAGGTACATCGAATCGATTGCGAAAAATGTTAATTTTAGCTCGATCCGATGTCTGGTTCTCCGTAAAAAATTCTTGAAAATATAGGAAAATTTACGATTTTCTTTGGAAAATCTTTCACACAGCCGTGAGTGGTATCGAAATAAAGATACATTCAATTTATTACATCAAATTTCAATTTCAGCCCGATCCGATGTTTGGTTCTCTGGCAAACAGGTTTTGAACAACACCCCGCAGATCGAGTGTAGGAAAATTTACGATTTTCTTTGTAAATTTTTTCACAGAGCCGTGTGTGGTATCGAAATGAAGGTACATTCAATTGATCGCATAAAATCCCAATTCCTATATGACGGTGCACAGTGCTAGCCACTCGACCACTCGTCTCAATCACTGTTCTGAAATCTGAGACTACCAGGCGTGGGCAGGCTCGTTTTGGAGAAATGGGTTTTTAGAAACATTCCGTTCATCTGTATGACTTCGTTTGATTATCACTCACTCATTCGTACCTCCATATAACCTAGCTGTTAGCGGGGTAAACCCCAAGAAAATTATCAAGTACAATGTCACTCATCCATTATCAACTGTAAATAAGATATTCTTCAATTGAAGAGGTCAAACTTGATGAGAGTTCTGTGACCCAATGGAATCATAGTCGGATGTTCAAATCATTCAGGAATAACATCACGATTTCTCAAAGTAATGTTTCTTAACGTAATTATGCCTAGCAGAAGTGGAGCAACTATAAAATATTATTCATAATCTGCAATTTGAATAAAAATACGTGAAAGTGTAGATTTGGTGGAGGTGCCAGGTTGACAGAATGACCCTGCCAGCGAGAATGTGTCTGCAAATCGGACTGAAAGTGACCATCTCTGGAAACGTTGAGATCTTTTATTTTAGTAGAGCTGAAAAACCTAAAACATGAATATCCAGAACAAATAGGCCTACCCCTCCTCTGCCTGAGGGTTATCGTGCTTATCTCAGTTTATTTCTATCTGTTCGATGAATTTTCAATGAAAAATTGAATTGATTTCCTCCGTCTACTCTAAAATTCCAAAAATCTCATTCAATTCTTTCAGATTCAAGACGATAGAGATAGAAAGTACGCGATAATATACGCAAATACCTTGTTTCCCAATGAAAAGCTATGTAATAGATTCAGAGTGAAAAGTGAAAGCCTTTTCTGAATCTCATACATCATTCATAAAATATATCCGAGTGCTCTATTTAATGCCCAGGCGTGCCACTCAAGGAATATGCTAGTTTGGTTTTTTGTGTCGTGGCAGCACCTGTCTGGTTTTGACTGTGTAAATTAGCTCTCGTATCGCGTAAGTGGCAGCAGTAGCTCATATCGGTGTTACGGACAGTACATGTGGATTTGACGTGGAATTTACCATCTGAATAATTGCCACTTCGGTTTTACCATTCCATTGCGACTCTGTGTGATTTTTACTAATGGATTGTTTGATAGCGCAGATGAATCATGTTGTTTCGTAGATTGATACGCAATTCGATTTGAATACAGTCGATCAGTCCGAGCAGATGTTATTCAAGCATTTCTCTCTTTTTTCAATCAACTTTTACAACTTGACAAAAAGGGCATTGTTCTTCGACTATGATTATGGATGACTCTAGGTGGGCACGTTTGAAAGGGGCACCACAAGGGCGATCTTACAAACCCAAAGGAAATAATTATGCGTCAATACATCTTACTTATCAGTACAATGCGTCGTCAAACTTAATATGAATGAGGGAATGAATAAGTTTAACGTAGAAGTCGTTCAACAGAGAAGGGATGCTGAAGTAATGAGTGACAAGTTAATGAATAATTCGTTCATTTGTATCGAGATGAGGATTATTCCATCTTATCATTAATATCTCCTATTCCCTAGACTTCTGTTTCTCAATTCTTTCATCCCAAATTCTTCTTAATTTTTCCGTTTACCGTTAACATGTGTCCTAATTTTTTGTTTTAAATATCATTTTATTTATTGCTTCATTTGAACGAATCTTTTCGTTCATTTCAATCATTTGAATAAATAAACGTTTATAGCCTGATTTTACATCCTAGTAACGTATCCACTTCAACGACTGATGGAAACTGAATTGTGAAAACCTGACATACTAACCAAACCCGGGGCACGGGGCATCCCAAGGGCGATCACATCAGCTCATAACTCTGTAAATCAACTCCGTGTTGTCTCTATCCGTACATGATCTGCGCATAGGTTTCCAATGTCACCCAGCCTTTGTCTTGTTCGGGGAGTTCGAATGTAGTTCATCTTACAGAATTGTCTGCAATTCACACAAACTAAACCTATCTAGATCTCGATGTGAGTACATTGTTCGCTAACAAGTTCCGTGCAAATAATTACAGGTATTAATTGAATATCGTATATCCCGAAGACGTCTTGAGGTGACATGGAGACGCGCTTCCTTCAATTTACATGTACACTGGCGGACACATCAAGGAGTCGATCAAGACACGTTAGTTTGTATCATAAAGGAAATTTACTGACGTTTACACGCACAGAAACTAGTAGACCCTGTACAGCTGAAACACAAGTTGATAAAATACCGTTTTCTGTTTGGCTGATGTTCGCTTTCTGCAATATTACTAGGTTGACAGCTTCGGCCAGGTAGAAAAAGTACTTCTACCTTTTGGTTCAACTGTACATAGGCTTACGTATTCCTCGTATACAGTCAATGAAAAAAGATTGGTAGTAAAATATGCTTATATATTTAATTTGATTCAGATTTTGAAATATACTATTTCATGGGACCGCAAGTGTACGTGACATCATGCTCGATATATGCACTGTACAAACTTCAATTGCAGTGAATATACTGGAATTATTAATGCTCATAACTAGATCATATTTCTGTACACGTATATTGGATGAGCACGTACATGGCTTGGAGTTTACTTTCTCATCATTTCACATTGTTTTAAATACTCCCATCTTCTAAAGTTGAGATTATAACTAGGAAAACGCAGTGCATGCCATCGAAGATGAACGAGTGTATCGGAACAAACATGTTGCTGGCAGTGAATCATGTCGTCAGAAACAGCTATCATCAATCAATGATTTTACATGATTTTCGAAGTCATCTTCACGATTTGCATCACTGATCTATGTGTCTCTATATGACGCTTCAACTTTCATATCGGTTCTCAAAATGTGGATCAACCGATTCTGTCCCGAAACTGTAATCAATCGTATTCTGTGAAGATGCTAGTTTCTAATGAAATGTCGAACCTATTTATTCATTCATTTGTTTTTTAATGAGTGGAAATGCACTGTTTACAGGTAGTGAGAATAGAGTAGGAGCTCCGTAACAACATGTGCCTCACTACCTGCATGATAAGATCAATTATCAGTACAATAATTAATAATATGCGAATGAAACTAGATTTAAAATGACCGAATGTGAAATATAAATGCCTAATTCAATGCCTAATCTAACATTTGTTCAACAATTTGATGTGTTTCTCGAGCCACCTGCTACATGAACTTGAAAATACGCGCAAACGAAGCATATTTTCATAGTATGGAAAATGTCATCTAATAACATAAAATTTTACATTTTTAGATCCAGATATTTTCCCAGGTAGATACAATTCTGTAACTCAGTGATCTTCGTCGAGCGTTTTTCCTGTTCACGTCCCACTAGGTCTGAACCCAGCCAGATGGATCTGTGTGAATTAACTTGGCACATCTCACTTGCGATCAATTTGAATAGATAAATACAGCATGCACGCGTATGTTTATAATTAAGCTCATTCAGCGGTCTGCTGTATGGTTCAACTTCTAATGAAAAACAGAGATACAACGTGTGGTATCTACATGCTATACTAGCTGCCACGGAAGATACATGCTATGATCAACAGTTTTTTTTTTAAATTTTGTACGCGGCATACAGGTCAGGAAAATCGACCAATCGACTGCAAACTTTTCTGAATATCGATGTCACACCAGAATAGGTTAGGATTGTTTTTCAGAACAATCAGTTGAACGGTTTTTCCGGAAAAAATGTGGAAAGTTTGGAAAATCCTCACAAGAATAAACCAAGGGGAAAATACTTGGGAAACGAAAATCCTTCGAAAGCTCTCAAATTCATACATAATATGAAAACAACTATCATACACATTTTCAATAATTCGTACACCAATCGGATGAGACATAACGGAGAAAACGCAATAAAAGTATACATGTCATCGAATATCAGGATCAAAACATGTAAAGCAAAGTGTATATGCGACAGGTTGCTCAATAAATAGCAACAAGTTGCAGGTAAGGTGTTTGACCGTTGGAAGTAGTCCAAGGTCTGTGGATGTAGATTGATCTGAGAGAATATTTTTTAATCCCAGATTTCCATACTTGTACGCTCATCTCACAACGCACATTCTGCTTCTCCTAGTTGATACTTCTACGAGCGGGTCACGGCAGGAATATGACCGGTACAGCCGTGTTCTAATAGTGTTATGTCACTCCAATATCGGTCGCCAAACAACATCGGTACATAGCTTTTCAATAGACCCTTTTCAGAATTCAATGCGCACGTGCTCTAAGGACGAGAACGCTGGTATTGCCCTCTTTTGACTCAGTCTGACAGTGTGAATCTCAGAATATAGTCGACCTATCAATGGTGCAACTACTAGAAGTGAATACGTAACGCACAATAAGATGCACAAGATCGTGGTCAAAGTCCAGGACTAACAACCGCGCCGCTCTAGTTCGAACGTCGCCGCTAGATGGCTCAACCATGCCCAACCAACCCCTTGTCTTCAGCCAAAGTCATTTTCTTGTGATCATGTCGAACGGCATGAGATATCCGTGGGAAACACAGCCATTTTCAATACCTTCAAGGTGGTATAAATTATAACAATTCAACTCATATAGCATATTGTCGAAAAAACATTTTTTAATTGTATACGTTTGGTAAGGCGACATGAATTGAATGTTTTTACATGCACAATTCTTACCGACATTCATTACGAACATTTTCACAATTATTTTGTTGGTAGCCTAAAGAAAATAGGTGGCGCTTTAAGCGTACTTGTGAATAAAAGAATGTGTAACATATTCCAGAATAAACTATGAATATCACAATAAAAGTCTACGAAAGCAATTCAAATGTCCCCACTATATTGCATATGCTATGCCATTACAACGATAGTGTAAGGTAATAATAATAAGTTGTGATTGCCTTCGCAACGGTCAGTATCCGTCAAGATATACCCCAACTAGGGTCATAACCATTGCTCACGGAGCCAATAACTGTTCGATCTGACACGAACCTGGCGGACGAACATGGCGATCTGGCCCGCTGCCAGCGGAGACCCTTGAGCGCGAGGTGAGACCGGTCGTAAACCGGCCGGCGCGGGGACACCGCTTGGAAAACAATCATTGCTACTGGGGGGGGGGGGGGGGGGGGGGGGAGGAGAGAGAGGCAGAGGGAGAGAGGGAGGGAAAAAGAGAGATGCAATCAGAGAATATATATATATATAATATACAGAGAGAGAGAGAAGATAAAAGTGTGTGGGGGGTGTAACGATTGTATTGTTTGGATTCGTATGTAATCACCTCTAATTCTACATTTAACAAGGCGTTTTACCCGCCGTATAAACGACGGCCCCATGACCAGCTAAGCAATAACTAGAATTATTCTGCCAAGCTGTTTTATCTCATAAGCTGGACTTCCATGCACGTGGATTCGCGAACCGAATTCGTGAAGCGTTTTTTATCCGCCATGTTGGAAAACGACCAATCAGTCATGAGAGCGCCACGGTCTCTGAATGTTGAGCTCGGGCCAACTCGACCGCTGAGCGAAAGTGGAAGGACAGCTTGGATGACTATCGCCGGAACAGTCGAGCGCTCAGCCAAACACCCGCTCGTCTCGAGCTATCACGTGGCCTATCACGTGTGCACTCTGACATTGGGTACTTCTTGTTCTTCCTCTACCTTCGCCTGGTTCTACACTAATCGTCCGGCACCACTGATCTAGGACGCGCTGCGTTGTACGACGGTCAAATACCCGGCGCCTCCACCAGATTCGACAATACTCGGCACCTCCACCTATATAACCTATATCGCCGACGCCAATAGATCGTGCTCATCAGTACAGTACGTCCTTAAACCCAATGAAGGTATAGCTCATTATTGTAGACCAAATTATTTTCTTAAACTTTTATTGCTTGGTGACATTTTTCAAGATTTCCATTTTTGTCCGTGTAAAGTGAAACTGTTTGCTCCTTCCAGTCGATTGAGTGGGCTAGGTTGGTATAATAACATGGTGTGGGATTTATGTGTCTGGTGGAAATCTGCAGTTCCATGTTGGTGGGCTGAATCAAGCGCAGAGCCAGGAGTGGAGTTGCTACGTCACGTGACCCGGGACATCACGTGTTGAGTCACGTGCTAGAGCTGGCGGGGGGGAGGGGGGGGGGGCTTCTTGGATGTGTGCGATGATATGTGGGTATAAAGCCAAGTCTTGGTCAGAAATACGAGAAGCAAATCTCTTACACACTTGGAATGGAACTCATACAAGAAAATAGCTATTTGAGTGGTTCTAGTCACAACGTAAAACATTTCCAGTCGCCAATATTTCAATTCAATTTCAATTTGAAACCATTTTATTCACACTCAATGCTTACATACTTGTAAGTACTACAACAATTACATACAGGTAGTAGACAGAAAGATACAAATTAACAAATAGACAAATAATCAAATCGAAAGTTAACAATTTTAAACATATTAAAACAATAGAGATATTCGAAATTTGATATAAAGTTTTGATATAAAATTCAGTTTCACAATATATATATATTGTCACCTGCTGTTTTGGTGACGGCCTGACTAGTCAGTGGGAAGGGGTAGGTAAGAAATATGGGAGGTATTTTAGGGCACCACGTAGTTATAGGATAGGCGTATTGAGAGCAAACTACGAAAACTCTGAAGGGACAAATATGGGTGGTTTGGATTGAATTAAGAAAATATTAATACACTGTGATAGGCCAACATTTAATGGTGGAGACTGCTATTCCAGCAATCTTAAAGAATTATAATAAACAAAACAATAAACAAATATTGGAGAACACACGGCTCGATGACGGGGGGGCGGGGGGGCTATCGTTCGTGACGGGGGGGGGGGGGTCCCTTTCTTGGGAACACGTATAAATTATATTATATTGAAATATATTGATATTCTTCACGAAAGACAAAAACACATAATAGTAAACACTTGAAATATCTCGTAAGCCAAGTAGGCACTGTACTCACACGCTATACGCTCGGGAGTCTCCGCTCGATTTTATGACAACACAGACTGAGAACTTCTTCTGTCCTCGGACCTGATTTAACTGTCTCGCCCACGTTATCCGGGGAGGGGTGGAGGGAGGGTAGGGGGTAGAAAAACAACCAGTTTTAAGGGAGACTCAGATACAAGCGGTCGACCGCTGTGGCGTCACGATATGACGTCACAATATATATATATATATATACATATGATTATATTCGACGTTCTTCATCTCAATTGTTGAATAAGTTGTTACAATGCATCGGTTGAATTGATGTATTTTACGGTTTACCCCAGTATGTTGTACGTAGGCCAATCTTTTGAGCGATACAGAGAAATATATAAATATGTATGTGTGTGAGAGTGAGAGAGAGAGAGAGAGAGAGATGGGAGTACACATTATGAATGTTAATCACGTCAAGTCTAATGAGCACTCGTTGAGTGTTCCATGAATGTTTTACTGCGAAGAAAGGACGTGGAATTCAACTCACATTAAAATGATTACGAGAGATGTTTATAGAAATATGTAAACATGAAACTAATAACTATCGTATCCAGCTCATCGCATATCACAATCATAAGATGATAATATAAATATCAACAAATATAATCATCTCAAAATAATATAGATATAAATATAACAAATATATTACATAGATATCAATAAATGAATGATACTACTAATAATAAGGCAGCGCATATCTAGTGGCAAATATAAAATATTATTTGTTTTCTTTCATCTAAAATGATTCGAATGATGTGATAAGATCGCCCTTGTGGTGCCCCGTCCAACCAAACGATACTTCTTCTATCCATAGCCTCAAATGGGGAACAATGATTTTGTATCAAGTTTCGATGTTGATACAAAAAAGTCAAATAGGTTTTGGAAATGTACAGACAACAAACATCTTGCAGGTTTCGACATTATGTTTTTGTTTAAAAGGTGTTGGAGTATGTATTCAATCATTTGATACCGTATAGTTTGTTGTAAACTACATCGGAAATATTATATCGAAACTTTAGTTTACAAAATCTGTGAAATAATATTTCTAGACGGCTGTAAAAAATGTATTTGAAAAAAGTGTTATGAAATAAGTATCTTGAATAAGTCTTCGAAAGAATCCCGAACAAATTTTATGAAAAAACATTTCAAGTTTCAAGAAAGTTTCTAATGAAGTTTATAAAAACTCGATGAATTATTTCTACGAAAAAAATAATCCTTCGAAGTATTCTCTTCTGAAAGTTGAGGTTCTATTTTCAGGACCGCGATTATACAATGGCTCTTCTTTTTTACGCACAATTTCTTTTCAATGTTATTATTTCTTGTGCTCCTTTGCTTCATCCAATTTTCTCTCAGCTTATCTTAAGCCGTCTTATCTCCACTTCAATTTTAAAAGAGATGTCGAATATTCATACATAAATTATAAACGAGAGTCGTTGCGAAAATGGCGGTCAACTCAGAACGGGTCCATGATTAACACAAAATTCAAGATTTCGGAAAATGTGTTCGAGAACCTAACAACTCGGTCACAAATGCCTTATTGCACAAATAAATTAATATGATATGGGATTGTTTTAAAAAATATTCAATCCAGAAATTATCCATCTCTACTTACGAACCTATGTGTGTAGATCTGCACTATTTTTATTATCCAACAAAAAAAGGGATTTCGTATGAATTGTTTTAGATTTTATAAGCTCACGATTATATATTTTTAATACCCCACATAAATCAATTATTTAGGATTCGCGAATAAGATTAAAATGACAACAAACGGACATGCTACGCGTGTAAACATGTCAGTGACCGCCACGTTAATGGTTCAGGTTCATTGGACTACACATTCACGATGCGTCCAACTCTAAGGTCAAGGTCAGCCACTGTTTCGAGAGTTAAATGCAATTAAGACCAGTTAACAGGTAAAACACGTGTTGAAGAAGCAGAATGGACCGAATAGGGAGAAGGGAATTGATCAATCAAATGCTGAGTCAGTATGGAGATGACGTGTGGCGAGCTCTGACGTATCGGGGATAGAATACAATGGGTGAGTCACGTTTATTCACATCTAATGATAATTTAATGATAATATATATTTTTAAATTCATTTTAATGCTACCTAACGACGCCACCAACAGCTATGGCTATACGGGGGTCTTTTGGATAAGTGAGAGGTGTTTTCAATTTGTCCAAATTGTTTGTAAGTTGATTGAGTTTTATAATTTTCTACCAAGCAAATACGGATAATTAAATGATTGGAGAAAGAAATTCATCAAATAATGATTTAATCAGATGAATGATGGAATGAATAAATGAATGAACGAACAAACAAATAAATGAATGAATATGCGAATAAAAAAATTAATAATGATAAATGAATGGAAACATAAATGAGAATATGAATCAATGAATGAATGAATGGATAAATGTATAAATGAATGGATAAATAAATGAAGACATGAATTAATGGATAAATTATCAACATCAATGAATGAATACGTGACCGAATGGATGAGTGCTTGAATGAATTCATGCATACATTCGTAAATAAATATATGAATGAATACATAAATCCTATGGGATGAATGAATGGATACATAAATTCGTAAATAAACAACTGAATAAATAAACAAACGGAGGAATGTTCATCAAATGAGTGAGTGCATTATTAATTATTAGAAAGTTGTGTACGTTGTAAATGTTTCAAATAAGAGGACCCGTGTTCTTCTCTATGTTGAGTGATCAAATATCCGGATGGCCGGTTTGACAAGTTAGCTTGCACGCACACACGTGCATCCCCCCTCGCCCCCCCTCTCACTCCACCTCATCTGTGATGATACACAACAAACTAAAGCATCACGAAGAGTAAACTAGGTGCCAAGGCTGAGGAATGCACTGAAAAGAAGGGCACCCACACTTCAGATTGGTACATGTATTCATCTTTGTTTCCTTTCAGCTGTGAGTCGTAGCGCCATCGTGCTCCTGCCACTGTTAGGTTTATTACTGATACTCGGGTCGACCAACGGACGACAAGATCAAGGCGAGGTGTTCGTATTGAAACCTACTCTACAACATGCTTCAGCACAAGCTATCACGAGCAATATGAACACAGCCGGACATGAGTAAGTGCCACACAGTATCATCATATCGTGTCGAGTCCTGAAGTCCATGTCAAGTAGAGAGCTCTGTTCCCCGCTACGCTACGACTTCCTGGGGGTAAGAGGTCCGAGGCTCTCGAAGCGATGGTAGCTGAAAGGATGTATCACCTGCACTGATGGAGAAGTCGAAGTCAGTGGTGGGGGTAACATAGCGGGGAAAAAGCTCTGACGTCAGACTCATCGCTCATTGACATGGACTTTCAGATGACAATAAAATATAGAAATTGTCTAGATAAGAATGATTATAGGGCTAACAATTAGGCTAAGAACAACAGAATGCGATTCTGAATCCCAACATGGCCGATGAAATCTGCAACAAACATGTCATGCAACAATGTCAATAATGTTATATTTATAATAGATGACATTGTTGGAATGTGCGCGGGCTCTATTTTGTGACTTTTCACAAGTTCCACTTCTTCTTTCCTGGGATCGAGGGCGGTAAATAACAAACCATAAAGACTTACTCTCTTGTTTGAAGGGCGACAAGCAACAGCACTTCGCGAGAGGACGACAGAAGTCTAGCAGCAATGGTGAAACACTTGGAAGAAAAACTGATATTTTACGAAACAAAACTAGGCCTAATAGATCAGTTTCTACACGAAATGAAGATAAGAGGTGACGTCATTACAGAAGCAATGGCTGAAGAACTGGAAAGAAGAAACGACAAAATCAATGACGAACTACAGAGACTTGACTACGTCAACAATTTCCGCTTCAACGACATGTCGAAACTAATGACCGACATTTCTCAAAAAGTTGACGACAATTCCCGCCTTCACGACGAATCACTCGACAAAGCCTGCACTTGCGTGGTGAGACTCGGTACTAGCGGACAACCCCAGAGCGAAACTGAAGACTTCGTCCAAACAGGAGGCCAGCGAATCTGGGAACTTCCGGAACACCAGACACTGTATCTCGGAACACCCGTGGGTGATCGCCGTCACCTTCGCCCGCACCTTCAACATCTGCAGCACGTCATCCAGAAATACCACCAGCGTGCTTGTATCCAGTGTCCTGCAGGACCTACTGGAGCTCGAGGATTACCTGGCACAGACGGAGCAGCAGGGCCAGCAGGGCCTTCTGGACCATCAGGACCTTCTGGACCTGCTGGTGCTACAGGACCTTCTGGACCCACTGGTGCTGCAGGACCAACAGGACCAACAGTACCTACCGGAAGTGTGGGACCCTCAGGACCTTCAGGACCGTCAGGACCCATAGGACCAACAGGACCTTCAGGGCCTTCAGGACCTTCAGGGCCCTCAGGACCTTCAGGACCCTCAGGACCTTCTGGGCCTTCAGGACCTTCAGGGCCTCAAGGAGCTCGAGGAAACCAAGGGAATCAAGGAAATCCAGGAAACCCAGGAAATCCAGGAAACATGGGTATAACTCAAGAATTGTTTCCTAATAATGCAATGAAAATGCTTCTCATAGTTTTATATGTTGCCTTGATTACAAATATGAAACTGATTCTCATAAATGATGCCAAGATTACTGTAGTTAAAAAATAATTGTTTGTTATTTCCAGTCGTAGGCGATCGTGCACCAATTAATGTCATCAGAGATAAAGCCCATTAATAAATAAATAACAAATTAAATTAATAACAAATTATATCAGTCACCGAGTGATGCAGCACAAGCTCTCATTGGTCACTTTTAGTCCCCCTTAAAAACTGACTTGCAGAACATTCTCTCTGCCGGGACAGAAACTGCTTTATATAACCAAGTTACTCTGATCGGGCTAGTATATCATCTATATGATCATATAGATATTTGGAAAACAATGATTGCATATTTGGATTCCGATGTTAATATATTTTCAAAATCTATATCATCACTTGTATGTCATAAAATCCCCATATCGACATCTGTATGGCTCGATAACACTACACTTAAGCTAAGCCTTTGTAAGTACTTGATAGTTATAATAATGATAATGTATTCATGCAGTGAAACATATTTTGTACATACATAAAATATACATGTTTATTGAATACGTCAATCAGTTGGATAATTAAATACTTGAATGTACGTTCATATAATATACAGGCAATAATTCCATGAAATCTGATCATAATCTGGTCCATTATTAGAATAATTTCCAGTATAGATACTCTTTGTCCATATACTTCAAAATATGTCTCTGAATGATTTGAATTCCTGTACAGAGTGAAACACAATGTCAATCGAAACTTAATCTTTTATCGTCCACGTGCTCAGTTGTCACCAAGCAAACAATTGTTGTAGCATATTAAGTCCTATTGTTGGAATTATTTGTTACCGCCTATTCTCTTGTTACAGGTCCATAAATCTCGCGGATGCCGAAATCACAACAGCCCATCCTACTTGACGAAAACTCTCCACTTGATCACATTAGCAAATACAATGAAAATATTATTAAATTATGTTTTCATAATGTTTCAGTTTGTAAAAAACTCGTTCAAACCAATTCTTAAAACTGTCGAATATATTTCTTATATTTTAGAAGTGTAACTTTATAGCTATTAATGGAATAATGGTAGATATATATGCAAGTAGATAGCAATTATACATAACAGCTGCGGTTTCATGGGATACCGACGCGGAAATGGAATAAGTTGCAAGAAAAGAGTTACAATATATAACGAAGATCGGAATAGCGTGGGAATTAGTCTTACTATGTAATCGTATATACAATATTTAAATGTGTTGTATCAGCTCATTATTCATGAACAGGGGTTGGATCCAAAAGACCAAGTGAGGGTTAATATTAAACAATTGTATATATTTTTGCGTGACGGTACCAGGGTGGGGGGGGGGGGGGATACGTTGAATATAATTAAGAATGTTCAAATAATCATTCAGCTCTGGTATGTTTCATCTTTGGTACTGATAGCTCAGAGCAAAACCGACACGGCATACAACCGAGCTTGGAGTGAGAATAGTTATTGGTGGAGGTGCCGGGTACGTGACGAGATTGTGTGACCGTCTGTTCTTGTGATAATGAGCAATGAGTTGTTGCAAGTAGAATATGTATCAGGCCTAACACTTGACTCTTGCTCGTCTCTGATGAATGAATGTTTACAGAATTTCCCAGTGATTTCAAGTTTTATACTGAAAGTGCTCAAACGTCTCTCTAAGATAATTTAATCAGGATAATGAAAAGTTGTGACATTTATAATTAGTCAGTTTTCTTCAAGACCCTTATCTTTAGAAGTCAAATGCTACAGCCACTTTAAAACATCAATTAAAATGTTCACTTCACCGTTAGTTACAATGTTACAAATCCATTCCCCAATGTTCTGAGAGATAGCCTGAAATTGAATCTGTTTTCACAAGGTCGTGAATCTCTACCAAGTGTCCAGTCGACTATTCATGGCGCTAGATTTATATTTGTGAAGAATAGCCAGCCGTTAGATTGGTAAATCTGCTCCCGACCGGTGTCTCGGAACTCTCCAGCGCCCTGACTAAAGCCAGCGCAGAGACTCCCGATCGAACCGTCGTCTTACATAGGCTTGAGCCTCGCCACTTCAACACAGGCCTGTCTCACCATATAAGGCTGGACGCAGATAAGCTAGTGCCACGGTGAATTACTGCGTTTTATTTTAAATAGAAATTATGAAATGGCCGTCTCTCTCTCTCCCTCCCTCTCTCTCTCTCTCTCTCTCTCTCTCTCTCTCTCTCTCTCTCTCTCTCTCTCGGTTGAGTTATAGCTGTCCTCTATGATATTCGTCGGATAAAGTAATGTTGTCCTATGTCAAGGTCTGAGCTACAAAAAGGCATTATTTCACAATCACACATTTTTTTATCACACGATTCATTTTGTTTTGTTCAAAGTCAGAATTCGGTGCGAATGAGAATGACATATAAGAAGAATAGATTGTTCTGTTATACATGTATCAGTGTGCATCAGATAGCATGCAGTGCATGTATGGTTTGGTATGTAATTAACGTGGAGTTGAATGAGATAGCCATAAGTTATATCATCGTTGACATTTTTTCAAGTAATTCTAACTGAGAAATGACAAACTTCCATCAGAAGGTCTTGAAGCTGAAGATACTCACCTTTCCACATGTAAAATGTAGTGACTTTCGTCAGGTTTGTTTCCTACGATGTGTACAAGAAAGGAAAGTGGAATGTGCTACAAAATGAATTCTGCAAATGCATAGTTACTGGAATGAAAACTCTGAGCAATGAAATATTCTCATTTAACTTCATTGTTGAAAATTATCCTTTGCTCCTGCTCACATTTTTGACATTTCGTAAATTCCTCTGTTTACCACAAACGGCTCAACTGTAACTTTCTCTATAGATACATAACTCTCACGGTCACGGTCAATAGATGATAGGGAGATGAGTTTCACAGTGTACTTGATACCAATTCACTCCCGCATTTTTCAAGATTAACGGAATCAAACAAGGAAATAATATTCACGACATAAATTAATACAAATTTTTACAGGAGTGGAATAATAGACTAAGATTTGGAGTGACAGAAAACAAGGAGCACCGAGCGTTTCTCCCATGACCACCGACACTCGATACAACAATTATTGTTCCTCAATCAAGGCCGCTGGGGCGATTTTACCACCTCATTTTGATTATTTTATATGTTTAGACAAATCATTATCCATCATACAGATTTTGAATATGGGGTGGTTAGGTTTGAAACAAAGCGTACAAGTCAGCCTCGGCACTTCACTAGGTAAAGTGCTGAGGAATTGGATCCATGTCGAGACGGCGAACCAACGCAACCCTCAATGCATCTTGGTCAGGACCAATCACATTGAGTCATTTTTTGACGTTATAATGACAAATTGTAGAGTTTGAAAAATTGACCAATAATAGGCCTACTCGTAATAATTTCTATCGCATTTTTATTTCAATTCACCAACCTCTGTTGTACGTAGTATTTGAATAATATTCATGCATTTCTAGTTTTATGAACATGGTAAACTTTTCACTTTTTACTTCAGTGTTCTATATAGTAGCGAACATTAGCGCGCGCTTGTATATATGTTGCATGGTTTTCCAGCAAAGTGAGCACATTCATGAAAATAACTTACTATTACGCTCTCATGATTTATATATTATTATCCTCACTACCGCAGGTACCTATGTTTCAAGCTGCAAATACACTTGAACAATTAATTCATACAATATACCATTCTCATTCTAATGGATTGTATAACAAAAATACCATGAAACACCATAAAAATACCGTAGCGTTATACTATGAATCAAAATAAACATTTTCGTAGAATATATTCCACTGCTGTCATCATCATTATAGTAATGCATGAAAATAATTATGTTATACACATCCTCGGTGGATTTCAAGAATGGGTAATTCAACACAGTTATTTCGACCAACACACTGTTAACGAATGCACAGTAAAATGTGAATTCACTCAATTATAATAATAAATGAAATAATGAAACACACAATCACATATGCAACCCATTGTCTATTTGTCCATTGTCCATGATTAGTTTTCGAGCTAGAGCAATCACTTCTGCCGCCCCCGTGGCTTGTCGAGTGGAGCACCGCTTTAGAGAATGAGACCAAGGTGAGCGTGGGTTCTTATCCCGCACCGGGCAAGGGTTTACTCATTTCGTTCTGGTGCGCATATTGTCACATGGGTAATGGTGGGGCAGAGCCGAACTGCAGTCGTGTGGCTATCCGAATATTTCGTCAGGAATTATCTACTTCATAATGTTAGTTCGAGGAGCCGAAGCCTCCCGAACGGCCCGAATGAATCCGGCCGGGTGGATACCGACCCGCTCTAGTGGAAACGATAGAGCTGTTTATGAATCTCCACTATCAAATAACATTCATAATATCAGTGGACAATAAAATTCATAGTGGACGATGAATAAATCTTACACTTTTTACTGATTGTTGTCCATGGTGGAAATGTCAAAAAAAGCTTCCTATAATAGAGAGAAAAATGTTAGTTTCTTTGCATCATACATGATATATTGGGGTCTATTCGTTCTCTTGACAATCACTATCTACAAGCATTAATCAGGGGGATTATAAAAACAAGTGAAAGAGAGAGAGAGAGAGAGAGAGAGAGAGAGAGAGAGAGAGAGAGAGAGAGAGCTGAAAACAAAACGTACAAGTCAGTCTCAGATGTTTGAAGTTTTATTAACGTATTTCCATTCACGTTTACTCTTTATTGTTAATTTTCCTCATGTTTGTTAGATAGATAGTTAAGAAACAAATAAAAACTTTAAATTAAATTATAGCATGTAAAACATTCGGTTGTATGAAACTGTGCCATAAAACACATCTTCATCGTAAACCTTCAAGTCACCCCGCAAATGTAAATCAAGTCTTATTAGCAATTTAAATACATACCACAACTAAAAACAAAATACGAAAAACGCTCCAAAGCCTTATTAAAAAAGCGCTGTTCTAAACTTTTAAACTCCTCGAGTAAAATGTTATTAGAGTGCATTTAGTTAATCCATTCATCTTGAACGGCATTTCGTTCTTTATAAGCCGCTCTCTCTCTCTCTCTCTCTCTCTCTCTCTCTCTCCTCATTAATATTCACATTTCTGTAACGCGCTTATCTTCGTATGCACTAAAAGCCGGCACACATAATATATTCTGACGTTCAGTTGCAGCAAATTACAAGAACGCTGGCTGTGAACTCGATACTGCAGCGTCAGGTGGAATTGAACGACCAGATAGGACATAGATATGAGAGAACGCGCTGCTTAAACATGACCTACTCGGACTCATTGCTGAGAACAATATGAGATTAGTGCTTACCTGTCATTAATGTAACATTCAATAGACTGTCAAACATGCAATTGACGATGAGCGATAGATATACTCCAAGAGATGTCGCGCAATGTTGAAATGGAACTATTACTCATCTCTCTCACTACTACAATCCGTGCTAACCCCTCGACCGGTAGATCATCCTCCGACCACCAGAAAGCGCTACGAGCGTACTGGATTGTGCTGCTATCGGCCAATCCGCTGCTTGAGAGGATGCACTTATTGCAGACATATGCAAGGGATCTGGAAGTATGAAGGAAGAAAATCATTTTGTGCTGCCTAGAGATCGGATTGCCTGGAATTGTAGAATATATTATAATCAGGTGTATATATATATATATATATGTATATATATATATATATATATATATTCATATATACCTACATATAAGTGTGTGTAGACTCTCCCTCATGCAATTAGCTGGATGTTTCAGCCAAAAGGGTTGTATCGCCATGCAGCAATAGGAACGAAATGCATTACGTTACATGATAGAGAACCGTCTTGGGAGCAATGTTCTGGTGTGTGCCAAACCTGGCCGACGCCGCCCCCCTCCCCTCCCCTTCCATCCTTCCCCCCTCCCCTCCCCTTCTCTCCCATACCTTCCTCCCTCCCCTTCCCCTATAAAGCACGCACGTGACCTGGTTGACTAAATTACCAGGCAGAAAACTAGTATCCCAACTTCCTAAGATAAGATATACTCCTCTTGAAAGTTGCACGGAAAATGTAAACTAAAAGAAAACTGTCTTGGGGAGAAAGTTGACTTTGTTTTTGAAAGGTCGTGTCTTCTTATTTATTTATCGATAGGTTGTAAGTTAGACAAATATACCGTGGTGAGACCTATACTGTTAGATCGCCCGCAGTGAGGAAATAACCAGTTGAACATCGCAGGGCGGATGTGCTGGCCATGTAGGTTGCCTGGCTACTCTCGAACCTGTACGATATGTAATATGTTCCCCAGGAATGAGGTCAACGATCAGCACCGAAAAGCAACATCTTAAATGAGTGGACTCTGGAATCGAGTGTTAGAGGAATGAGAGATTATTGGAATCAGTTCAACTTGGAATGAGGCATTTGTGGTTGGAGCAAAGCTCTTAGGAATGAGAGGTCGTCGGAATCACACATTACCAGAAGGAGTTCAAGGTGTATACTCACTATTATTCGTGTATGTATGTATCATATAACTTCAGAAAGTTGAATTTAGATTGAATTACTATTAATAATTGCCCAAGTGCATGTAATCGCATGTGACAATCTTCATACGAAAAGCCACCAATACGTGTCTCCAGGAAATGTCAATGTTCACTACCCAGGAACCAAACAGAAATATTGGAGTTACATTTGTGAAGCTATGGAATATTCATGGTTTAATGTCTTCTCAGGACGAGGTTCACGTCAAGAACCGCAACTACATCTTCCGATAGCGTCAAGCCTCATGGCTATAGCACATGATGAGCGAACCCTTTGATAGGGTTCCATTCAACTACGCTTTCGAATGTATTCGTATACTATTATACTTATGTATATTCTCATCTCCATGTTTAATACAGCCTTGTTCTTTCTTCTTTCTCTTCGTGCGATAAAACATCATGAAATACTGTTCCTGTTCTGACTAACACGCGTGAACAAGATAACACTAGACAAAACGAACAGTTGTAACTTGACTGGCTCCTATTTAGCGTTGGTCGACAAGCGTCTTCGTAGACGGCGACAAACTAATTGTTCTCGAATTCTAATTAAACTAAAGTAAATAAAAGCGTCGCGGCGCTTCAGTCTCGACGCATCTGATATAGCACTCTCTCTCTCTCTCTCTCTCTCTCTCTCTCTCTCTCTCTCTCACTCTTTCTCTCTCTCTCCCCCTCTCTCTCTCCCTCCCTCCCTCTCTCCCTCCCTCGTTCCATCTCTCTCTTGATGTTGATGATTGAGCTATTGATGTTTTGATGAGGGACAACGTAATTCACATTATTCAATACTTTTTATAGAGATGTTGACAATTTGTTACTCGACTTGGATACTTGAAACTACAACTTTCAAATTCAGGTTCATATTGTATACTCCATTTAATTGTATTTGCCTTTTGATTTGCATTGTACGTACTTGTATATTGTGTAACGCTCATGCGTCTACGAGTCGTCTGCTCTATTCTCACTGCAATGTATTTATTCATCATATGAAAATCAATATATAAATGAAAAAACACCTGATCTGTTCGTCGACCCGATTAGAGATCTACCGGTGATCTTTCGATAGATATTATTCTCTATAATTCGTTGATCAATCACATCGTTGAATCAATAATTACTTCAACTGCTCGTTAATTGTAGCAGCTGTTCTCGGAGTATTGAAACTGAATGACGTTTCGAATCCACTGACAGCTCAGTTCCATGTTCTACAAACATATTCAACTAGAAACGCGCATCAAAAGAGATAAGACAGTGCATCATATACATCTGGAAACTTTATTGGATTTTCAATATATTTCAGTGTATACCTTTCAATAGCGACTGTGAATCAATTCCAGGATCTCACCGGTTCCATGCGCAGCTCGATGTCTAGCCTACTAAACATGCGCAGCTCGATGTCTAGTCTACTAAACACGGACGTTCTCGTGAGTGATAATGTAGCTAATCTAAGACAATATAGTTCAAGATATGTCATTTGGTAACAGTTCGGCTGGAGATCGTATTCATTATAAGTGGAAGAGAGAGAGATCATATTCATTATAAGTGGAAGAGAGAGTTGGGAATATATTGGATACGTCTTCATTGAGATTTTTTATTATTTTTTTATTAAGATTGAATCTTGATACTAAATCATTTATACTCAATTGAGGCTATAGATAAAATTGTATTGTTTTTACGAGGCACCACGATTTTAATTACTTCAAATGGAATATATGAACTTTGACGATATTTATTTCACCGCAGATGAAAGTATTACAGTTTCCGAAAGTATCAAACCATATAATGTTTGAAATATCATATACATAAAATATCAACATTAACGTCAACACTAACATTACACATAACATTTGATATATGAAAGTATTGTTGGTAATAAGATCATATTTCGTGATAGCTTACACAGATCTGATTAGTTTCGACCATTAATATAAAAACGTATCATATGATGCTTTCCAGTTGATTGGATGAAATAAGTGAATTTGATATAATATCAGAATGTAACGCCACAAAATATGGAAGGTCGGGCCGCGGGTTGTGCACCTTCAGTACATAGCCCTATACATTGATATATTATATTTCTATTCATTCATCATTTACACATGTAGTGGCCGGTTTGTAAACACTGCATTATGTAACAATCATGTAAATAGCTCGAAACGATTCCAGTTCCCTGACATAACCCCAATGTTATGTGCATACACATGTATGTCTGACTGACTATGGGACAACATTCATTATTAATTTGTTGAACATATTTTAATATAAATAAAACAAATATTTCTGCTGGTATAAAGGACTGTAACTTATTTATTCACAAAGATGACCCAGATTTTAGGGAAATAATTATGTTTGCTTTTAATTCCACGGTATACATATTTGAAAATCTGCTAAAGAATATTTTGACATACAATATTCATATTCAGAATTGTTTCCAACATTCATTAACGAGCGATTTGTGAATCAAACTTTTCTGGTAGAGGAATGAAAATTTCAATCTTTCTATAAGCCATTTCAGAATGTAAGCGTACCTCGCACCTCCACTTGACTTCTCATTGTGATATACTTACACGCGCAATTTCACGAAACCTTGATGTAGGATATACATTGTTCAGCAGTTTGTTTACACATGTTAATTCCAATCGTATTCTGATTGATTGAGTGAAGTGAAACATTTGGTATCCAAGCTGATGAATGAATTACATTCTGGATGCAGATGATCAGAGTTTCGTGAACCCGTCAACAACTCAGTGCTAGTCAAAAAACTATTGCTGTTACGATATTGCGTTAATATATCACTTTTTTCAATATTGATATATATATACTTCAAGTTATATGATTATTTATTTATATATATATATATATATATATATATATATATATATATATATATATGTTATGTCGCATATTTTCGCGGACTGGATGAAATGTTGTGTACTTTTCTCGGGTTGACCGCGTTTGCTCTTTTGGAAAACAATTGCGCTCCCAAAAGGGACCTTGTCTGTGTTTCCAACGTTTCGGCTGGATCTGACCAGCCATCATCAGGTGATACTTCTTGGTTTTCCTTCTTTGCTTCTTGACGGACGCGGATCGGAATGCACATGCAAATACGCGTCTTTCGAGCGCGCATCCAACGGTGCCGGCTACACGGTGCGGTGTAGTTCACACAATACTATTAGGATAGGGCGCCACTCGATGCCCTCGCGGGGTTCGAACCAAGGGTCAACAGCTGAGCACGTAAATATGACAGCACACATTGCCCCATTCAACCGGCTATAACTCGGTAACGGAACGTCGGATTGCAATGATTCGACCACCAGCTTGTAGAAAAACGTTGAACGTTGTTCGTTGATGCGATACGCAAACACGATCGGACGTCCGACGGCGGCTAGTACCGTGAATGAATACTCGTACGAGCCGGCGTTTCCGAACGCGGCATCCGATCGCGACCGTTGAACACGAAAATGAAGCGCTCAACGTTTTTCTACACGGCGGTGGTCATGCAAATCATTGCAATCCGACACGCCATTTCTCCGCCAATCGGGTTTTGAAACCCTCCCCCCGTTCGGGTATAGGAAAATTTATGATTTTCTTATAATTTTTTTTGTAAGAGCCGAAGGTGGGATCAAACTGACGAAAAAATTCAATCCATTGCATAAAATCTAAATTTTAGCCCGATCCGATGATTGGTTCTCCGAAAATTGATTTTTGAACAACCCCACCCACTAGGGTAGAGGAAAATTAATGATTTTCTTTTAAAATTTGTGTGTGAGTCAAATGAGGCATCAGAATGTAGGGGCATTCCAGCCATTACATAAAATTGCAATTTCAGCCCGATCCAATGTCTGGTTCTCCAACAATCGCTAATTGACCAACCCCCCACGTTCGGGTGGAGGAAAATTCTTGATTTTCTTCTACAACTTTTTGTGGGAGCCGATTTAGGCATCGAAATGACGCGACATTCAAACCATTGCATACAATCTTAAGTTCAGCCTGATCCAATGTTTGGTTCTCCGCCAAACAGTTTTTGAACAACCCCCCGCAGATCGAGTGTCGGAAAATTTATGGTTTTCTCTGAAATTTTTTTGTCGAAGCCGTGTGTAGTATCAAAATGACGAGGCATCCAATTGATTGCGAAAATGTTGATTTCAGCCCGATCCAATGTTTGATTCTCCGCCAAACAGTTTTTGAACAACCCCCCGCTTATCGGGTGTCGGAAAATTTACGATTTTCTTTGGAAATTTTTTATCAGAACCGTGTGTGGTATCGTAATGAAGGTACATTTAATTGATTGCTGAAAATTCTAATTTTATTCCGATCCAATGTCTGGTTCTGAGACAAAAATTCTTGAGAACCCCTCCGCCCCGCACAAGGGTAGAGGAAAATTCATGATTTTCTTTGGAAAATTTTTGCCGAAGACGTGTGATATATCAAAGTTAAGATACATTCAATTGATCGCATAAAATGGTAATTTCAGCCCGATCCAATGTTTGATTCTCCGTCAAACCGTTTTTGAACAACCCCCCGCAGATTGGATGTCAGAAAATTTGAGATTTTCTTTGGAAATTTTTTATCAGAGTCGTTTGTGATATCAAAATAAAGGTAAATTTAATTGATTGCGAAAAATTTTAATTTCAGTCCAATGCAATGTTTGGTTCTCTTCGAAACAGTTTTTGAACAACCCCTCGCAGATCGAGTGTAGGAAAATTTATGATTTTCTCTGGAAATTTTTTGTCGAAGCCGTGTGTGGTATCGAAATAAAGGTCCATTTAATTGATTGCGTGAAATTTTGATTTCGTCCCAATTCAATGTCTTATTCTCCGTGAAAAAATTCGTGAACACCCCCTCGCGTAGAGGGATGTCGGAAAATTCATGATTTTCCCTGGAAATTTTTTGTCGAAGCCGTGTTTGGTACCGAAATGGAGTTCCATTCAATTGATTGCGAAAATTCTTATTTCGTCCCGATCCGATGTGTGGTTCTCAGTGGCGGAACTTCGTTTCCTGGGCCCGCCCGCAAAATTTTTATGAAGGCCCCCTTACTAATTCAATATATGTATATATAAGTAATTGAGTGATACGTCAGGTTTGGCCAGCCGGCATCTATGCATTTGTGGCCCTAGTTTTTCTGATGGTAGATGTTCCACCAGCCTGACCACGTATTTTTATGTGAGAGGAATATAATGATATATATTTTTTTATATACACACATATATATTTATATATATATTTATATATATATATATATATATATATATATATATATATATATATATATATATATATATATATATATATTGTCACATAACCTTGCCTGCCTTTAGATAAGCTTCCTCCGAGCTTTCATTTCGGCGAAGCGGTCCATGACACAGTCAATGTCCATTTGTTTAGCCCTAGCGGCTTCTATATTTAACACGGCCAATTCCGTGAGTCTCTTTTGGCCCATCGAATTTCTTAAATAGTTTTTTATAATTTTTAGTTTAGAAAACGACCTTTCGGCCCCTGCCACACTCACTGGCAAAGTTAAAAACAAAAGGAGGGAAGTACACACGTTTAAATGTCCCAAAGATAGAGCAGTGTATTGAACGAACACCAAGCTGGCTAATTCTAATACAGTTTGCACTTTTCGAATTTCTAAAACCATGGTATTTCAAAAAGTAAGCAGCTGAAGCGGAATACTGGCCTTTCCGCGAATTGTTTCTAATCTTGAAAGACAGTTGACTTCCTTTCTAATTTTCTAGGAAATATAAATGTCAACAAATACATTTGCTGCTTTTGTTTTCAATGCTACCGCAAAGTATACAAGTATATTATAAAATGGCACATCTCGAGCATTCAGCAGGAAAAAACGAAAATTCAAATAGGGCCCCCTAAACTGGCGGGCGGGCCTCGGCCCGCCCGCAGCTGCGGGCTCTGCGGGCGCCTAGTTCCGCCACTGGTGGTTCTCCAGAAAAAAATTCTTGAACACCCATTCGCGCAGAGGGATGTCGTTGAATTTGCGATTTTCTCTGGAAATTTGTTTACACAGCCGTGTGTGGTATCAAAATGAAGGTACATTAAATTGGATTTTCCCACACCCGCAAAGGAGTGTGGGAAAACTTACGATTTTCTCTGGAAAATTTTTCAAAGGGTCGTGTAGAGTATTGACATGGAGGTTCATTCAATTGATTGCGAAGTATTCTAATCTCGTCTCGATTCAATGTGTGGTTCTTCAGAAAAAAATTCTTCAACACCCCCTCGCACAGAGGGGTGTCGTTAAATCTGCGATTTTCTCTGGAAATTTTTTTACACAGCCGTGTGTGGTATCAAACTGAAGGTACATTCAATTGAATGCGGAAAATTCTTATTTTGTCCCAATCCAATGTCTGATTCTCCGTGAAAAAATTCGTGAACACCCCCTCGCGTAGAGGGATGTCGGAAAATTTATGATTCCCCTGGAATTTTTTTGTCGAAGCCGTGTGTGATATCGAAATGAAGGTCCATTCAATTGATTGCGGAAAATTCTTATTCCGTCTCAATTCAATGTGTGGTTCTCCAGAAAAAAATTCTTGAACACCACCTCTCGCGGAGGGGTGTAGGAAAACTTCCGATTTTCTTTAGAAATTTTTTTACGAGGTCGTGTAAGGTATCAACATGAAGGTTCATTGAATTGATTGCAGAAAATTATTATTTTGTCCCAATCCAATGTCTGGTTCTCCGTAAAAAAAATTCTTGAATACCCCCTCGGAAAATTAATGATTTTTTTTGGAATTTTATTTAAAAAAACGTGTGTAGCATCAAAATGCTCACGTGATCGCTAGCTTTCCGAAAATCGAACAATCAGCCCGATCGCATCGTGGGTTCTCCAGCAATCGCCAATCGAAGATTGTCGATTTTTTTTTGTCGGACGGGTACTAGTACGGGGAAAAAACCAAAATCTGAAAAAAAGTCAAACTCTTCTGCCGAAGCCTTGTGCGGTATCAAAATGAAGGTACATGATATCTGTTGCCAGAAATGTTGATTTTAGCTCGATCCGATGTCTGATTCTCTGTAAAAAAATTCTTGAAAATGAAGGCAAATTTGCAATTTTCTTTGGAAAAGTTCTAACACAACCAACCACTGCAGATCGGGTGTCGGAAAATTCATGATTTTCCCTGGAAAAGTTTTGACTGGGTCGTGTGTGGTATCAAAATGAAGGTACATTCGATTGAATGCGAAAAATTCCAAGTTTGGCCGAATCCGATGTTTGGTTTGCCGGCAAACAGGTTTTGAACACACCCCCCGTGCTGAGGGGTGTCGGAAAATTCATGATTTTCCCTTGAAAAGTTTCCAGAGGGCCGTGTGCGGTATCAAAATGAGGGTACATTCAATTGATTGCGGAAAATTCTTATTTCGTCTCGATCCGATGTCTGGTTCTCAGTAAAAATATTCTTGAATACCCTCTCGGTAAATTTATGATTTTCTTCGAAAATTCATTTTGAAAATCGTGAGTAGCATCAAAATACTCACGTGATCGCTAGCTTTCCGAAAATTGGACAATCAGCCCAATCGCATCGTGGGTTCTCCAGCAATCGCCGATCGAAGATTGTCAATTTTTTTCTGTCGGACGGGTACTAGTACGGGGAAAAAACCAAAATTTGAAAAAAAGTCGAACTTTTCTGCCGAAGCCAAGTGAGATTTCAAAATGAAGGTACAGAATATCTGTTGCCAAAAATGTTGATTTTGGCTCGATCCGATGTCTGGTTCTCAGTGAAAAAATTCTTGAAAATAAAGCCAAATTTGCAATCTTCTTTGGAAAAGTTTTAAGATAGCCGTGTGGGGTATCAAATTCAGGATAATCGAAATTGATGATGTACAGTTCAGATTTCAGCCCGATCCGATGTATGGTTCTCCGACAAACATGTTTTGAACAAACCCCTTCAGATCGGGTGTCGGAAAATTCATGATTTTTCCTGGAAAAGTTTTGACGAGGCTGAGTGTGGTATTAAAATCAAGGTACATTCAATTGAATGCAGAAAAATCTAAGTTTGGCCCGATCCAATGTATAGTTCTTCAGCAAACATTTTTTGAACACCCCCATGCGCAGAGAGGTATAGGAAAGGTATATTAGGTATATAGAGAGGTATATTTTTCCCCGGAAAAAGTTTTCAGAGGGTCGTTTGTGGTATCAAAATGAAGCTACATTCAATCGATTGCTAAAAAGTCACACCACAGCCCGATCCGATGTATGGTTCTCCGGCAAACAGGTTTTGAACAACCCCCCGTGCAGAGGGGTGTCGGAAAATTTGCGATTTTCCCCGGAAAAGTTTTCAGAGGGTCGTGTAAGGTATCGACATGAAGGTACATTCAATTGAATGCGAAAAAAACCAAGTTTGACCCGATCCGACGGTTGGTTTGCCTTTAAACATCTTTTGAACAACCCCATGTGTAGAGGCGTGTCGGAAAATTTTCGATTTTCCCCGAAAAATTTTCCACGGAGTCGTGTAAAGTATCGACATCCAATGTGTGGTTCTCAATGAAAAAATTCGCGAACGACCCCATGTGTAGGGGGGTGTCAGAAAATTTGCGATTTCCCCCGGAAAATTTGCCACGAAGTCGTGTAAGGAATCGACATTGAGGAACATCGATTGAATTGCGGAAATTTCTTATTTTGTCCCGATCCGATGTGTGGTTCTCCCTTAAAAAATTCGAGAACAACCCCATGTGCTGAGGGGTGTCGGAAAATTTACGATTTTCTTTGAAAAATTTTCCACAGGGTCATGTGTGGTATCGATATGAAGGAACATCCATTAAATTGCATTACTTTCTTATCTCGTTCCGATCCAATGTATAGTTCTCCGACAAACAGGTTTTGAAAAACCCCATGTGTAGAGGGGTGTAGGAAAATTTGCGACTTTCCCCGGAATATTTTCCACGGGGTCGTGTTAGGTATCGACATTAAGGTACATTCAATTGATTGCGAAAATTCTTTATTTCGTCTCGATCCAATGTGTAGTTCTCCGGAAAGAAAATCGTGAAAACCCCCTCGCGCATAGGGTGTCTGAAAATTTACGATTTTCCTTGAAAAATCTTTCTCAGAGTCGTGTGTGGTATCGGAATTAAGGTACGTTCATTTGATTGCATAAAATCTTGATTTCGTTCCAATCCAATGTTTGGTTCTCCTAAAAACGATTCTTGAATACCCCCTCGGAAAATGTATGATTTTCTTTGGAATTCGGTTTGGGCAATCGTGAGTAGCATCAAAATGCTCACGTGATCTCTAGCTTTCAGAAAATCGAACAATCAGCCCGATCGCAAGGTGGGTTCTCGAGCAATCGCCGATCGAAGATTGTCGATTTTTTTTTGTCGGACGTGTACTAGTACCGTACGGGGAAAAAACCGAAATTTGAAAAAACGTCGAAGTCTTTTGCCGAAGCCGTGTGTGGTATCAAAATGGAGGTACAGAATATCTGTTGCCAAAAATGTTGATTTTAGCTCGATCCGATGCATGTCTGGTTCTCTGTGAGTGTACTCACCATGGTAGCTAGGGTCCTATATAGAATTCTGGAATCCTTCTAATTACTTTTCCATTAGCATTATTAGCAAATTTTCAACGGAATAACTCTTCTGAAATGTCCTCTTGTCTTCCTACAAAATTTTAGCCGAATCAAAAATGATGATTTTTTATGACTCTGAAAAGTGGCTGGAAATTGCAGTTTTTGGGTAATTCAGACACCTTTTTCTTGGAAATGGTGTCGGAAAACTCACGATTTTCTTTGGAAAAGTTTTCAAAGGGTCGTGTGTGGTATCAAAATTGAGGTTCATTCAATTGAATGCGGAACAATCTAAGTTTGGCCCGAGTCGATGTTCAGTTTGCCGGCAAACATGTTTTGAACACCCCCCCGTGCTGAGGGATTTATGAAAATCTGCGATTTTTCCCGGAAAATTTTCCACAGGGTCGTGTAAGGTATCGACATGAAGGTACATTCATCAGATTGCGGAAATTTTTTATTTCGTCTCGATTCAATGTGTGGTTCTCCGGACAAAAATTCGTGAACACCCCCTCGCGCATGGGGGTGTCGGAAAATTTGAGATTTTCTTCGGGATTTTTTTCTAAGCGTCGTGTGTGGTATCGAAATCAAGGGACGTTCATTTGATTGCATAAAATGTCAATTTCGTCTCGATCCAATGTCTGGTTCTCCTGAAAAAAATTCTTGAATACCCTCTCGGAAAATTTATGATTTTCTTTGGAATTTTTTTGGGGAAAACCTGAGTAGCATCAAAATGCTCACGTGATCGCTAGCTTTCCGAAAATCCAACATTCAGCCCGATCGCATCGTGGGTTCTCCAGCAATCGCCGATCGAAGATTGTCAATTTTTTTTTGTCGGACGGGTACTAGTACGGGGAAAAAACCAAAATTTGAAAAAAAGTCAAACTTTTTTGCCGAAGCCGAGTGGGGTATCAAAATGAAGGTACAGAATATCTGTTGCCAAAAATGTTGATTTTAGCTCGATCCGATGTCTGGTTCTCTGTGAAAAAATTCTTGAAAATAAAGCCAAATTTGCAATCTTCTTTGGAAAAGTTTTAAGACAGCCGTGTGGGGTATCAAATTCAAGATAATCGGAATTGATGACGTACAGTTCTAATTTCAGCCCGATCCGATCTATGGTTCTCCGGCAAACGTGTTTTGAACAAACCGCTTTAGATCAGGTGTCGGAAAATTCATGATTTTTCCTGGAAAAGTTTTGACGAGGCCGAGTGTGGTATTGAAATTAAGGTACATTCAATTGAATGCAGAAAAATCCAAGTTTGATCCGATCCAATGTATAGTTCTCCGGCAAACATTTTTTGAACACCCCCATGCGCAGAGAGGTATAGGAAAATCTACGATTTTCCCCGGAAAAAGTTTTCAGAGGGTCGTGTGTGGTATCAAAATGAAGCTACATTCAATCGATTGCTAAAAAGTCAAATCTCAGCCCGATCCGATGTATGGTTCTCCGGCAAACAGGTTTTGAACAACCCCCCGTGCAGAGGGGTGTCGGAAAATTTGCGATTTTTCCCGGAAAAGTTTTTAGAGGGTCGTGTAAGGTATCGACATGAAGGTACATTCAATTGAATGCGAAAAAAACCAAGTTTGACCCGATCTGACGATTGGTTTGCCTTTAAACATCTTTTGAACAACCCCATGTGTAGAGGCGTGTCGGAAAATTTTCGATTTTACCCGAAAAATTTTTCACGGGGTC
This sequence comes from Brachyptera putata, assembly GCA_907164805.1. Taxonomy (NCBI): domain Eukaryota; kingdom Metazoa; phylum Arthropoda; class Insecta; order Plecoptera; family Taeniopterygidae; genus Brachyptera; species Brachyptera putata. Next base: position 89,183 of record OU015468.1, read on the forward strand.
GTGTGAGGTATCGACATGAAGGTACATTCATTAGATTGCGGAAATTCCTTATTTTGTCCCGATCCAATGTTTGGTTCTCCCTGAAAAAAATCGCGAACGACCCCATGTGTAGAGGGGTGTCGGAAAATTTGCGATTTCCCCCGGAAAATTTTCCACGAAATCGTGTAAGGTATCGACATAAGGTACATTCATAAAATTGCGGAAATTTCTTATTTTGTCCCGATCCGATGTGTGGTTCTCCCTTAAAAAATTCGAGAACAACCCCATGTGCTGAGGGGTTATGGAAAATTTACGATTTTCTTTGAAAAATTTTCCACAGGGTCATGTGTGGTATCAATATGAAGGAACATCCATTAAATTGCATTACTTTCTTATCTCGTTCCGATCCAATGTATAGTTCTCCGACAAACAGGTTCTGAACAACCCCATGTGTGGAGGGGTGTAGGAAAATTTGCGATTTTCTCCGGGAATATTTTCCACGGGGTCGTGTTAGGTATCGACATGAAGGTACATTCAATTGATTGCGAAAATTCTTATTTAGTCTCGATCCAATGTGTAGTTCTCCGGAAAAAAAAATCGTGACAACCCCCTCGCGCATAGGGTGTCTGAAAATTTACGATTTTCTTTGAAAAATCTTTCTCAGAGTCGTGTGTGGTATCGGAATTGAGGTACGTTCATTTGATTGCATAAAATCTTGATTTCGTTCCAATCCAATGTTTGGTTCTCCTAAAAACGATTCTTGAATACCCCCTCGGAAAATTTATGATTTTCTTTGGAATTCGGTTTAGGCAATCGTGAGTAGCATCAAAATGCTCACGTGATCTCTAGCTTTCAGAAAATCGAACAATCAGCCCGATCGCAAGGTGGGTTCTCGAGCAATCGCCGATCGAAGATTGTCGATTTTTTTTTGTCGGACGTGTACTAGTACGGGGAAAAAACCAAAATTTGAAAAAACGTCGTAGTCTTTTGCCGAAGCCGTGTGTGGTATCAAAATGGAGGTACAGAATATCTGTTGCCAAAAATGTTGATTTTAGCTCGATCCGATGTCTGGTTCTCTGTAAGTGTACTCACCATGGTAGCCAGGGTCCTATATAGAATTCTGGAATCCTTCTAATTACTTTTCCATTGGCATTATTAGCAAAATTTCAACGGAATAACTCTTCTGAAATGTCCTCTTGTCTTCCTACAAAATTTTAGCCGAATCAAAAATGATGATTTTTTATGACTCTGAAAAGTGGCTGGAAATTGCAGTTTTTGGGAAATTCAGACACCTTTTTCTTGGAAATGGCTGATGCGAGTATAGCCAAATTTGCTGAGGATTTAGGGACCATCAAGTTATACTCTTAAAAAAATACTAGAACATCATAGCTCTCACCAGTTCATAGAATTAATTGCGAAAGGTCCAAAAGTACCTTAGTTAACCCTGTACATTTTGGTCAAATTTTTGGTAATTATGTATTATAGGGAACTCGCCTATTTGAAGGAACACATTTCTGATGTTGATATTTTCTAATAATACCGTCACTATATTATTAAGAAATGGTGGCACATTTCCATTTGAATGACGTTTTCATGGTTTTATCGTATTGTGAAAATACGAATTTTAGAACATTTTTTCGTTTTAACAGCCATATCACATACATACACTAGCGCCATCACCGGTTGATTGTGGCATTCATTGACGGTGTTGCCATGTATTTATTTCCCCGTTCCAACCCCGTTCTTGACGCTTAACAACCATGCGGATGGGCCATGTGGTTAGGATCGTCACTACCTCATTGCTGGATGCCACCCAGGCGGTGGCTGATATTCTTGATTTGTGGCCCATTCTATGACGCCAGTTAGTGTTTGGTCCAGCTTTGAGATGGTTTGTTATTCATGTGTTCAAGGGGCATTGAGTTTCAGTAGGATCACCGCTAATGATGAGTGTTTGCGTGAATGGTTGCAAGATCATGGAGTTTTACGTCGCGGTGTTCACTGCCCATCCTGTAACATCCCGTGTAGAATAACTGGGGAGTGGAAGTTTTATTGTGGTCAAGATTGTAAACAAGAAGCGAAAACGCTGTAATTTCACAGTTACCCTGCGGAAGAATTCGTGGTTCGAAAGGTCGAAAATGTCTGTTTCGAAAATATGCGCGTTCGAGAAGTGTCTATTAAGTGGTGCGAATCGAACCGCGTTTATAATGTGAATTTTTGTGGCAAAGGACTATACCAGTGCACAAGGAGATAATAGATGCCTTCTTTCGTATGATTGCCGAACTATATAATCCAGTGGGGGGGGGGGGCGGCGGGAGTGGGGCAAGTTAAGTGAGGATTAGTTGGCAACACCGCAATCCAACATGGCGGGACTCCATACACATTTTTCGCAGTCGTCGCACTTAAGAGTGAGTAAAAAATGGTACCAGTAAAAATGACAAAATGTGCCCTCGTTTAAATGATTAACGCAACGAAATACACATTATTCAGCATTTTCGTCAAAAAAAATCCAAAATAGGCGAGTTCTCTATAATACCATATTACCAAATTTTTTGTCGCTTGAAATTTTGGTTGAATTTCTCAGTTCTGTTGTTATTATTGTAGTGTGATAAAATTGGGAACACAAATCCGGTCTCCGTTCCTAAATCGAGTTTAATTTAAAGATTTTAGAGCGAAAAACAACTTAGTGTACTCACCATGGTAGAGTCCCCTATTATAGAATTCTGGAATCCTTCTAATTACTTTTCCATTAGCATTATTAGCAAATTTCAACGGAATAAACTCTTCTGAATGTCCTCTTGTCTTCCTACAAAATTTTAGCCGAATCAAAAATGACGATTTTTTATGACTCTGAAAAGAGGCTGGAAATTGCAGTTTTTGGGAAATTCAGACACCTTTTTCTTGGAAATGGCTGATGCGAGTATAGCCAAATTTGCTGAGGATTTAGGGACCATCAAGTTATACTCTTAAAAAAATACTAGAACATCATAGCTCTCACCAGTTCATAGAAATTAATTGCGAAAGGTCCAAAAGTACCTTAGTTAACCCTGTACATTTGGTCAAATTTTTTTGTCGCTCGAAATTTTTGGTTGAATTTCTCAGTTCTGTTGTTATGTATGTGTAGTGTGATAAAATTGGAACACAAATCCGGTCTCCGTTCCTAAATCGAGTTTAATTTAAAGATTTAGAGCGAAAAACAACTTAGTGTACTCACCATGGTAGAGTCCCATATTATAGAATTCTGGAATCCTTCTAATTACTTTTCCATTAGCATTATTAGCAAAATTTCAACGGAATAACTCTTCTGAAATGTCCTCTTGTCTTCCCACAAAATTTTAGCCGAATCAAAAATGATGATTTTTTATGACTCTGAAAAGTGGCTGGAAATTGCAGTTTTTGGGAAATTCAGACACCTTTTTCTTGGAAATGGCTGATGCGAGTATAGCCAAATTTGCTGAGGATTTAGGGACCATCAAGTTATACTCTTAAAAAAATACTAGAACATCATAGCTCTCACCAGTTCATAGAAATTAATTGCGAAAGGTCCAAAAGTACCTTAGTTAACCCTGTACATTTTGGTCAAATTTTTTTGTCGCTTGAAATTTTTGGTTGAATTTCTCAGTTCTGTTGTTATGTATGTGTAGTGTGATAAAATTGGAACACAAATCCGGTCTCCGTTCCTAAATCGAGTTTAATTTAAAGATTTAGAGCGAAAAACAACTTAGTGTACTCACCATGGTAGAGTCCCATATTATAGAATTCTGGAATCCTTCTAATTACTTTTCCATTAGCATTATTAGCAAATTTCAACGGAATAACTCTTCTGAAATGTCCTCTTGTCTTCCTACAAATTTTAGCCGAATCAAAAATGACTGATTTTTATGACTCTGAAAAGTGGCTGGAAATTGCAGTTTTTGGGAAATTCAGACACCTTTTTCTTGGAAATGGCTGATGCGAGTATAGCCAAATTTGCTGAGGATTTAGGGACCATCAAGTTATACTCTTAAAAAAATACTAGAACATCATAGCTCTCACCAGTTCATAGAAATTAATTGCGAAAGGTCCAAAGTACCTTAGTTAACCTGTACATTTTGGTCAAATTTTTTTGTCGCTCGAAATTTTTGGTTGAATTTCTCAGTTCTGTTGTTATGTATGTGTAGTGTGATAAAATTGGAACACAAATCCGGTCTCCGTTCCTAAATCGAGTTTAATTTGAAGATTTTAGAGCGAAAAAACAACTTAGTGTACTCACCATGGTAGAGTCCCATATTATAGAATTCTGGAATCCTTCTAATTACTTTTCCATTAGCATTATTAGCAAAATTTCAACGGAATAACTCTTTTGAAATGTCCTCTTGTCTTCCCACAAAATTTTAGCCGAATCAAAAATGATGATTTTTTATGACTCTGAAAAGTGGCTGGAAATTGCAGTTTTTTGGGAAATTCAGACACCTTTTCTTGGAAATGGCTGATGCGAGTATAGCCAAATTTGCTGAGGATTAGGGACCATTGAGTTATACTCTTAAAAAAATACTAGAACATCATAGCTCTCACCAGTGTTCATTGAAATTAATTGCGAAAGGTCCAAAAAGTACCCTGTACAGTTTGGTAATTTTTTTGGCTCGAAATTTTTTGGTTAAATTTCCATTTCTGTTGTTTTTTTTGTTGTGTGGGTGTGAAAAAAATTAACAAAACCCGGCCCCTTTTCCAAACGATTTAATTTAAGATTTTAGAGCGAAAACCCTTAGTTACTCCCAGGTAGACCCCCATATAAAATTCTGGAATCCTTAATTATTTTTCCATTGTTTTTAGAAAAATTTCAACGGAAAAACTCTTTTGAAATGCCTTTGTTTTCCCCCC
>OU015468.1:94518-502018 GCA_907164805.1 Brachyptera putata
ATTCAATTGAATGCAAAAAAAAAACCAATTGCCCCGATCGACGATGGTTTGCCTTTAAAACATCTTTGAACAACCCCATGTGTAGAGGCGTGTCGGAAAATTTTCGATTTTACCCGAAAATTTTCACGGGTCGTGTAAGGTATCACATGAAGGTACATTCATTAGATTGCGGAAATTCCTTATTTGTCCCGATCCAATGTTTGGTTCTCCCTGAAAAAAATCGCGAACGACCCCATGTGTAGAGGGGTGTCGGAAAATTTGCGATTTCCCCCGGAAAATTTTCACGGAATCGTGTAAGGTATCGACATAAGGTACATTCATAAAATTGCGGAAATTTCTTATTTTGTCCCGATCCGATGTGTGGTTCTCCCTTAAAAAATTCGAGAACAACCCCATGTGCTGAGGGGTTATGGAAAATTTACGATTTTCTTTGAAAAATTTTCCACAGGGTCATGTGTGGTATCAATATGAAGGGACATCCATTAAATTGCATTACTTTCTCATCTCGTTCCGATCCAATGTATAGTTCTCCGGACAAACAGGTTCTGAACAACCCCATGTGTAGAGGGGTGTAGGAAAATTTGCGATTTTCTCCGGAATATTTTCCACGGGGTCGGGTTAGGTATCGACATGAAGGTACATTCAATTGATTGCGAAAATTTCTTATTTCGTCTCGATCCAATGTGTAGTTCTCCGGAAAAAAAATCGTGGAAACCCCCCTCGCGCATAGGGTGTCTGAAAATTTACGATTTTCTTTGAAAAATCTTTCTCAGAGTCGTGTGTGGTATCGGAATTAAGGTACGTTCATTTGATTGCATAAAATCTTGATTTCGTTCCAATCCAATGTTTGGTTCTCCTAAAAACGATTCTTGAATACCCCCTCGGAAAATTTATGATTTTCTTTGGAATTCGGTTTGGGCAATCGTGAGTAGCATCAAAATGCTCACGTGATCTCTAGCTTTCAGAAAATCGAACAATCAGCCCGATCGCAAGGTGGGTTCTCGAGCAATCGCCGATCGAAGATTGTCGATTTTTTTTCGGAAGATTGTCGATTTTTTTTTTTCGGACGTGTACTAGTACGGGGAAAAAACCAAAATTTGAAAAAACGTCGAAGTCTTTTGCCGAAGCCGTGTGTGGTATCAAAATGGAGGTACAGAATATCTGTTGCCAAAAATGTTGATTTTAGCTCGATCCGATGTCTGGTTCTCTGTAAGTGTACTCACCATGGTAGCTAGGGTCCTATATAGAATTCTGGAATCCTTCTAATTACTTTTCCATTGGCATTATTAGCAAATTTCAACGGAATAACTCTTCTGGAATGTCCTCTTGTCTTCCTACAAAATTTTAGCCGAATCAAAAATGATGATTTTTATGACTCTGAAAAGTGGCTGGAAATTGCAGTTTTTGGGAAATTCAGACACCTTTTTTCTTGGAAATGGCTGATGCGAGTATAGCCAAATTTGCTGAGGATTTAGGGACCATCAAGTTATACTCTTAAAAAAAATACTAGAACATCATAGCTCTCACCAGTATAGAAATTAATTGCGAAATGTCCAAAAGTACCTTAGTTAACCCTGTACATTTGGTCAAATTTTTTTTGTCGCTTGAAATTTTTGGTTGAATTCTCAGTTCTGTTGTTATGTATGTGTAGTGTGAGTAAAATTGGAACACAATCCGGTCTCCGTTCCTAAATCGAGTTTAATTTAAAGATTTAGAGCGAAAAACAACTTAGTGTACTCACCATGGTAGAGGTCCCATATTATAGAATTCTGGAATCCTTCTAATTACTTTTCCATTAGAATTATTAGCAAATTTTCAACGGAATACTTCTTCTGAAATGTCCTCTTGTCTTCCTACAAAATTTAGCCGAATCAAAAATGACGATTTTTATGACTCTGAAAGAGGCTGGAAATTGCAGTTTTTGGGAAATTCAGACACCTTTTTCTTGGAAATGGCTGATGCGAGTATAGCCAAATTTGCTGAGGATTTAGGGACATCAAGTATACTCTTAAAAAAATACTAGAAAATCATAGCTCTCACCAGTCATAGAAATTAATTGCGAAAGGTCCAAAAGTACCTTAGTTAACCCTGTACATTTTGGTCAAATTTTTTGTCGCTTGAATTTTTGGTGAATTCTCAGTTCTGTTGTTAGTATTGTAGTGGATAAAATTGGAAAAAATCCCCTTCCCCTTCCTAAATGAGTTTAATTTAAAGATTTTAAGCGAAAAAAAAAAACTTTGTGTACTCACCCTGGTAGAGTCCCTATTATAGAATTCTGGAACCTCAATTTCTTTTTTCCCTTAGCATTATTTGAAATTTCACGGAATAATCTTTTGAACTGAAATGTCCTCTTGTCTTCCTACAAAATTTTAGCCGAATCAAAATGATGATTTTTATGACTCTGAAAAGTGGCTGGAAATTGCGTTTTGGGAAATTCAGACACTTTTTTTGGAAATGGTGATGCGAGTATAGCCAAATTTGCTGAGGATTAGGGACCATGAGTTATACTCTTAAAAAAATACTAGAACATCATAGCTCTCACCAGTTCATAGAAATTAATTGCGAAAGGTCCAAAGTACCCTTAGTTAACCCTGTACATTTTGGTCAAATTTTTTTGTCGCTTGAAATTTTTGGTTGAATTTCTCAGTTCTGTTGTTATGTATGTGTAGTGTGATAAAATTGGAACACAAATCCGGTCTCCGTTCCCAAATCGAGTTTAATTTGAAGATTTCAGAGCGAAAAACAACTTAGTGTACTCACCATGGTAGAGTCCCATATTATAGAATTCTGGAATCCTTCTAATTACTTTTCCATTAGCATTATTAGCAAAATTTCAACGGAATAACTCTTCTGAAATGTCCTCTTGTCTTCCTACAAAATTTTAGCCGAATCAAAAATGACGATTTTTCATGACTCTGAAAAGAGGCTGGAAAATTGCAGTTTTTGGGAAATTCAGACACCTTTTTCTTGGAAATGGCTGATGCGAGTATAGCCAAATTTGCTGAGGATTTAGGGACCATCAAGTTATACTCTTAAAAAAATACTAGAACATCATAGCCATCACCAGTTCATAGAAATTAATTGCGAAAGGTCCAAAAGTACCTTAGTTAACCCTGTACATTTTGGTCAAATTTTTTTGTCGCTCGAAATTTTTGGTTGAATTTCTCAGTTCTGTTGTTATGTATGTGTAGTGTGATAAAATTGGAACACAAATCCGGTCTCCGTTCCTAAATCGAGTTTAATTTAAAGATTTTAGAGCGAAAAACAACTTAGTGTAATCACCATGGTAGAGTCCCATATTATAGAATTCTGGAATCCTTCTAATTACTTTTCCATTAGCATTATTAGCAAATTTCAACGGAATAACTCTTTTGAAATGTCCTCTTGTCTTCCCACAAAATTTTAGCCGAATCAAAATGATGATTTTTTATGACTCTGAAAAGTGGCTGGAAATTGCAGTTTCTGGGTAATTCAGACACCTTTTTCTTGGAAAGGTTGTCGAAAACTTACGATTTTCTTTGGAAGAGTTTTCAAAGGGTCGTGTGTGGTATCAAAATAGAGGTCATTCAATTGAATGCGGAAACAATCTAAGTTTGGTCCGATCCAATGTATAGTTCTCCGGCAAACATTTTTTGAACACCCCCCCATGCGCAGAGAGGTATAGGAAAATCTACGATTTCTCCCCGGAAAAAGTTTTCATAGGGTCGTGTGTGGTATCAAAATGAAGCTACATTCAATCCTTGCTAAAAAGTCAAATCTCAGCCCGATTCGATGTATGTTCTCCGGCAAACAGGTTTTGAACAACCCCCCGTGCAGAGGGGTGTCGGAAAATTTGCGATTTTTCCCGGAAAAGTTTTAAGAGGGTCGTGTAAGGTATCGACATGAAGGTACATTCAATTGAATGCGGAAAAAACCAAGTTTGACCCGATCTGACGATTGATTTGCCTTTAAACATCTTTTGAACAACCCCATGTGTAGAGGCGTGTCGGAAAATTTTCGATTTTACCCGAAAAATTTTTCACGGGGTCGTGTAAGGTATCGACATGAAGGTACATTCATTAGATTGCGGAAATTCCTTATTTTGTCCCGATCCAATGTTTGGTTCTCCCTGAAAATAATCGCGAACGACCCCATGTGTAGAGGGGTGTCGGAAAATTTGCGATTTCCCCCGGAAAATTTTCCACGGAATCGTGTGAGGTATCGACATAGGGTACATTCATAAAATTGCGGAAATTTCTTATTTTGTCCCGATCCGATGTGTGGTTCTCCCTTAAAAAATTCGAGAACAACCCCATGTGCTGAGGGGTTATGGAAAATTTACGATTTTCTTTGAAAAATTTTCCACAGGGTCATGTGTGGTATCAATATGAAGGAACATCCATTAAATTGCATTACTTCTTATCTCGTTTCGATCCAATGTATAGTTCTCCGACAAACAGGTTCTGAACAACCCCATGTGTAGAGGGGTGTAGGAAATTGCGATTTTCTCCGGAATATTTTCCACGGGGTCGGGTTAGGTATCGACATGAAGGTACATTCAATTGATTGCGAAAATTCCTTATTTCGTCTCGATCCAATGTGTAGTTCTCCGGAAAAAAAAAATCGTGAAAACCCCCTCGCGCATAGGGTGTCCTGAAATTTACGATTTTCTTTGAAAAATCTTTCTCAGAGTCGTGTGTGGTATCGGAATTAAGGTACGTTCATTGATTGCATGAAATCTTGATTTCGTTCCAATCCAATGTTTCGTTCTCCTAAAAACGATTCTTGAATACCCCCTCGGAAAATTTATGATTTTCTTTGGAATTCGGTTTGGGCAATCGTGAGTAGCATCAAAATGCTCACGTGATCTCTAGCTTTCAGAAAATCGAACAATCAGCCCGATCGCAAGGTGGGTTCTCGAGCAATCGCCGATCGAAGATTGTCGATTTTTTTTTGTCGGACGTGTACTAGTACGGGGAAGAAACCAAAATTTGAAAAAAACGTCGAAGTCTTCTGCCGAAGCCGTGTGTGGTATCAAAATGGAGGTACAGAATATCTGTTGCCAAAAATGTTGATTTTAGCTCGATCCGATATCTGGTTCTCTGTAAGTGTACTCACTATGGTAGCTAGGGTCCTATATAGAATTCTGGAATCCTTCTAATTACTTTTCCATTGGCATTATTAGCAAAATTTCAACGGAATAACTCTTCTGAAATGTCCTCTTGTCTTCCTACAAAATTTTAGCCGAATCAAAAATGATGATTTTTTATGACTCTGAAAAGTGGCTGGAAATTGCAGTTTTTGGGAAATTCAGACACCTTTTCTTGGAAATGGCTGATGCGAGTATAGCCAAATTTGCTGAGGATTTAGGGACCATTGAGTTATACTCTTAAAAAAATACTAAAACATCATAGCCATCACCAGTTCATAGAAATTAATTGCGTAAGGTCCAAAGTACCTTAGTTAACCCTGTACATTTTGGTCAAATTTTTTTGTCGCTTGAAATTTTTGGTTTGAATTTCTCAGTTCTGTTGTTATGTATGTGAAGTGTGATAAAATTGGAACACAAATCCGGTCTCCGTTCCTAAATCGAGTTTAATTTGAAGATTTTAGAGCGAAAAACAACTTAGTGTACTCACCATGGTAGAGTCCCATATTATAGAATTCTGGAATCCTTCTAATTACTTTTCCATTAGCATTATTAGCAAATTTTCAACGGAATAACTCTTCTGAAATGTCCTCTTGTCTTCCTACAAAATTTTAGCCGAATCAAAAATGACGATTTTTTATGACTCTGAAAAGAGGCTGGAAATTGCAGTTTTTGGGAAATTCAGACACCTTTTTCTTGGAAATGGCTGATGCGAGTATAGCCAAATTTGCTGAGGATTTAGGGACCATCAAGTTATACTCTTAAAAAATTCTAGAACATCATAGCCATCACCAGTTCATAGAAATTAATTGCGAAAGGTCCAAAAGTACCTTAGTTAACCCTGTACATTTTGGTCAAATTTTTTTGTCGCTTGAAATTTTTGGTTGAATTTCTCAGTTCTGTTGTTATGTATGTGTAGTGTGATAAAATTGGAACACAAATCCGGTCTCCGTTCCTAAATCGAGTTTAATTTAAAGATTTTAGAGCGAAAAAACAACTTAGTGTACTCACCATGGTAGAGTCCAATATTATAGAATTCTGGAATCCTTCTAATTACTTTTCCATTAGCATTATTAGCAAAATTTCAACGGAATAACTGTTCTGAAATGTCCTCTTGTCTTCCCACAAAATTTTAGCCGAATCAAAAATGATGATTTTCCATGACTCTGAAAAGTGGCTGGAAATTGCAGTTTTTGGGAAATTCAGACACCTTTTTCTTGGAAATGGCTGATGCGAGTATAGCCAAATTTGCTGAGGATTCAGGGACCATCAAGTTATACTCTTAAAAAATACTAGAACATCATAGCTCTCACCAGTTCATAGAAATTAATTGCGAAAGGTCCAAAAGTACCTTAGTTAACCCTGTACATTTTGGTCGAATTTTTTTGTCGCTTGAAATTTTTGGTTGAATTTCTCAGTTCTGTTGTTATGTATGTGTAGTGTGATAAAATTGGAACACAAATCCGGTCTCCGTTCCTAAATCGAGTTTAATTTAAAGATTTTAGAGCGAAAAACAACTTAGTGTACTCACCATGGTAGAGTCCCATATTATAGAATTCTGGAAGCCTTCTAATTACTTTTCCATTAGCATTATTAGCAAAATTTCAACGGAATAACTCTTTTGAAATGTCCTCTTATCTTCCCACGAAATTTTAGCCGAATCAAAAATGATGATTTTTCATGACTCTGAAAAGTGGCTGGAAATTGCAGTTTTTGGGAAATTCAGACACCTTTTTCTTGGAAATGGTGTCGGAAAACTTACGATTTTCTTTGGAAAAGTTTTCAAAGGGTCGTGTGTGGTATCAAAATGAAGGTTCATTCAATTGAATGCGGAACAATCTAAGTTTGGCCCGAGTCGATGTTTAGTTTGCCGGCAAACATGTTTTGAACACCCCCCCGTGCTGAGGGATTTATGAAAATCTGCGATTTTTCCCGGAAAATTTTCCACAGGGTCGTGTAAGGTATCGACATGAAGGTACATTCATCAGATTGCGGAAATTTTTTATTTCGTCTCGATTCAATGTGTGGTTCTCCAGACAAAAATTCGTGAACACCCCCTCGCGCATGGGGGTGTCGGAAAATTTGAGATTTTCTTCGGGATTTTTTTCTAAGCGTCGTGTGTGGTATCGAAATCAAGGGACGTTCATTTGATTGCATAAAATGTCAATTTCGTCTCGATCCAATGTCTGGTTCTCCTGAAAAAAATTCTTGAATACCCTCTCGGAAAATTTATGATTTTCTTTGGAATTTTTTTTGGGGAAAACCTGAGTAGCATCAAAATGCTCACGTGATCGCTAGCTTTTCGAAAATCCAACATTCAGCCCGATCGCATCGTGGGTTCTCCAGCAATCGCCGATCGAAGATTGTCATTTTTTTTTTTGTCGGACGGGTACTAGTACGGGGAAAAAACCAAAATTTGAAAAAAAGTCAAACTTTTTTGCCGAAGCCGAGTGAGGTATCAAAATGAAGGTATAGAATATCTGTTGCCAAAAATGTTGATTTTAGCTCGATCCGATGTCTGGTTCTCTGTGAAAAAATTCTTGAAAATGAAGCCAAATTTGCAATCTTCTCTGGAAAAGTTTTAAGACAGCCGTGTGGGGTATCAAATTCAAGATAATCGGAATTGATGACGTACAGTTCTGATTTCAGCCCGATCCGATGTATGGTGCTCCGGCAAACGTGTTTTGAACAAACCGCTTCAGATCAGGTGTCGGAAAATTCATGATTTTTCCTGGAAAAGTTTTGACGAGACCGAGTGTGGTATTGAAATTAAGGTACATTCAATTGAATGCAGAAAAATCCAAGTTTGATCCGATCCAATGTATAGTTCTCCGGCAAACATTTTTTGAACACCCCCATGCGCAGAGAGGTATAGGAAAAATCTACGATTTTCCCCGGAAAAGTTTTCAGAGGGTCGTGTGTGGTATCAAAATGAAGCTACATTCAATCGATTGCTAAAAAGTCAAATCTCAGCCCGATTCGATGTATGGTTCTCCGGCAAACAGGTTTTGAACAACCCCCCGTGCAGAGGGGTGTCGGAAAATTTGCGATTTTTCCCGGAAAAGTTTTTAGAGGGTCGTGTAAGGTATCGACATGAAGGTACATTCAATTGAATGCGGAAAAAACCAAGTTTGACCCGATCTGACGATTGATTTGCCTTTAAACATCTTTTGAACAACCCCATGTGTAGAGGCGTGTCGGAAAATTTTCGATTTTACCCGAAAAATTTTTCACGGGGTCGTGTAAGGTATCGACATGAAGGTACATTCATTAGATTGCGGAAATTCCTTATTTTGTCCCGATCCAATGTTTGGTTCTCCCTGAAAAAAATCGCGAACGACCCCATGTGTAGAGGGGTGTCGGAAAATTTGCGATTTCCCCCGGAAAATTTTCCACGGAATCGTGTAAGGTATCGACATAAGGTACATTCATAAAATTGCGGAAATTTCTTATTTCGTCCCGATCCGATGTGTGGTTCTCCCTTAAAAAATTCGAGAACAACCCCATGTGCTGAGGGGTTATGGAAAATTTACGATTTTCTTTGAAAAATTTTCCACAGGGTCATGTGTGGTATCAATATGAAGGAACATCCATTAAATTGCATTACTTTCTCATCTCGTTCCGATCCAATGTATAGTTCTCCGACAAACAGGTTCTGAACAACCCCATGTGTAGAGGGGTGTAGGAAAATTTGCGATTTTCTCCGGAATATTTTCCACGGGGTCGGGTTAGGTATCGACATGAAGGTACATTCAATTGATTGCGAAAATTTCTTATTTCGTCTCGATCCAATGTGTAGTTCTCCGGAAAAAAAATCGTGAAAACCCCCTCGCGCATAGGGTGTCTGAAAATTTACGATTTTCTTTGAAAAATCTTTCTCAGAGTCGTGTGTGGTATCGGAATTAAGGTACGTTCATTTGATTGCATAAAATCTTGATTTCGTTCCAATCCAATGTTTGGTTCTCCTAAAAACGATTCTTGAATACCCCCTCGGAAAATTTATGATTTTCTTTGGAATTCGGTTTGGGCAATCGTGAGTAGCATCAAAATGCTCACGTGATCTCTAGCTTTCAGAAAATCGAACAATCAGCCCGATCGCAAGGTGGGTTCTCGAGCAATCGCTGATCGAAGATTGTCGATTTTTTTTTTGTCGGACGTGTACTAGTACGGGGAAAAACCAAAATTTGAAAAACGTCGAAGTCTTTTGCCGAAGCCGTGTGTGGTATCAAAATGGAGGTACAGAATATCTGTTGCCAAAAATGTTGATTTAGGCTCGATCCGATGTCTGGTTCTCTGTAAGTGTACTCACCATGGTAGCTAGGGTCCTATATAGAATTCTGGAATCCTTCTAATTACTTTTCCATTGGCATTATTGGCAAAATTTCAACGTAATAACTCTTCTGGAATGTCCTCTTGTCTTCCTACAAAATTTTAGCCGAATCAAAAATGATGATTTTTTATGACTCTGAAAAGTGGCTGGAAATTGCAGTTTTTGGGAATTCAGACACTTTTTTCTTGGAAATGGCTGATGCGAGTATAGCCAAATTTGCTGAGGATTTAGGGACCATTGAGTTATACTCTTAAAAAAATACTAGAACATCATAGCTCTCACCAGTTCATAGAAATTAATTGCGAAAGGTCCAAAGTACCTTAGTTAACCCTGTACATTTTGGTCAAATTTTTTTGTCGCTTGAAATTTTTGGTTGAATTTCTCAGTTCTGTTGTTATGTATGTGAAGTGTGATAAAATTGGAACACAAATCCGGTCTCCGTTCCCAAATCGAGTTTAATTTGAAGATTTCAGAGCGAAAACAACTTAGTGTACTCACCATGGTAGAGTCCCATATTATAGAATTCTGGAATCCTTCTAATTACTTTTCCATTAGCATTATTAGCAAATTTTCAACGGAATAACTCTTCTGAAATGTCCTCTTGTCTTCCTACAAAATTTTAGCCGAATCAAAAATGACGATTTTTCATGACTCTGAAAAGAGGCTGGAAATTGCAGTTTTTGGGAAATTCAGACACCTTTTTCTTGGAAATGGCTGATGCGAGTATAGTCAAATTTGCTGAGGATTTAGGGACCATCAAGTTATACTCTCAAAAAAATACTAGAACATCATAGCTCTCACCAGTTCATAGAAATTAATTGCGAAAGGTCCAAAAGTACCTTAGTTAACCCTGTACATTTTGGTCAAATTTTTTTGTCGCTCGACATTTTTGGTTGAATTTCTCAGTTCCGTTGTTATGTATGTGTAGTGTGATAAAATTGGAACACAAATCCGGTCTCCGTTCCTAAATCGAGTTTAATTTAAAGATTTTAGAGCGAAAAAAAACTTAGTGTACTCACCATGGTAGAGTCCCATATTATAGAATTCTGGAATCCTTCTAATTACTCTTCCATTAGCATTATTAGATAAATTTCAACGGAATAACTCTTTTGAAATGTCCTCTCGTCTTCCTACAAAATTTTAGCCGAATCAAAAATGACGATTTTTTATGACTCTGAAAAGAGGCTGGAAATTGCAGTTTTTGGGAAATTCAGACACCTTTTTCTTGGAAATGGCTGATGCGAGTATAGCCAAATTTGCTGAGGATTTAGGGACCATCAAGTTATACTCTTAAAAAAATACTAGAACATCATAGCCATCACCAGTTCATAGAAATTAATTGCGAAAGGTCCAAAAGTACCTTAGTTAACCCTGTACATTTTGGTCAAATTTTTTTGTCGCTCGAAATTTTTGGTTGAATTTCTCAGTTCCGTTGTTATGTATGTGTAGTGTGATAAAATTGGAACACAAATCCGGTCTCCGTTCCTAAATCGAGTTTAATTTAAAGATTTTAGAGCGAAAAACAACTTAGTGTACTCACCATGGTAGAGTCCCATATTATAGAATTCTGGAATCCTTCTAATTACTTTTCCATTAGCATTATTAGCAAAATTTCAACGGAATAACTCTTTTGAAATGTCCTCTTGTCTTCCCACAAAATTTTAGCCGAATCAAAAATGATGATTTTTTATGACTCTGAAAAGTGGCTGGAAATTGCAGTTTCTGGGTAATTCAGACACCTTTTCTTGGAAAGGGTGTCGGAAAACTTACGATTTTCATTGGAAGAGTTTTCAAAGGGTCGTGTGTGGTATCAAAATAGAGGTTCATTCAATTGAATGCGGAACAATCTAAGTTTGGCCCGAGTCGATGTTTAGTTTGCCGGCAAACATGTTTTGAACACCCCCCCGTGCTGAGGGATTTATGAAAATTTGCGATTTTTCCCGGAAAATTTTCCACAGGGTCGTGTAAGGTATCGACATGAAGGTACATTCATCAGATTGCGGAAATTTTTTATTTCGTCTCGATTCAATGTGTGGTTCTCCAGACAAAAATTCGTGAACACCCCCTCGCGCATGGGGGTGTCGGAAAATTGGAGATTTCCTTTAGGATTTTTTTCTAAGCGTCGTGTGTGGTATCGAAATCAAGGGACGTTCATTTGATTGCATAAAATGTCAATTTTGTCTCGATCCAATGTCTGGTTCTCCTGAAAAAAATTCTTGAATACTCTCTCGGAAAATTTATGATTTTCTTTGGAATTTTTTTGGGGAGAACCTGAGTAGCATCAAAATGCTCACGTGATCGCTAGCTTTTCGAAAATCCAACATTCAGCCCGATCGCATCGTGGGTTCTCCAGGAATCGCCGATCGAAGATTGTCAATTTTTTTTTGTCGGACGGGTACTAGTACGGGGAAAAAACAAAAATTTGAAAAAAAGTCAAACTCCTTTGCCGAAGCCGAGTGGGGTATCAAAATTAAGGTACAGAATATCTGTTGCCAAAAATGTTGATGTTAGCTCGATCCGATGTCTGGTTCTCTGTGAAACAATTCTTGAAAATAAAGCCAAATTTGCAATCTTCTTTGGAAAAGTTTTAAGACAGCCGTGTGGGGTATCAAATTCAAGATAATCGGAATTGATGACGTACAGTTCTGATTTCAGCCCGATCCGATGTATGGTTCTCCGGCGAACGTGTTTTGAACCTACCGCTTCAGATCAGGTGTCGGAAAATACATGATTTTTCCTGGAAAAGTTTTGACGAGGCCGAGTGTGATATTGAAATTAAGGTACATTCAATTGAATGCAGAAAAATCCAAGTTTGATCCGATCCAATGTATAGTTCTCCGGCAAACATTTTTTGAACACCCCCATGCGCGGAGAGGTATAGGAAAATCTACGATTTTCCCCGGAAAAAGTTTTCAGAGGGTCGTGTGTGGTATCAAAATGAAGCTACATTCAATCGATTGCTAAAAAGTCAAATCTCAGCCCGATTCGATCTATGGTTCTCCGGCAAACAGGTTTTGAACAACCCCCCGTGCAGAGGGGTGTCGGAAAATTTGCGATTTTTCCCGGAAAAGTTTTTAGAGGGTCGTGTAAGGTATCGAAATGAAGGTACATTCAATTGAATGCGAAAAAACCAAGTTTGACCCGATCTGACGATTGGTTTGCCTTTAAACATCTTTTGAACAACCCCATGTGTAGAGGCGTGTCGGAAAATTTTCGATTTTACCCGAAAATTTTTCACGGGGTCGTGTAAGGTATCGACATGAAGGTACATTCATTAGATTGCGGAAATTCCTTATTTTGTCCCGATCCAATGTTTGGTTCTCCCTGAAAATAATCGCGAACGACCCCATGTGTAGAGGGTGTCGGAAAATTTGCGATTTCCCCCGGAAAATTTTCCACGGAATCGTGTGAGGTATCGACATAGGGTACATTCATAAAATTGCGGAAATTTCTTATTTGTCCCGATCCGATGTGTGGTTCTCCCTTAAAAATTCGAGAACAACCCCATGTGCTGTGGGTTATGGAAAATTTACGATTTTCTTTGAAAAATTTTCCACAGGGTCATGTGTGGTATCAATATGAAGGAACATCCATTAAATTGCATTACTTTCTTATCTCGTTTCGATCCAATGTATAGTTCTCCGACAACAGGTTCTGAACAACCCCATGTGTAGAGGGGTGTAGGAAAATTTGCGATTTTCTCCGGAATATTTTCCACGGGGTCGGGTTAGGTATCGACATGAAGGTACATTCAATTGATTGCGAAAATTTCTTATTTCGTCTCGATCCAATGTGTAGTTCTCCGGAAAAAAAAATCGTGAAAACCCCCTCGCGCATAGGGTGTCTGAAAATTTACGATTTTCTTTGAAAAATCTTTCTCAGAGTCGTGTGTGGTATCGGAATTAAGGTACGTTCATTTGATTGCATGAAATCTTGATTTCGTTCCAATCCAATGTTTGGTTCTCCTAAAAACGATTCTTGAATACCCCCTCGGAAAATTTATGATTTTCTTTGGAATTCGGTTTGGGCAATCGTGAGTAGCATCAAAATGCTCACGTGATCTCTAGCTTTCAGAAAATCGAACAATCAGCCCGATCGCAAGGTGGGTTCTCGAGCAATCGCCGATCGAAGATTGTCGATTTTTTTTTGTCGGACGTGTACTAGTACGGGGAAAAAACCAAAATTTGAAAAAACGTCGAAGTCTTTTGCCGAAGCCGTGTGTGGTATCAAAATGGAGGTACAGAATATCTGTTGCCAAAATGTTGATTTTAGCTCGATCCGATGTCTGGTTCTCTGTAAGTGTACTCACCATGGTAGCTAGGGTCCTATATAGAATTCTGGAATCCTTCTAATTACTTTTCCATTGGCATTATTAGCAAAATTTCAACGGAATAACTCTTCTGAAATGTCCTCTTGTCTTCCTACAAAATTTTAGCCGAATCAAAAATGATGATTTTTTATGACTCTGAAAAGTGGCTGGAAATTGCAGTTTTTGGGAAATTCAGACACCTTTTTCTTGGAAATGGCTGATGCGAGTATAGCCAAATTTGCTGAGGATTTAGGGACCATTGAGTTATACTCTTAAAAAAATACTAAAACATCATAGCCATCACCAGTTCATAGAAATTAATTGCGTAAGGTCCAAAAGTACCTTAGTTAACCCTGTACATTTTGGTCAAATTTTTTTGTCGCTTGAAATTTTTGGTTGAATTTCTCAGTTCTGTTGTTATGTATGTGTAGTGTGATAAAATTGGAACACAAATCCGGTCTCCGTTCCTAAATCGAGTTTAATTTGAAGATTTTAGAGCGAAAAACAACTTAGTGTACTCACCATGGTAGAGTCCCATATTATAGAATTCTGGAATCCTTCTAATTACTTTTCCATTAGCATTATTAGCAAATTTTCAACGGAATAACTCTTCTGAAATGTCCTCTTGTCTTCCTACAAAATTTTAGCCGAATCAAAAATGACGATTTTTATGACTCTGAAAAGAGGCTGGAAATTGCAGTTTTTGGGAAATTCAGACACCTTTTTCTTGGAAATGGCTGATGCGAGTATAGCCAAATTTGCTGAGGATTTAGGGACCATCAAGTTATACTCTTAAAAAAATACTAGAACATCATAGCCATCACCAGTTCATAGAAATTAATTGCGAAAGGTCCAAAAGTACCTTAGTTAACCCTGTACATTTTGGTCAAATTTTTTTGTCGCTTGAAATTTTTGGTTGAATTTCTCAGTTCTGTTGTTATGTATGTGTAGTGTGATAAAATTGGAACACAAATCCGGTCTCCGTTCCTAAATCGAGTTTAATTTAAAGATTTTAGAGCGAAAAACAACTTAGTGTACTCACCATGGTAGAGTCCCATATTATAGAATTCTGGAATCCTTCTAATTACTTTTCCATTAGCATTATTAGCAAAATTTCAACGGAATAACTCTTTTGAAATGTCCTCTTGTCTTCCCACAAAATTTTAGCCGAATCAAAAATGATGATTTTTGATGACTCTGAAAAGTGGCTGGAAATTGCAGTTTTTGGGTAATTCAGACACCTTTTTCTTGGAAATGGCTGATGCGAGTATAGCCAAATCTGCTGAGGATTCAGGGACCATCAAGTTATACTCATAAAGAAATACTAGAACATCATAGCTCTCACCAGTTCATAGAAATTAATTGCGAAAGGTCCAAAAGTACCTTAGTTAACCCTGTACATTTTGGTCGAATTTTTTTGTCGCTTGAAATTTTTGGTTGAATTTCTCAGTTCTGTTGTTATGTATGTGTAGTGTGATAAAATTGGAACACAAATCCGGTCTCCGTTCCTAAATCGAGTTTAATTTAAAGATTTTAGAGCGAAAAACAACTTAGTGTACTCACCATGGTAGAGTCCCATATTATAGAATTCTGGAATCCTTCTAATTACTTTTCCATTAGCATTATTAGCAAATTTTCAACGGAATAACTCTTCTGAAATGTCCTCTTGTCTTCCTACAAAATTTTAGCCGAATCAAAAATGACGATTTTTCATGACTCTGAAAAGAGGCTGGAAATTGCAGTTTTTGGGAAATTCAGACACCTTTTTCTTGGAAATGGCTGATGCGAGTATAGTCAAATTTGCTGAGGATTTAGGGACCATCAAGTTATACTCTCAAAAAATACTAGAACATCATAGCTCTCACCAGTTCATAGAAATTAATTGCGAAAGGTCCAAAAGTACCTTAGTTAACCCTGTACATTTTGGTCAAATTTTTTTGTCGCTCGAAATTTTTGGTTGAATTTCTCAGTTCCGTTGTTATGTATGTGTAGTGTGATAAAATTGGAACACAAATCCGGTCTCCGTTCCTAAATCGAGTTTAATTTAAAGATTTTAGAGCGAAAAAAAACTTAGTGTACTCACCATGGTAGAGTCCCATATTATAGAATTCTGGAATCCTTCTAATTACTCTTCCATTAGCATTATTAGATAAATTTCAACGGAATAACTCTTTTGAAATGTCCTCTTGTCTTCCTACAAAATTTTAGCCGAATCAAAAATGACGATTTTTTATGACTCTGAAAAGAGGCTGGAAATTGCAGTTTTTGGGAAATTCAGACACCTTTTTCTTGGAAATGGCTGATGCGAGTATAGCCAAATTTGCTGAGGATTTAGGGACCATCAAGTTATACTCTTAAAAAAATACTAGAACATCATAGCCATCACCAGTTCATAGAAATTAATTGCGAAAGGTCCAAAAGTACCTTAGTTAACCCTGTACATTTTGGTCAAATTTTTTTGTCGCTCGAAATTTTTGGTTGAATTTCTCAGTTCTGTTGTTATGTATGTGTAGTGTGATAAAATTGGAACACAAATCCGGTCTCCGTTCCTAAATCGAGTTTAATTTAAAGATTTTAGAGCGAAAAACAACTTAGTGTACTCACCATGGTAGAGTCCCATATTATAGAATTCTGGAATCCTTCTAATTACTTTTCCATTAGCATTATTAGCAAAATTTCAACGGAATAACTCTTTTGAAATGTCCTCTTGTCTTCCCACAAAATTTTAGCCGAATCAAAAATGATGATTTTTTATGACTCTGAAAAGTGGCTGGAAATTGCAGTTTCTGGGTAATTCAGACACCTTTTTCTTGGAAAGGGTGTCGGAAAACTTACGATTTTCTTTGGAAGAGTTTTCAAAGGGTCGTGTGTGGTATCAAAATAGAGGTTCATTCAATTGAATGCGGAACAATCTAAGTTTGGCCCGAGTCGATGTTTAGTTTGCCGGCAAACATGTTTTGAACACCCCCCCGTGCTGAGGGATTTATGAAAATCTGCGATTTTTCCCGGAAAATTTTCCACAGGGTCGTGTAAGGTATCGACATGAAGGTACATTCATCAGATTGCGGAAATTTTTTATTTCGTCTCGATTCAATGTGTGGTTCTCCAGACAAAAATTCGTGAACACCCCCTCGCGCATGGGGGTGTCGGAAAATTGGAGATTTCCTTTAGGATTTTTTTCTAAGCGTCGTGTGTGGTATCGAAATCAAGGGACGTTCATTTGATTGCATAAAATGTCAATTTTGTCTCGATCCAATGTCTGGTTCTCCTGAAAAAAATTCTTGAATACTCTCTCGGAAAATTTATGATTTTCTTTGGAATTTTTTTGGGGAGAACCTGAGTAGCATCAAAATGCTCACGTGATCGCTAGCTTTTCGAAAATCCAACATTCAGCCCGATCGCATCGTGGGTTCTCCAGGAATCGCCGATCGAAGATTGTCAATTTTTTTTTGTCGGACGGGTACTAGTACGGGGAAAAAACAAAAATTTGAAAAAAAGTCAAACTTCTTTGCCGAAGCCGAGTGGGGTATCAAAATTAAGGTACAGAATATCTGTTGCCAAAAATGTTGATGTTAGCTCGATCCGATGTCTGGTTCTCTGTGAAAATAATCTTGAAAATAAAGCCAAATTTGCAATCTTCTTTGGAAAAGTTTTAAGACAGCCGTGTGGGGTATCAAATTCAAGATAATCGGAATTGATGACGTACAGTTCTGATTTCAGCCCGATCCGATGTATGGTTCTCCGGCAAACGTGTTTTGAACAAACCGCTTCAGATCAGGTGTCGGAAAATTCATGATTTTTCCTGGAAAAGTTTTGACGAGGCCGAGTGTGGTATTGAAATTAAGGTACATTCAATTGAATGCAGAAAAATCCAAGTTTGATCCGATCCAATGTATAGTTCTCCGGCAAACATTTTTTGAACACCCCCATGCGCAGAGAGGTATAGGAAAATCTACGATTTTCCCCGGAAAAAGTTTTCAGAGGGTCGTGTGTGGTATCAAAATGAAGCTACATTCAATCGATTGCTAAAAAGTCAAATCTCAGCCCGATCCGATCTATGGTTCTCCGGCAAACAGGTTTTGAACAACCCCCCGTGCAGAGGGGTGTCGGAAAATTTGCGATTTTTCCCGGAAAAGTTTTTAGAGGGTCGTGTAAGGTATCGAAATGAAGGTACATTCAATTGAATGCGAAAAAAACCAAGTTTGACCCGATCTGACGATTGGTTTGCCTTTAAACATCTTTTGAACAACCCCATGTGTAGAGGCGTGTCGGAAAATTTTCGATTTTACCCGAAAATTTTTTCACGGGGTCGTGTAAGGTATCGACATGAAGGTACATTCATTAGATTGCGGAAATTCCTTATTTTGTCCCGATCCAATGTTTGGTTCTCCCTGAAAATAATCGCGAACGACCCCATGTGTAGAGGGGTGTCGGAAAATTTGCGATTTCCCCCGGAAAATTTTCCACGGAATCGTGTGAGGTATCGACATAGGGTACATTCATAAAATTGCGGAAATTTCTTATTTTGTCCCGATCCGATGTGTGGTTCTCCCTTAAAAAATTCGAGAACAACCCCATGTGCTGAGGGGTTATGGAAAATTTACGATTTTCTTTGAAAAATTTTCCACAGGGTCATGTGTGGTATCAATATGAAGGAACATCCATTAAATTGCATTACTTTCTTATCTCGTTTCGATCCAATGTATAGTTCTCCGACAAACAGGTTCTGAACAACCCCATGTGTAGAGGGGTGTAGGAAAATTTGCGATTTTCTCCGGAATATTTTCCACGGGGTCGGGTTAGGTATCGACATGAAGGTACATTCAATTGATTGCGAAAATTTCTTATTTCGTCTCGATCCAATGTGTAGTTCTCCGGAAAAAAAATCGTGAAAACCCCCTCGCGCATAGGGTGTCTGAAAATTTACGATTTTCTTTGAAAAATCTTTCTCAGAGTCGTGTGTGGTATCGGAATTAAGGTACGTTCATTTGATTGCATAAAATCTTGATTTCGTTCCAATCCAATGTTTGGTTCTCCTAAAAACGATTCTTGAATACCCCCTCGGAAAATTTATGATTTTCTTTGGAATTCGGTTTGGGCAATCGTGAGTAGCATCAAAATGCTCACGTGATCTCTAGCTTTCAGAAAATCGAACAATCAGCCCGATCGCAAGGTGGGTTCTCGAGCAATCGCCGATCGAAGATTGTCGATTTTTTTTTGTCGGACGTGTACTAGTACGGGGAAGAAACCAAAATTTGAAAAAACGTCGAAGTCTTCTGCCGAAGCCGTGTGTGGTATCAAAATGGAGGTACAGAATATCTGTTGCCAAAAATGTTGATTTTAGCTCGATCCGATATCTGGTTCTCTGTAAGTGTACTCACCATGGTAGCTAGGGTCCTATATAGAATTCTGGAATCCTTCTAATTACTTTTCCATTGGCATTATTAGCAAAATTTCAACGGAATAACTCTTCTGAAATGTCCTCTTGTCTTCCTACAAAATTTTAGCCGAATCAAAAATGATGATTTTTTATGACTCTGAAAAGTGGCTGGAAATTGCAGTTTTTGGGAAATTCAGACACCTTTTTCTTGGAAATGGCTGATGCGAGTATAGCCAAATTTGCTGAGGATTTAGGGACCATTGAGTTATACTCTTAAAAAAATACTAGAACATCATAGCCATCACCAGTTCATAGAAATTAATTGCGTAAGGTCCAAAAGTACCTTAGTTAACCCTGTACATTTTGGTCAAATTTTTTTGTCGCTTGAAATTTTTGGTTGAATTTCTCAGTTCTGTTGTTATGTATGTGTAGTGTGATAAAATTGGAACACAAATCCGGTCTCCGTTCCTAAATCGAGTTTAATTTGAAGATTTTAGAGCGAAAAACAACTTAGTGTACTCACCATGGTAGAGTCCCATATTATAGAATTCTGGAATCCTTCTAATTACTTTTCCATTAGCATTATTAGCAAATTTTCAACGGAATAACTCTTCTGAAATGTCCTCTTGTCTTCCTACAAAATTTTAGCCGAATCAAAAATGACGATTTTTTATGACTCTGAAAAGAGGCTGGAAATTGCAGTTTTTGGGAAATTCAGACACCTTTTTCTTGGAAATGGCTGATGCGAGTATAGCCAAATTTGCTGAGGATTTAGGGACCATCAAGTTATACTCTTAAAAAAATACTAGAACATCATAGCCATCACCAGTTCATAGAAATTAATTGCGAAAGGTCCAAAAGTACCTTAGTTAACCCTGTACATTTTGGTCAAATTTTTTTGTCGCTTGAAATTTTTGGTTGAATTTCTCAGTTCTGTTGTTATGTATGTGTAGTGTGATAAAATTGGAACACAAATCCGGTCTCCGTTCCTAAATCGAGTTTAATTTAAAGATTTTAGAGCGAAAAACAACTTAGTGTACTCACCATGGTAGAGTCCCATATTATAGAATTCTGGAATCCTTCTAATTACTTTTCCATTAGCATTATTAGCAAAATTTCAACGGAATAACTCTTTTGAAATGTCCTCTTGTCTTCCCACAAAATTTTAGCCGAATCAAAAATGATGATTTTTGATGACTCTGAAAAGTGGCTGGAAATTGCAGTTTTTGGGTAATTCAGACACCTTTTTCTTGGAAATGGCTGATGCGAGTATAGCCAAATCTGCTGAGGATTCAGGGACCATCAAGTTATACTCATAAAGAAATACTAGAACATCATAGCTCTCACCAGTTCATAGAAATTAATTGCGAAAGGTCCAAAAGTACCTTAGTTAACCCTGTACATTCCGGTCAAAAATTTTTGTCCTCTGAAATTCATTGTTCAATTTCCAAGTTCTGTCGTTGGTAATACATATGGTTATCAAATTCGAACACAAATCCGGTCTCCGTTTCAAAATCGAGTTTAATTTAAAGATTTTGAAGCAAAAACCAACTTATTGTACTCACCATGGTAGGGTCCTATATAGAATACAGGAATGCTTCTAATTACTTTTCCATTAGCATAATTAGTGAAATTTCAACGGTATTACTCTTTCGAAATGTCCTCTCCTATTCCTACAAAATTTTAGCCGAATCAAAATGATGATTTTTGATGACTCTGAAAAGTGGCTGGAAATTGCAGTTTTTGGGTAATTCAGACACCTTTTTCTTGGAAATGGCTAATGCGAGTATAGCCAAATTTGCTGTACATCCAATTGAATGCGAAAAATTCAAACCTCAGCCCGATCCAATGTATAGTTCTCCAGAAAACATGTTTTGAACACCCCCATGCGCAGAAGGGTATAGGAAAATTAACGATTTTCCCCGGAAAAGTTTTCTCAGAGTCGTGTGTGGTAACAAAATCAAGGTTTATTCAATCGATTGCGAAAAATTCAAACTTCAGCCCGATCCAATATCTGGTTCTCTGTCAAACAGGTCTTGAACAACCCCTCGTGCATAGGGTGTCGGAAAATGTACGATTCTCTTCGGAATTTTTTTTTTTGAGGGTCGTGTGTGGTATAGACATGAAGGTACATTCATAATATTGCTGACAATCCTCATTCCGTCCTGATTCAATGTGTGGTTCTCTTCAAAAAAAAAAATCGCGAACAACCCCCTGTGCAGAGGGGTGTCGGAAAATTTGCGATTTTTCCCGGAAAAGTTTTCAGAGGAACGTGTGTGGTATCAAAATGAAGGTACATTCAATTGTTTGCAGTAAAATCTGAGTTTGACTCAATCCGATGTCTGGTTCTCCGGCAAACAGGTTTTGAACAACCCCCCGTGCAGAGGGGTGTCGGAAAATTTATGATTTTTCCCGGAAAAGTTTTCACAGGGCCGTGTGTGGTATCAAAATGTAGGTACATTCAATTGGATACGAAAAAATCCAAGTTTGGCTCAATCTGATGTCTAGTTCTCCGGCAAACATGTTTTGAACAACCCCCTGCAGATGGGGTGTCGGAAAATTTGCGATTTTATCTTGAAAATTTTGTACAGGGTCGTTTAAGATATCGACATGAAGATACATCCATCAGATTTCGGAAAAGTCTTATTTCGTCCCGATCCAATGTGTGGTTCTCCGTAAAAAAATTTGTGAACACCCCTTTGCGCATAGGGGTGCCAGAAAATTCACGATTTTCTTTGGAAAATTCTTCTCGGAGTCGTGTATGGTATCAAAATGAAGATACATTGAATCGATTGCGAAAAATCTAAACCTCAGCCCGATTCGATGTCTGGTTCTTCGTCAAACAGGTTTTGAACAACTCCTCGTGCATAGGGGTGTCGGAAAATTCACGATTTTCTCTGGAAAATTCTCCGTGTGTGGAATCGACATGAAGGTTCATTCATCAGATTGCTTACGATTTTTTTTCCGTCCCGATACAATGTTTGTTTCTCTTTAAAAAAAATCGCGAACAACCCCATGTGATGAGGGGTGTCCTGGAAAATTCTCCACAGGGTCGTGTCAAAATGAAGGTACATCCAATTGATTGCGGAAAATTTCAATTTCAGTCCGATCTGATGTTTGGTTCTCCAAAAAACAGTTTTTGAGCAACCCCCGCAGATCGAGTGTAGGAAAATTTATGATTTTCTTTGGAAATTTTTCATCAGAGCCGTGTTCCAAGTGGTCCATCAGAGGGTCAGTATTCGGACTTGCCATCCTGGTTAGAATTTGATCTTATAATCTGCTAATATGGGCAATATTCGTTTCTTCATTGTACATGACCATGGGCTTCAAAACTTGCTCACTATTTCATTACAATCGGCAAGGTCTATATCCAGCTAGACTTGGGTATGTCGTGACCCGTAGCGTGCGTTGTTGTTGTTGCTGTTGCTGCGAGAAATCTGAATTGACGTAAGATTACGTGATCCAACTTACCCGAATAACCCAACATCAACTAACTCATTATAAACTAAAACTGACCTAATTCCATCCAAATTAAAGTCCTACTTCATAACCGTGACCAACATGGCTTTTATAAATAGTCACTCCGAATACAATTAATTGGAAATATACATCAAGTAATATTCAACCATGAATCACCGTTTGACGATTATTTTCATCATGAAGCTAATAAAATGTTTAGCTTGTTGGAAGTTTCAGCGTCTCATCTTCTCTCCACAGTGTAATGGAAGTAATGCAGTGATAAAAAGGTATTAACCGACATGGCTATACACCATGAAGCTCGCAACAAGATTCTGTTATGTAGATCCACTTTACAAGTTGAAAGGGTTTGGCCGTTATGCGCAGACGATGGACTCTCGGGTAGTCGACTGACTAGAGAGAGAGAGAAGCGTGCAAGTTTAATTATTTTAAAGGATGCAACTGGGGTTAGTACATCAATGACGCACTGCGTATACAGCGTGGAGCAACTCAATAGCATACAATTATTCAAATTACTGTTTTTAATCTTGAAATAAATATGTAATCTTTCTGATAAAAAGATTGCATATGTTTGTTTCTGAGTTGAGATGCTACGATATTGTGTGAGGAAATATAGAACTGGAAAAGTATTTATATATATATATATATATATATATATATATATATATATATATATATATATATATATATATATATATTCACTTATTCACTATATTCACTTCTTCAGTCATCTCTCATACATTAGTGATGGAACGTTCAGTCAGTTTTCATGCCCATCGTCAAGTGAGATGTCGGCTAGCCATCTCGTCGTCCCAGTGACGTCACGCGGCATGGACGTTGACTTTCGTCGCCCAATGTTGACACTAGCTTGTTCTGCCACTGAACACTGCTCAAAGGGACTCGAGCCTCCCACATAATAACTTTGAAGATTATTAAATTGCACAGTCACCACTTTAACAAAATATTATTTCATTAAGTTTTTTAAATGTGCTCGTTTTGTAGAACTACTGATAGACCTATATGAGTACTGTAACATCGTTTTGGACTTCTGCTTTTTCTCAACTTTCTCGCATTTGGTGTAGGGTCCAATGTGTGTGCTTGTTTTTAAAGAAAGCTATGCACCTTGAGTTCACAACAACTATGTTAATACTCTCCTGTTCTAATCAGTGATAATTTTAATCGTTCTAACATTTAATTGGTCAAATCTGTTGCTTATGGTCTTAGGGCCCATATTACTAATAGTAGAAAAGTGTTTATTAAGCCAATTAATCAATTGCAGTACAAAAATAACATTGGTAAACAAGGATAATAACAAGCTAATCCACTAATTATCGCTTAATCAACAAATTTATTATTCGTAATACCGGGCCTCAATGGGTTTCTTAATAGCTTCGATTAATGTGAAAAGAAATCAAAATTGTCAATTCGATTGACGTGAAACTCTGGGATGAGGTAACGTGAATTATAGGAATAACTTCGCGAATTATTGAATTGGAATTCCATGAATATTTGAATTTATTCGAAAGAGAAATTTTTCAAAAATTGTCTTCCTTATTCTTAAGTTTTAAACTTCGAAATGTTATTTGTCAGAAGCGGTGCTACCGATTGTCTATACAGTCTCGAGCTATAGATGATGACACTTGTCTATACTGTGGCCTATTTGTGCTGTCGTTTGACTTGTGCGTGGAGCGCCAACACAGTACAGGCATAATGTGCGTGGTTTCCGAGTGCGCTGAAATTGAGACTCGTTTCGCTCATCTGAATAATACTAGAGTTTATTGATGCACTGAAATTATAAGTAAGGTCTGTTGGTGTCGTAACACGAGAAGAGAAAAGTGAGTAAGTAAGCATATAGGCCTACTTTAAATCCATTCCATTTGACTGAAATGAAATGAAGGAAATGATACACCCTACGTTCTGAAATATGCAATGTAGCAAATGTTCCTTCTTGTAAACTTCTCTTAATCATAAAGAAAGAGTCAAGTAAGTTACTTTCCACATAAACTAGTCTCTTCGCGGCGTCTCCTACCAAATTAAATCCTCGTCTTCAGCCGTCGTAAGTTGCTCTTTACCACTCGGCTAGGATCGGTAACGATCGGCTCATTTCCGAGCTCGAATAGAATGAAATGTCACCGCAAGGGTGAGATTAGATCCTGAAGATACAACGCGGTGCACTCGAGTGGGAAATTGAAATTTGCACCTCCCCCCACCCTATTCTCCCCATCGGGCCTCAAGCGTTTCTCATGCCAATTCTTATTAGCAGTAATTCCACAGGCAACTTCTGTTGTTTGAAGTGGTATTGCCAATTACTGGACAAAAGGAAATGTAAAGTAATGTAAGATTGGAGTGTTAATACCAATACAATTAAAAGCTGGGATATTTTCTCGATATACTTGTATTCACAAGAGATGAAGGTGTTTTACCAACTGAATAATATAGCCGTCTAGAATAGCAACGTTTGCAGTGGAGCGGGATTAGTCCCATGCTGCCAATGCTATCTAGCTTGAATGATTTGTATTATTGAAATACAAATTATAATATATCTACTTCCCGACCCAATATAATTAGGTTATTTGGGAAAGATAAATACATGACATTTTTTATTCACATCACTCACAAAGATAGAAGTCAACGTCTGAAAATAGAGTAAAATATAAAAAACACATTTGTTCAGGCGCGGTATTACCAACTTCAGCTAGCCTTCATCTGAGAGTTAGTGAAAACAAATAACATAGGTAACCATGGAGATAACAACTTTAAACTCTCAGTTAGGGCTTCTCCCACATTGTTAATTCATGCTTTAAGTTAGTAAACCACGGACGGTGAAATCTGGTAGAGCACTTATTTGACTTCTCAACACTCCATCGACTGCACAACAATACGAATAACCCTTGTTGACGTCATTGGCGTCCCATTTGAGCCAGCTGACCTCATGGCACACATTCTCGCAGATCGTGTAGGCCTCATCGCGCTCAGGCGACTCCACGTAGGGGTTGTTGACCCCTAGAAACGCGATCGCTTC
The DNA here is from genome assembly GCA_907164805.1 of Brachyptera putata. NCBI lineage: Eukaryota > Metazoa > Arthropoda > Insecta > Plecoptera > Taeniopterygidae > Brachyptera > Brachyptera putata. The sequence goes on from OU015468.1 coordinate 120,165, forward strand.
CTGGCTGAGCGGGTCGTACACAATCTTATAAAACAGCCTCGGCACAGGTATTGCTTTATTGTTGTTCTCGTCCACTGACAGCCAGATCTCTTGCTGTTCATCATGGACATCTGGCAACGTCAGCACGCCATGCGTTCCCGTGTAGACAACAAGCTGCAACTGATTAGATCCTGCGAACAGGCGGACATCTTGTTCGAGCTGGTTCCAGTTAGCTCCGTTCAAAGTCTGCCATTGTGGCGCCACATTCACGTAATGGAACGTGGCTCGATGTTGTGATCCGTAAACGAAATCCACTTTAGCCGTCAGATGACCCCGTGCTAGGAAGAAATTATCCGATGCGGATATGTATTTCTCCCCCAATGTTGTAGAGCCTAGAATCCGACTCATCACCTCCATCTGGTTCCTACGGGAGTAGAGGAAGTGAGGCGAGATTCCGGGATAGAATTCATCGGCAATGAAACTCGGACGTCGTACCTTAGTCTGGTAGCCACCGATACCGGGCACGCAGTCGAATCGAGACCACAAAGTATTCTTTCTACTCTCATCGAAACATTGCTCTAATACTCTGAAGAACTCGGTTCGATAGACGAAGCCGACCTCAATCATGACGGCTTGGCCATTGTTGCAAGTGTCGCCTGTTGCCCGCGCCGTGTGGTAGGGGTTCGACGCGCACGCCAGCTCTCTGAACGTGAACAACTCGTTGTTGACAGTGAAGTCTGTTCCTGACACGCAGACTGCGACGACTTCCTGGACCTGGCCTCCGAGTGGCTTGAAGTAGTTCCTAGGTCCTGCGCAGAGAAGGCGGATCGGTTCGCCCTTGGCCACGGCCACGCAGCCGCTGGCGTCGGCTGGCAGGTGAAATCCCAGGCCATCGTGACTGCCGTTCACTTTCAGGAGCAGGGGCTGGGGGGTGGGAAGACCACCGTTGATGGCTATGACGCAACCTGGGAGATATAGCATACTGATTAGAGTGATGAGTCAAGTCGGGCTTGGGTTCACATCCCGGCATTAGTTGTAGAAATAGCAAGGTGTGAGCTATGAGGGGGACATGCTGTTCAAGTTTCCAGTTAACTTCTACTCCACCCCTCATCATTGCATTATCCTCCGCTCATTCGTACTGCCATATCACATCATTGTTGCTGGGTTCGTTAAGCACTATGAGAGGAAATTATTTTTTATTTTTTATTTCAAACTTTGGTAAAAAATGAAGAAATGAAGATTTGACTCGGTCAATAAATTGCATTGGAAATTGTAGTCAAGTTCGATTGGGTTCGGTCTCACACGAGCTATAGCTTTTGAAAACATCGTTGATAGGCCTACCAACCGCTCGTTGTGCCCCAATCCCATATCACCTAGCTGTTGTTGGGGTCCTTGAGCAAGCAAACAATGATCTCCACGATGAGATGATACCATTCGTATCAGAGTAACCAATCAGAATGAAAATTAATTAAAATTTCATTGCTGTAGAAACTGACTAACAAATTCGAACTTTTCTTTGTTGAATACAGATTTCGTTAAACTGCGCTTACTCTCACACTTCGAAATATATGCTCCCGATTAATGTTCATGCAATTTTGAATTGAATTACATTACATTTCATGGAATTCATACAAATTAATATGATATTTTAAAGGGTCAAAACAACTTCCTAGCGATCATTTGCTACGTGTGTGGTGTGGCGAAATGAAAGACTATATTTTATTTATTAATCTCATTGTGTTTGATATTATTGTTATTATTATTGTTTAATTATTATTTTAACAATTGATTGGTTGGAAAAACAGTTTTTTCTTCGATCAACTTTTTTACTCAATCGCTCATCTACTCAATTCAATGTCAAGCTATTATTATTATCTTTCACAATTAAACAACATTTGAGATTTAAAATGCATCATTTCATAGATCTTTGCTAGCTTGATTGTCAACTCAGCTGCATACAATACCAAGCAATAATAGCAGATTATATATAGTATGGAATTTCCTTAAGGCTATTGAGAATCTCATTAAGAATTTTAGCAACAGATTCAAACCTGTCAAATTGTGTAACGATCAGAATAAGTGATGAATAAAACAGAAAGGCAATCACATAATTGGTTTGACCTCAATGTGCATAGCTTCCATCACATTTCACATAAACATGCCTATATCGCTCATCCAACAACGCATGTTTTCCTGGTATCAACTGACTGGTCAACTTGATCTTGATCAACTGGTATCAACTGGTATAAGACTGACGTCTTACCTGTTCGCTGCACTGTACTGCTGCTGAGCACGCTGTTCGAGCACCATACAAGGAGTAGTGTCGCCACACAACCTACACCAGTCATAGCGTGAGTCTGTCTGCTGGTCTAGTAACCATGACACCTGGGCCGTGTGGTCACCTACATACCGGCAGCGCAGTTGTGACCGTGTGTGGGCCACAGTGCTCACGTCACACTCATTGCATGAACTAGATACAATGCAGTGGCTACAAGTGACATACGCAACATACATGTTGTGGGATGAACGATATAGGCATATTTATATGAAATGTATTAGTAAGCTATATACGCACCTTGATTTCATAAGAATCATGTTATAGTGCCTCTCTGTTCAATTCATTACTCATTTTAATTGTTCTACAATTTAATTGCTTGTACTTGTTGCTTATATTCTTGATGGATTTCCTAATGGCATTGTTTGTTGTAAAAACATTACATCATGCATTTTTCATTAAAACGGCTGATCCGATCCGAAACTTATACGAATCACTATCAATAATATATTGAAATATCATTATCATTATCATATTGAAATTCTATGAGAATTTCATTTTATTCGAGGTTGCTTATTTCTATTATTCCCCTCTGGGCTATCGGCCGGATTCTTCGGAGAATATTCTTTATAGCAACATGAAAAAGAACACTACTTGGGACTTGAATACGTCACAGTGACGTCCCTGTGAGTGAGACACGGTCGGAATAGTGCCACACCTCTAGCAGGCCAACATGCTAACAGCAACACTAAAGGTAGACGAACTGTAATGAACACACGCTACACGAGAGACGGGTAGATCACAACACTCTGGACCGTCATTCAGGAGACCGGGGTTCGATTCTTGCAGAGCTTCTGACGGTTTCCTTCTGGTTAATTAATAAACTGTCCATTTTAATCGAAAACAAATCCCGTTAATCATTTATTTATTTGTTAATTTATTCATTTTGATGCTGTTTAACGACCCCACCAATAGCTAGGTTATACGGAGGTACGAATGAGCGAGTGAAACGATGAAGTGATGATAAGTGAAAGGACGTTAAAAAACATGCCTCATGCGAGACTCAAACCCACGCCCAACGGTGACTTTAGTTTCTATCGCTAGCGATATTTCACCCTGGCGGCTTTAATCTTATTCTCATATCTTCATATCTCGAGTATTTTTGAAATAATGGATGAATCTTTCTGATAGCAATTGATATGCTGTGTTAGCATGCAAATAAACATGATTACATAAGAACTTATCAAAATCCTTTGGAATATATAAATTCCAATTGACGTAAAAATGTGGGAGAATAAATTATTCAAAACGAAGCGTATCATATGTTTGGGTTAGATGATATGTTTGCAACTTATACTCTTCTCATTCAGGTGTTACAGACCTCTACGGTCCATATGTGGTGTGAATATATCTATTGTTTTTGAGAAAATGCTATAAAGTGATATAAAATGTGTATCTATGTTTTCGAAACACACTTATGTGGAGCTTCTCGTTCAGTGATGATCACTTCGTTCTTTTATTCGAGTTCAAACGAAATGGCTTCCCATTGTCCAATATTTATTGTATCTCTTCGCTGCATTGTCTGGAATCGGTTTCAGTTGGTTCCTTACTCCGACTCACCTTCCAATGGCAGATATTTGATGATATTTCAGTTTTATTTTATTCTTTTGGACCAGTTCCATATCAGATCTTTCTTTCACCAATATTCTCTCTCTCTCTCTCTCTTCAACCTCTTTTCTGCCCCTATATATATATATCTTTCTCCCCCTCTCCTCTCTCGCTGTTTCTCTCTCCCTCTATATACATGTCTTACCCCTTTTCCTTCCTCTCTATCTCGTTCTTTCTCACGTTCTTCCTCTCTCTCTCTCTCATTCTCTCTCTCTCTCTCTCGGTTTCTGCCCTCTCTACTCACTCTCTCTCTCCGTCTGTTTCACGAGGACCCCACAAGTATTTGCCAAAAGCTAATAAATGAGTGAGATTGGTAAGTCTCGAGCTGGGAACAGATAACATGGTAAAGGTGAGAAAACGCTGGCAATGTTACACAAAGACCTGGGAACAAATGAATCGATCGGGTTAAAAGTCACGACAAGCTTGAAAACATCCCGTGAGGTATCTGATTCATTCAACTACATGCTACATGTACATGCTTGCAGGATGTAGTGATACAATAAGAAGCTGTGCCGACTCCCATACTACAACATGGTATCATAAATATCTCTGTTTCGTCGCTTTTTTCAAAAGTTATCACCAGAAACCTTGAATTCTGCTAAATCGACTCCCAAGGACTCTTGAGGATTAATAAGGATAGAAGCCGAGCCTCGCTGTTGATTCTTCGAGTCAGTCTCGAGCTTCGAGCTTCGAGCTTCAATTGAAACTATAAACCTGAATCTACGATAACATTAAACTATAGTCTATCTAACGATATAATTTGTAGAATGTGTTGAGTGAGCTACATTACATCCAAGTGCCTCTTAGGGGTGGTGAGATCACGCTTGTGGGGCCGCGTTTGAACGATCCTACACTTTCAGCCTTTGCCCAAGTAGGGCAACAATGGCTTTGGGCCAAGTTTCCAATATTGATAGAAAAAAGATGTAGAAAAATCAAATAATTTCAGAAAAAACAAATTAGTACGCAAATTTAGCAAAAGTAGTAACACATTTCAAGTATGTATTTCACACCGAGCTATCACATTTCGAGGGAAATGGTCTATTTTCGAAGATCCTTGTCGACCCCACCAAGAGCTGGGTTATTTGGGAGCACGAATAAGCGACTAGCATACTGATATGTCGACATACCTTGTCAGTCGAAAGACCGGATTGTCGGAGAAATAAACCAAACCCAAAACAAAATGATCTTTCGACAATCCGTTCTTTGGACTCATTTGTATGTTGACAATCGGACGAGAAGAATCACGCGGTGGTGAAACGATGAACTAATGAGAGGTGGAATTAGGTTCAGATAACCTCATGGAGATAACGAGACTCGACTTTCAACAGTGCATAGAATGTAATCGCACTTGTGGAGAATTATCTCAAGTTTATATCAATAGTCGTGCAATAATCATAACGGAAGTGCTCTCGAACTATTGGCAGGCAGTAACCGATTGATTTCAAAGGCTTATGGAGCTGTAATTACCAGAATGGTGAAAGCGCTAACTGGTAGTTAAACGTTAACATCATGGTTATTCATGCAGTTCTCACCCACTATCATAATAAGGCTAGATGGACTCTGTACTTAGGGCACTGGCATGACGCTTGAGCGTGAGTTCGAGTCCCTTGTAGGCCTATAAGGTGCGTCATTTCATACCTTTAATACCTGCGTACCTTTAATACCCATACCTTTTTATTTCACCTTCTTTTATTTCCATCACCTTGTTATGCGGTTAGAGTAGTCGTTGAACAAACGACAGCGACAGCATCAATATGTTCATTTCAAGATTTAGCAAAAAGCTGATGCTATTTCACATATATTTCGTATCTATTTCATGTATATATATACTGCAAGAAAGTGATGGTTAGTTACGTCACTAATTGACTTTTTTGAAACTATCCTAACCATTTTAATTATCCAAATTTGAATGTGAATATTTGAGCCTGCAAACAAACAAGAAAAATAATCAAACATTGCAAACTATAGAAAATCATTTCTAAGAACTTGCTTTTTCTGATAATTTCCTCACCATATGATTCTTGTCGTGAATGTTGTTTTGGTGGTAAGTAACGCGAATCTTTCTCATTGCGGAGTACAATGCTGTTATTACATTTGGTGAACATACATGAGAACGACATCCGGTTATTTCACGATAAACCTCGCAGCACCGGCTGCTATTGCTGAAATAAACTGGCCATCTTTCAGTTTAACGTGGATAGTTCGTTACAACGGAAATATTTATGAGATTGTATTTTATTTATAGAACATTTGTTGGTTTTGAACATGTGTTGCCTCACGTTGTCAATAGAACACACGTTTCATGAACGGTTCGACTTGCTCTCAAATCTGATCTAGGTCAACACTTTATCATTGTTTAGCGACGTTACCAACAAGGTCGTTATACGTCAATACAAAGAGGTGTGAGAGGTATAATAATCATCCCTCTTAAATAGTTCGGATTACAATGTGGGCGAGAAATATGGGCTTGCGGGAAATTACTATTTGTTTTCCGCCCTAGTTCACATCGAAATGCAGTCTGTGTAATATGTTGGGTGACAATAATTGGAAATTATCGCTTCGGTAACAAGCACACCACCCGCCCCCTTTCTCCCTCCCCCCCACTCCCCCTGCCTTCTCCTTCCCCCTCCCCCCCACTCCCCCTGCCTTCTCCTTCCCCTCCCATCCCACCGGCACGGCCACCAAGTGTAATTACACCAGCCTTGTGTGCTAAATCACGACAACGCAAACTGGACACCATTTTTACACACTCTCTCTCTCTCTCTCTCTCTCTCTCTCTCTCTCTCTCTCTTCATACATCTATCTATCCCTCTATGATGCTCCTCACACACATTATCTGTCTCGCTTTACGTCCAGTCCCCCCCTCTCTCTCTCTTCTGCTCTATAATACAATATGGTATTAATTGCTAAAATCCTTGAACTCAGCACATTGGTTTAGCAAAGACCAGCTGAATTGACATTTTGCCCCGAAATTCTCTTTGAGACGAGTTTGTGAGATAGATTCCCGGATTATGGCCGGGAAACATTGGTTTATGGTTCTAGACAAACTGGGAAACATGCCTTGGGAAATATAGAGCTTTTATATCATTCGTCTGTATATATATATATATTCATGAATATATATTATAATTTGTCATAATATTCGGAAGATGTGAATATAAGTTATATACATTAAATGGCAAGTTGAAGACTGAACCTCTTTATTTGACAAGAGATCAGTTGACTGCGAGAAGCAAGATTCTCACAAGTACCTCTACAGCTTCCGTGAAGATCATGGACCAGGATATTCAGCCGGAGCGCTCCTTATTAATACAAGTGTGTGGGACTTGTGAGCTTGTTCATATATATTTCTTTCCTGAGGTGACTCATAATATTATACAAATTGAAAACTCATAGATTATTCCTGTAAAGTACTTCAGATTTGAAAATGAAGAAAATAAATTCACCAATCTCAGAGATTAGATCTGTTGTGAAGGAGTTTTAACTCACGCAAGGAAACTCTGAAATAGCAGTGGATTTTCTTGATGCTGGATAAAACTCTCAGTGGGCGCATTTCTGTGAGGTTTAATCCCGTTTTAGTGATGTAAAAAAGATAATACCAGAAAAAACAAGAGAAGAGCGGTATTATCCTGTACTAGCAGCTGGTACACAGCCACCTTGAACAACACCGACAACTGACAAGTAGGCTCACACACACACTCGCTGCATGTGTGGATATGATTCACTGAATGTCTTTTCGTCTATCACCACTTGATCGTGTCATTATCACCCTCGCTCGTATCCCCGTACGACCTAGCTGTTAGCGGAATGAGGAAGCATCGTTAACAAATAATAGTACTTTTCATTATAATGATAGTAATATTAAGCTATCATTATAATAAATTATTTCCTCTAATCTTATGTTGAATCGAATTAAAGTCTCTCGATATTTGAAAGAAACTCTCCGAAATAATTCCATTATCATCTGTGACATGATTACATTTAGGAGTGAGTATTTTTACTCCAGGTGACGTAAGAGAAGTTTTATTGCATTATTTTAATTTGACTCGTGTGCAAAACTGGGGCAAACGTCTTCGCAATTTAGCTGCATTCAATCAGAACTCCGCGCGTTTAATTATATTATTCAATTGAAAGATATGGAACTGTCATTGCCATCGGCGTCGATATAGAAACTGCACGGAGATAATGCTCTCAGACTTCTATGGAGTGTGCAAATTCAAAAAAACTCTCTCCAATAAATATTGTTTGATTAGATTGATTAGATTTGACATAATGACAGAAGCATGGAAGTTTCAAAGGAAAAGAAGATAGAGAAGAATAGAAGAGATAGAAGAGAAAGAATAATGAGATTCTATTCAATCAGTTAAATTAAAGAATGACTCCTTATCTCAGAGCTCAGTTTACAGTTTGTTATTCACGGTTATACTTGTACTGATAGATGTGCAATGACATGTTGACGTAGACCAGCACGTTATTTCTAGTGACTAGTGACTCTAGTGACTAGTGACTCTAGTGACTCTAGTAACTCTAGTGACTCTAGTGACTCTGGTGACTCTAGTGACTCTAGTGACTCCAGTGCGAGTCCAGGTTTTCAACTCGAGATTTTCAGAATCATGATTTCCTGAATTGAGATGATGATCTCTGTTGAATCCACAATTCGAGAAAACATATCGTCATTATTCGTCAAGATCCTGTTTCAGGGTTGTGATGCATTTTATAGGAATGGACTAAGGTTCTTATTCTTACTCGAGATAAGACTTACAATCGAGTTGGTTTCTCAAATATTGAATAATTATTTTTCCTTTTCTTAATGACTTTTCAAAAAACACCAATATAGATCTGATCTATTCATCTTGTCAGCATAATCAAGCAGTACTATTAAAACATCCTACCGTGCCTGCCTACCAGTCCCTTGTACCAGGTGGTATCACGTGATGTATACGCATGAAGCTCTCTCGCTAATGTGCAACAAATCTCTGCACTAGCCTGTATCTGTTTCATTAGTACAATGGTGTGTGATCCGCTAGCGATGATTCAAGTCCATGTGGCTCAGGCCGCCCTTTATCACTGCTCAGCGCAAGCTGGTGTTATACGTCACTCGCACAGGCATGGGCTCCTGGGCTGTTCACAATCACACATCAATATATATTAATAATAATTGTATACGTAGTATCTTGCTCCAACTTTAGGGTGATGCTTCCGAAATCTTGTCTTGACAATTCACAATAGTCAAACTTGATTGCACTCGATGATAATTTGCGCACCTAATTTTATGCAACTGAAGTTAATATTATACATACCAGTGTAAACTAGTTTGATTGTAGTTTTTACCTTACTGTTCAGTTGTCATTCTTCGATCACGGAGACGGCTCGATATTGGTCGAATCACTCAAGATTCTTGGCTATAGGGAAGTAGTGTGTTGGTCAGCTTACAATAAGTTACAATTTTTGAGCGCATTCAAATTTTCACGAAGTTTGAATATAATAATGAGACACATTATTCCGAAACTTCAATTAAATCCGATCAGCAGTTTTGATAAAAAGACACCAAATCTATAGAACGAAACCATTAATGATTGGAGCAATAGATATAACCAATCAGAAGGCTTTGAGAAGGCAGAAGACAGTGAAAATTGTTTGAACTCAAGGTGCATATATTTCCATTTATTCCATATAAAATAGCTATACTACTCATCCAAAGCAGATGTTGCGTTTCCCTAGTCGCGACATGAAAGCCTGCCGAGAGATGTGCTCCCACAGTGCGGCTGCAGGAAATATGCTGCGTTTTCCTAGTCGCAACAACGTGCGACATGAAAGCCTGCCGAGAGATGTGCTCCACCCAGTGCGGCTGCAGGAAATATGCTGCGTTTTCCTAGTCGCAACAACGTGCGACATGAGAGCCTACAAAGAGATGTGCTCCCACCCAGTGCGGCTGCAGGAAATATGCTGCGGCTCGATAAACCACGCCAGTTTAATCAACTTATTGCTGGTGTCATAACCTCGCACTGTGCATGGCGAGACTAACACTGTTCGATATATTCAGAGGATTGCGATGAACTGCTGGAACGGTTATTGCTAACATTCCGTTCAAGTGCACATTCCAACATGTTAATTCAAATGAATTTGACTGATTTAGAAAGTACTAGAAATAATGTATGGAATAATTGTTTTTTCACATTCAAGTTATTATATTGAAATCGGAAAATTCGACATTCAAATTAACATTGCAACACTGAAAGTCCGGAATTGTTGGTGTTTTTTTGACTCTTCAAAATTTGTAAAGGAATGGATATAATTATATTCAGCATGAAATTCATTTATATATTTTTTGAGAGTTTTTAGAGGACAATCTAAATATTTTCAGTCATCTTATTTGTTGTACTGAGTGCAGGAATTACCAACGTGGGAGTAGCTCTAACTGGCAGTTAGGTGTTATTATCACCATGGATACCCACGCTATTCTCTCAGAATAAGGCTGACTGGACTTGATTATATTGAGCCTAAATATGTTCAAATGTTTCTTTCAACTGTATAATAGTTGATCAATGTGTCTGAGAAAAGTTATGCTGACTCAAACTCTTCATGGTGGAAAGAGTTGAAGTCCATCGCTTGAATTCCTCGATCGATAAACACTGCCAATGGAATATAGGGATGCGTTCATTTTTTGTGTTTGTGTTTTTAAGATTGTATTTCTGTTCCTTCTCTCTGTTTGAGTGGCGAGGAGTAATCGTAAACAGCCTCGTAAAAGCTTCTGGATGGAATTCACTGTTCTGTTTCTCAATTTTTGTTTTCGAAGTTCCTATTTTTGTATGCTCTCTAATATGGACGGATGTATTGAACGATCGACAGAGAAGTTTGTATCAACAATTATCGTTCCAGAATAGAAATGAAAATTTGAGAATAGCATTTTTTATTAATCATACAATTTTATTTTGATTTTGGGTTCTTTCTCGTGGTATCACCTCACTCGTTAAACCAAATACTGGGATAGTTCCTTTGATACAGTTCACGACCGAATCCTTTCTGCAGTTGGTCGACTCTTGTCAACAAGTCGGACCAAATCCGATCCGTCTCTGGCGGCAATTAGCTGCGTCGTTATTACAAATCCAAATGAATATATTTGTTAATTATCTCTGTTTTCGAATACTCTGACATACAAATGTTCTTATATATCAACTTGCTTATCAGTTTTTCCTCTTCTATTCCCTGAATAAATATTTTGCCGACATCTTCACTAAATCAGTGTTATCTTCATATCACTTACAACTATCTCTCTTCTCATGCTGCTGGCAGAAACAACAATAACAACAGTAATACGGGCTGCGAGTTGAACAGTTGAGCTCGCCGCATGCATCTCGCCTCTGTGCGAGCTAATCACGCTAATAAGGTACGTAATATCGAGTACACAGCACTAATGCATTGTTATTATTCAATTAGTCGTCACACGTGCTCGCGTTAACTGAGGTGTTATATTACACAACTGAGAGTTAATAACTAACTTAACTCGACGACAAGTTTAACGGATACATGACAAGCATGACGCACCCAGTATATGAAAATCCATGATTTTCTTCGAAAGTTTTTTGCTGAAGCCGTGTGTGGTATCAGAATGAAGGTACATTCAATTGATTGCGAAAAATTCCTTATTTCAGCCCGATTCAATGTTTGGTTTTCCGCCAAACAGTCTCTGAACAACCCCCCGCAGATCGAGTGTAGGAAAATTTATGATTTTCTCTGGAAATTTTTTGTCGAAGCCGTGTGTAGTATCAAAATGAAGGTACATTCAATTGATTGCGAAAAATCTCAATTTCAGCCCGATCCAATGTTTGGTTCTCCAGCAAAAAATTCTTGAAAACCCCCTCCCGCAGAGGGGTATAGGAAAATTTATGATTTTCTTTGGATTTTTTTTTTCGAAGCCGTGTGTACTGTATAAATGACAAGGCATTCAATTGATTGCTGAGAATGTTAATTTTAGCCCGATCCAATGTTTGGTTCTCTGTCAAACAGTTTTTGAACAACCCCCCGCAGATCGGGTGCCAAAGAATTTATGATTTTCTTTGGAAAAGTTTTATCAGAGTCGTGTGTGGTATCAAAATGAAGGTTCATTCAATTGAATACAAAATATTCTAATTTCAGCCCGATCCAATGTTTGGTTCTCCAGCAAAATTTTTTCGAAAACCCCTTCTCGCACAAGGGTATAGGAAAATTTATGATTTTCTTCGGAAATTTTTTAACAGAGCCGTGTGTGTGATCAAAATGAAGGTACATTCAATTGATTGCGAAAAATCTTAATTTCAGCATGATTCAATGTTTGGTTCTTCGCCAAACAGTTTTTGAACAACCCCCCGCAGATCGGGTGTCAGAAATAGTGTCGATGCTACCGCGACCCTAACTTTGCGAGCGGCATTCCAGTTAATGCTAGCGCGACCGCTGCTCTGCGGGCTGCGTTCAGGGTGATCCGCTTATAAAAGATACGTCTTTATTCTTCATTTGACCAGCCAATACACTGCGGTCATTCGCGAATAGAACAAAGCACAGGTGTCCACTATTTTAATGAACCATCGTTTTATGTTTAATATTTCGCATTTAATGTTCATGCGCTTGGAGCTAATTGGCTGTGCACCTTCAACTTGCCGACACGTGGTACACTGCAGGAAACTATGCCAACAAGGATATCCCATGAAATACCATCTCAACCCCTCAGCTTGATTGTTGTTTCTTATCAGAAGAAGACTCAACTTTCAAGTACCGGTTATATATATATATATATATATTATGTATATATATATATATATATATATATATATATATATATATATATATATATATATATATATATATATATATATATATATATATATATATATATATATATACATATATATATATATATATATATATATATATATATATATATATATATATATATATATATATATATATATATATATATATATATATATATATATATATATATATATATATATATATATATATATATATATATATATATATATATATATATATATATATGTGTATATATTCATTCAATTCGTATTATCTGTCTCATTTTCAGATTGTATTAGTGGAATACATTGACATATTATGCAAATGCATTACGATAAGTTTCAATTTTATGCTTAATAATGTACTTATTGTGGGATTATCATTGTGGAATTATAACCTCGTCTGTATTATAATAAGGTTTAACATAGACAAGCTCGATACATAATAGTAATGTGAATGCATATTTCATGATGTTATTTTCATAAATTGTGTATAAAAAGACCACACAGTTGTATATTAATACTAGATATGTGTTTCGGTCACCTCATGTGGTTGAGGCTTGGACTAAATAATCTCTCTCTCTCTCTATTAGAACATTGTTCCTAGTTATTTACCGTTCAGTCCACGCAGGCTTATACTAATGAACACATTAATACGTAATGTGTGCGATAATACATAGAACCATGCTACAAAACAATGCATGCTGCACTTGCAGGATAACATGGTAAGTTAGTGGTCATCGGACTTGATGGGTCAATAGAATGTATTACGAATAGAATATGCTTGTAATAAATTGATAAATGGGAGCATTTGGGCCTTGCAAAATATGGGACCCATCTTGGTACGGGCTTGTCCGAGCTATGGGGAGGGAGGGGGGGGGGGGGTATTCCTGTACGTACGATTTAATCCAATTCAAGTGAAGATAATACCAAAAAACAAAGAAAAGCGGTATTATCCCATGTCAACAGCTCATACACAGCCACCTTGCACTCTGGGATTGAGGCAAGGCTGGTTTCATCTTGTACAGGATTGCCCCCCCCCCAGGATTAGCGTTGTGTCATTGGCGTACGAGCTGCATGGACCCTTATTCTCGAGATTTGTCAAATGTGAAATGAGTGAAGTTTGGGTGAGATTCAATTATTCCACTGAAAATGACTGTCTGGTATTCCTGAATCACATTTTCTCAATTCTTTCTTTCTTTCTTTCTTTATTCATAATTTTGTTAAATATTTGTGTGAAATGATACAATAATAATATGTTATAAGATTAACATGTTATAAAAGATTTCACTTTTATTCCTAGCCTTAATTGGGGAACAATGATTCAATATCAAGTTGCGATGTAATTAAAAAATGAAAATAAAATGATTATGCTATTAAACCCATCACTCATTCGTGGCATCATTCACTCTGTAAACAATGGTGTTCGATTGCTCTATGAAGTACGTTTAATCGTTTCTATTGTGTAACAAAATAGCGTCGCGACGCTACCATATACTGTCATATGGCGTCGATGTGAAAACCGACGCCTCATTAACAGAAAACAAAGAAAACTAGGAATAACTGCATAATTTGCGCATTTTCCAACGCCGTTTTGTCTTCAGCGTCGGTAAACAAAGTCCCCCACCCATTCACCTAACTGACGTCATCAACCACCGCGTTTACCGCGCTGAGTCAAGTTCGCTTCGTTCCACTTACTTCTTTCCGAGTGGCACTAGCCACTTTCTAACCCAAATATTAGCATAATTGTGGTACTAAAGGTTAATATTTTCGGTTCGAATAGCTCTCTTTCTTCAGAAATCTTTCAACATTATAGTGTTGAACAAGCTTTTTGAAAAGACTTATATACGTACTTGTATCCAAGATTTGTTAAAACTTATTCATGTTGGTGTTTAACGACGCACTACAATGATGACTATGATCTATTGGCGTCATGACTCCATCATTAACTCTTGTTGCCATGGTACTTGGCTTCCCTAGTGAACATGTTATCAGAGCGCTAGTCTCTTTGGAGCTGGCTAGGCCCAGGATTGAATGGCAGCTAGCCGCAGTAAGGGGCCTTAAGACGGCTCGTTTTGCCTCGGTGTGGAATGGGAGTCTTCGCTACGCTCATCTGAATATAGTTTCGAAACAAAATCAAATTGATTGCTATAGGACAATACTTCCAATGTATTCAATATTTGGAATGTTTTCTGAACCAGAGGACGAAGTTTTTTATTTTAGTTTCAGTTGTTTTTCGTAAATGTTTAAATCCGGTGAACGTTATTTTAATGGTTCCTCTCTATCGTCTTCAAATAACAATCATTTCTCAAGCTTTTTATCTACTTTTTTAATAGTGTAATCAAGATTGTTGTACAAGTTTTTGTTCATAGCTCCCAGCTATCGAGTTTCTTTGGAACGTAGTCTTTTTTTCGTAAATCGTTTTTCTTTCATCTTTTCCTGACTTCCTTTCTTGTTTCCTTATAATTAATACTTCCTTTACAAATTCGTCATTAACTTCTCTAGATCACTCGTTAAGATTTTCTCTCTCACTCTCTCTTTCTCATTCATACTACCTCTCTTTTTGTCTCATTCAATTTCTCTGTATCTCTTTCTCTTTCTCTTCCACTACTTCTCCTCTCTATCTCTTTCACTCTTTTTCTCGCTGTCTCAATTTAACAGTTTTTATATTTTCCTCGTCGAAGTATTTTCGAAGAGAGAATTTCTACCCATACTTAGAATCTCTCATCTTGTATAATTACACTTCTTTTTTTCCAGTTCAAAGGGGATTTTTAATTTTCGTTTCTGACTTAACGAAGCAGAAAGTCATAATTATATGCGCCACGCGGAAATTAAAACTCTTCTGGGTATAGCATTGACATGAATAAGAGTGACGGTGTCGATCATGCATTGTGTTTATCGGGCAAACGCTGTGCATGGTTTGTTCACAGAGAGATTAACGCGTATTCTTGTTGGTTGTATAGTACTGAGGGCTAATCAGCCTTGATCAATCCTTCTTGACGGAAAAGCCGGTGGGATCTGACAAGATGTGCAGCCAGGCTGTGGACGTTGAATGAACTAGAGCCTGGTATCACGCTGTCGGGGCTCGAAGACTCATCAGCATATTGATGGAGTAAATAGTAAGTTGTTTAACTAAGACATCATCGCACTACCAACAACGATTTCTGATGATGAATTCTGAAACTGGAAGATGAATAATTGTTCCTCAATAATGCTCTGGGGGACAGAAGTAGAATCGTTCGGACGGTTCAACACAAAGTTGATCTTGACACTTCGAAGGGAATAATTAATTATAAGTTGAAACCTATTAAGAAAAACTAAAAAAAAGTGAAGTAATAAGTTCGGAGAAAAGAACTTCAATTTTTTGCGTCGGATCTTTATCCATTTTCTCCAAAATTGCACAATTCTGGTGGTGGTGCCAGGTTCATTTCTTCGCTCAGAAGCAGTGGCGCCTGGATTTATAGCCGTCCGGACATCGATAACTCCATGGCACAACTAGATCAACTGTACAATACAATATAGTATGAAGAAATTATCAGCAAAGTTTGAGAACATTCATTAAACCTTCAAGGCGTCCTCAGTCTCCTTAGAGCAACACGTTCCCACAGGGTGATCATTAGTGAGAATATTGTTAATGGTCATGATGGATCGACAATATTTCACAAGGTAGTTCTCTGCACGGTGTCAAGCAGTTCATCCGGAAAGCCACTACGATCGTTTAGTGAGACATTTTACCGTGTGTTGTGGTATCGATGTGCTAGTAAAACAACTGCCTTGGGGCTGAACTTGGGCTCAACAACTTGAGCTAAATTGAAAATGAACAGTTCAATCAAGTGCAAGACCAGGGATAATCACAACAAATTGTTCGGTGTGAATCAAGGTGATATTAAATGAACTATTATGACGTATATAGTATTACGTTGATGATGTGGACCACGGAATATGATGAATTATGGAAGTATAATAGACTGATACATTGTTATTTGATCACCATGGTAACTAGGTCATTAGAAACGTTCAAAGCTAGAGAGATACTGGACGTTTTTCCAGGCGGTAGACGTTGTGAGCATCCTGAGATATAAAGTAAAAACCAACTTCTATACTTCTATTTCCGATAAAAACCAATAGTTCAAAAGTTACAAGACTAACGACACTAAATGTGTCAGTCTTCCGTAACCTTTTAAGTGCTTTGAGGCTCTCTTCATCTATAGGTATATAATCAAATGCTTTGAACTGGCTTCCATTTCTTAGAAATCATAATATTTCCACACGAAAATGACGTGTAGAGAAGTAGTATAAGAAACAACCATAATTCATTTACTCGACGAGTATTTTTGTGGACTGGACTTTTTCTTATTTTGATAAATCGAGCGTACACCATCCATTATTTATCTGTTCGATTTCAAACGCTAGTTCCTCTAGACGTCCTGTCAGAACGGCCGTCTCGAAACTCTTGCTCGACAACGCTAGGGAGCCACGCAGAACGGCTGGTCGAACCTTCCAACTCGTGCAGTTGTAATTGTGAATCGACGGGCTATGTAGGTAGAGTTCTAGACGGCATGTTTTTGTACTGGTAGCGAGGGGAGTTTGTTCTTCTGATGTTCTCAAAGAATATACGCGGAAAAAGTTGTTTTGTCCGGAAGTTGAGCTCCGATTCGAGATCATTAAAGCGGAAATAACGGAAACTGAGTATCTTATAACAGTTGAAAGGAAGATTTATCCAGTCTGGTAATAAAGACAGAATATACCTTGACAATAATAATATACAACTTTACAACCGATATTTACAATCGTGTTTGTAGGAATTGGAGGGGAGGGGTTGACTGTCAGCTTATCATATCAGATGGAAACATGTTGCTTAACGACCCCACCAACGGCTAGGTTATACGGGGATACGTATGAGCAGATGATAATGAAACGATGAAGTGATGATAGGTGAAAGGACATCTACAAAACCCTATTCCTTATACGGGATTCGAACCCACGCCCAACGGTGATTTCAGTTTCTACTGCTAGCGATAGTTGACTTAGCCACCGGGGTGGTTTTGAATTCAACCAGTTTTAAAATATTACGTCAATGAATGGAAAGAATGTGATGAAATTCATTGACGTATTATCTCATGTTAATTAAAGAGCATAAAATTTGCTTGGAGAGGTACATTTTTCATTCGATCACTCCGGTTTCTGAGAATGGAAAAAATAGTAGGGATGCATTTCTTGATTTGTGTAAGCACTGTGTACGCACCCCCTCACCAGTCAACAGTGCAAACTAAAAGGCTGAAGGCGGCTAGGAAAAACAGTGGAATGGTTATTGTTTCCCTGCTCACTACCAATTGGAAAGAAAGAGCGGATGATTAGCTCACTGCTGACTTCCAGTTTGGAGGTTTGATCCTCATCTTGGAATAAAGAGCGGATGATTGATTCATAAATGACTTCCAGCGTGGAAAAGAACGAATTATTTCGTGCCACTGACTCCCAGCTTGGATGAAGATCAGAGTTCGATCAATTTCATATAAGCATATTTCAAAGACATAAAAGTTGTTCAGGAAGGAAACAGAAGAACGATTAGATCAAAAGAATATCCGGTTAGAGTGTTCCAAGTATTTTCATATTAAAGAACAGTTTCACGTCGTATAGGAATAACAAAGGTTTTAAACAATATTCAGTATAGGTAGATATACGATAGATAAAAACTTTCGGTATTCAGATTCAGTAAAATGAAAATAATAAATCTGAAAAATGAGTCGTTTTCTTCTAAGTTTACTCCCAAGCTTTATTCATTACAACAGATTTCTTCCAATAATATGTTCACTGTATAATAATATGTTATGAATATTTTATGTTTATACTTTTATATCGGATACATATTTGGATTGTCATGACCTGAAAAGCTCTAGTACAAGATAACATGATCCCATGTTAACAGGGAAAACATCACATTATTCCCATTTATGACCATCCCCTTAACAACATTGACATGATTCCTAATAATATACGTAATTGTTGTTTCGTCATTATTGAGATCGGATTCAAGAAAATGAACATGGTATTGCTGAATTTCTGTATTTTTCTAAAGTCTATTGTATCTCAAACCTAAACTAAAGATTGTCGAGTCACATGATAGTTTAGAGTGACCAATTGGTCAAGAGATCGCAGGCGGATATTAGGCGTTTATTCTTTCATGCCATGAACTATTACGATATGTTTTGATTTACTTCCATTTCTGTAAGAAACTGCACACTTCTGATAAAATACAAATAATGCACTCATCACGTGATAGACCACCGACTAGAGAGATACTGCGCAGATGTAACAGGGTTTGAAATGTTGGTAGACGAGTGAGGGGACCTTCCCTTTTCCTGGATACAAATAGCCATTGCAAATGAGAGTTGTGTCTGAAGACAAATACCCTTCTTGTCTGGTGCACACCTAAACGACCAAGCTGAGTAATAATTCATGCACATCATCATAATAAACTTCGCCCAGCTTAGTTATGGCAGTGAGTGAAGAGCCAGACGTCGTCTAATGCGGCGAGCTACTTAGCCGACCCCGGGCACAGGATTAACAAACACGTCTCGCGTCGCAAGTACCAATACTAATGGCACTAAACAAGAATGACGGACACTTATTCATTAGTTTAATTATGGGAAAAGAAATACTTCCACAAAAATACTGAGGAAAACCATTTATTAATGGCACTACAGAAGAATGGCGGAGAGTTATTCATTAGTTAAATTATGTGAAAAGAAATACTTCCACAAAAATACTGAGGGAAACCACTATAACTCCACAATTATTAATTCTGACTGTGGTGTTTATTGATTTTCATCAGGCTTTGAAGTGAGTGGTGGGATATGAAATCAAGTCATTTTCGAACAGTGTTTTTCTGGTCTATGGGCCTTATAAATGAATTGATACAAATTGATGAAATGTAGCAATATAGTATAAAGACAAAGATGAAGACAACTATCATGATGAGTAGAACTCGAAAGGAAGATAAGAAAGAGATTATAGAAAGACTGACGGTTCGCTCTTTCAAAACAAACAATTGAATTGTTGATTGAATCACTGAACTCATTAGTTCACTATATTCACAGTTTCTGAGATTAGATTCTACAATTATATCTTCTGTCAATCCACTTTGTCATCCTTTGGCCATCGATCTGGGGAAACTGACTTTGTTCCAAGGTTACTGTGTTCATTCTATGTTCTATTTACAACATTTGTAAGTGTATAATTACCTATAATTATATACTATAGCACAAGGTCAGTTATATACGCCATTTCTTACAAGTTTTGTTGAACTTGCATGCTATAATCATTTTGATTAGTAGGTAGGCGTTGTAACATTTATTTCGTATAGGTAATTAATTCAGCATTCATAGTACTTTGACCTTAATCAATGAGTGTCACATCAATCTCCTGTAATTTTCATTGTATATTGATACACTTGATTGAGACTTTGTTTTAAAAGAGTACATTTTGTAATCAAGTAGGCCCATATTTAAAGCCCAGAGCTTAAATCCTCCATATACTGGAAAAACGCAAAGTATGCATGGTTGGATGAGAGATATAGACACATTTTCATGAATGCAATGGCGAAGTATGCACATTGAGTTCAAAACAATTGTCATTTTAATCGTTCTACAATTCAATTGGTTTTAGACCCCCACCAGTTGCTCAAGTTCCTAGTGGGTTTCTTGATAGCTTTGATTGATGTACAAAAATTACTTCATTTTTCCCCGTCAAAACGGCTGATCTCATCAATGTGAAACTTCGGAATGATGGATATCATTATTTTATCAAGGTTTCCATGAATATTTCAATCAATTTGAAGAGAACCGTTTCATCGAATTTTCTCCTATGGATGTATTTTCAACTTGAGAATGAGTTTTCTCAGAATGGTGCAACCGATTGCGCCACAAAACTATACAGTGTCGAGTTGTATGATGACACTCCTGTAAGCCAAGTTTCAACTGATTTCATCATCAAAGTTGATCCAATTCATCAAATGCAATTAGAATTGATAGGATTCTTATTTAAATTATTGGCGGGCGGAACAGGGTCTGCGCGGGCGAAGGGTGAATTGGCAAATGCGGACAAATGTGGGAAGTTGAAAAGTGAGGCGATGGGAAACCACTTGGCGTCGCCCGCGCTCATTGCTCTCCGCCCGCCAACTGCTCTCAGTCCCGCACTTTTTCAGTTTGGGGACTTCAGAACAACATACACATGCTTGATTCATGACAAAATACTTTACCTCCTGAATGTGTTGACAGAATGTTGACAGCATGATGATGACAGCAATATTTGTTATCAAACATAATTACAGTTTCGTAAGATTGAAACTTCTATTCTCTGATATTCCGTTTCATCAGTTGAATATCATTCCCAATGTGAGTTGATAATTTCGTACGTTTTTCATTTTCTCCGAGATTTATTCAGTCAACACAATACATATTTATAACATACAATTTTATTTAATATAATATAATGACATATAGAAAGACTCGACACTGTCAAGTAGAATCACTTTGTTCATTTGCTAATCGTTGGTCTTGTTTTTCTGCTGGTCCGATTCCCTAATCGTCCGCCTCGATTCCTTCACTGGACACGTAGATGATACGCACGGTATTGGTAAAACCGCCGCCATGTTGCCAGCCACTGACCAAGATGACCGCGTCGTGCTTGTTCACATAGCCACGGCATTTACCGTACGAGATGCCGAACTGACATCTGGCGTCAATGTCTTTGGTCCAGTCCCTCATGAGCGGTGCGGTGTAGGTCACCGGGTACACGGACTTGTACAGCTGCAGCCTCCGTGCAACACAGGCGTAACTAGATGCAGTGATCATGCAAAGATGGAGCTGTTAAAAATTTTCCGAAGAAAATCATAAACTTTCCGACTACCGATCTGCGGGGGGTTGTTCAAAAACTGTTTGGCGGAGAACCAAACATTGGATCGGGCTGAAATTGACATTTTTCGCAATCAATTAAACGTCCCGTAATTTTGATACCACACACGGCTTCGACAAAAATTTTCCATTAAAATCATAAATTTTCCTACACTCGATCTGCAGGGGGTTGTTCAAAACATGTTTGCCGGAGAACCAGACATTGGATCGGGCCAAACTTAGAAATTTTCCCAATAAATTGAATGTACCTTCATGTTGATACCACATACGACTCTGTGAAAATTTTTCCAAAGAAAATCGTAAGTTCTCCCACACCCCTCTGCGGGAGGGGGTGTTCAAGAATTTTTTTCCGGAAAACCAGACATTGGATTGGAACGAAATAAGAATTTTCCGCAATCAATTAGATGGACCTTCATGTCGATACCTTACACGGCTCTGTGAAAAAAATTTCAAAGAAAATCGTAAGTTTTCCGACACCCCTCTGCCCGAGGGGGTGTTCAAGATTTTTTTTTGGAGAACCAGACATTGTATTGGGACGAAACAAGAATTTCACGCAATCAATTCAATGGACCTTTATTTCAATACCACACACGGCTCCGACAAAAATTTTCCAGGAAAATCGTAAGTTTTCCGACACCCCTCCGCGGAAGGGGGTGTTCAAGAATTTTTTCACGGAGAACCAGAGATTGGATCGGGACGAAATAAGAATTTTCCGCAATCAATTGGATGAACCTTCATTTCGATATCACACACGTTCTCGACAAAAAATTTCCAGGGAAAATCATAAATTTTCCGACACCCGATCTGCAGGGGGTTGTTCAAAACCTGTTTGCCGGAGAACCAAACATCGGATAGGGCTGAAATTAGAATTGTACGTATTCAATTGAATTCATCTCCATTTTGATACCACTCACGGCTGTGTAAAAAAAAAATCCAAAGAAAATCGAAAATTTTCCTATATTTTCAAGAATTTTTTTACGGAGAACCAGACATCGGATCGAGCTAAAATCAACATTTTTCGCAATCGATTCAATGGACCTACATCTTGATATCGCACACGGCTTCGGCAAAAGAGTTTGACTTTTTTTGAATTTTCGGTTTTTTCCACGTACTAGTACCCGTATGTCAAACAAAAATCGACAATCTTCGATCGGCGATTGCTGGAGGACCCACGATGCGATCGGGCTGATTGTTCGATTTTCTGAAAGCTAGCTATCACGTGAGCAATTGGATGCTACTCACGGTTTTTTAAAAAAAAATCAAAGGAAATCATAAATTTTCCGAGGGGGTATTAAAGAATTTTTTTACGGAGTACCAGACATTGGATCGGAACGAAATTAAGATTTTATGCAATCAAATGAACGTACCTTCATTTCGATACCTTACACGACTCTGTGAAAAATTTTCTAAAGAAAATCGCAAATTTTCCGACACCCCTCTGCGCGAGGGGGTGTTCAAGTTTTTTTTTTTGGGAACCACACATTGAATCAAGACGAAATAAGAATTTTCCGCAATCAATTGAATGTACCATCATTTTGATACTACACACTGCTGCGACAAAAATTTTCCATCGAAAATCATAAATTTTCCATTGAAAATCATAAATTTTCCTATACCCTTGTGCGGAAGAGGGGTTTCAATTTTTTTTGGCGGAGAACCAAACATTGGATCGGGCTGAAATTAGAATTACACGCAATAAATTGAATGTACCTTCATTTTGATACTACACACGGCGTAGACAAAAATTTTTCGAAGAAAATCATCGCTCACTTGCATCGCTCACTCGCTTTTTGCTCACTTGCATCCTATCCTACTCGCAATCCGTCTTGCTGAAGATCTCACAAAACGAGAGCGAAGAATTCAGATTGAATTATAGTTTCAAGCTCTGATATTTTCTATATTTGTATCATGTACAAATCTTTTAAAACAAATAAGTATAAACGTCTCACCGTGTGACAGCTATGATCGGGCAGCGCGGCCGGAACGACGAGATGACCTGAGCGGCGTTGGGAGCCGACGCGACGACGACGATGGCGGACGCGTTCACTTGCATGGACGCCTCGACGGTGGTGATGGCTATGGCCACCAGGGGGTCGGTGGGAGGCACGGCCTAGTGGGCACAACACGAGGAGGCCAAACATCACGAGTGGGTCAAGACGGGACATCCTTATAACCACCATCTCATCCGAGTACGCTGACATTGAGTTCTCGTTTTGTTCATCCCATTGTATAAAGACGTTTTCATTCCGTTCTTCAAATGATTCCATTGTGATTATAACAGATTGTTCGATTCTCGATTATAATAATGGCGGCTCACGCTCTGAGTAGACTCGTTCATGCGCAACCAATCAACAAGGATCAACTTGAAACTCTTTTTGTGTAATATAATAATAATCATGGCAGGTTACGTTACAGTGTTGTGAGTGTTTACATATAGCTGGAAGTAGAGTATGTAATGTAGGTTAGGACGAAATTGGTTTCAAATGTAACACTGACCTAGTTATAACATAAAAAACCACCATTATGATGAAAATGCATCGATTTTCATGTGAATATAGTCATATATTTGATAGACGCTGTTATTTCTATGTATATACCGGTATTTGCTTTCAATTCACATAATATATTTACCAATAATCTTACAATCTTCAATAATGATATCGCAGTCGCAGTCTATGCTTCATGTGTTACTTTTACTGATACATTAGTCATAACATTTCGTTCTTATATTGATTTTTCTACTTCTACTTCTGTACAGGTTGCTCAAGGAATAGAAGTTTAGGACAGTTGTTTTTTAGGAGAGTTGATTTTCAGTCCAGTTGTCCGTGGTTCCCCGTGGTGGGAGTATGTTGTTACCATTGTGTCCAGATCCCCGAACGTCTCCTTCTGCCAGATGGCGCCCTCCGCCTCCTTGCAGATGGCGATGAGCGTGTGCAGGCAGCGCAGCGGGCAGCAGCCGTCGCCCGTCTCGTCGTTGAGCAGCAGGCAGTCGGCGCCGTCCATCACGGCGTAGGCCACGTCGGAGATCTCGGGCCGCGTCGCGCGGGGCTTGTCGATCATCGACTTCAGCATCTGCGACCCGATCACTATCGGCTTGCGAGCCTGGAACACACTCACTTAGCGGTTTCATGTTCACAAACAGTCTGTGGTACAGCTTGAAGCAGAGTTTCTGCTCTCTTTGACCAATTCATATTGCGCAGGTATCTAAAGACAGAAACAGACGTTCACTGATAAGCTGGACATCATTAATGCTGGCTCAGCTGTTCATTCGATTCAATACCAAATGATGTTATTTTTGCTTCACGCCTAAACTAATATTATACAATGTTGTTGAATGTGAACAAACAATAATAGTAATACTGAGTTGTTCGAGGCTTTCGTGACCCGAATATGAGGTAATAGATATTGGGTTTTTCCGTCGCGTCGTTTGAGTTAAATTCTTACTCGACGTTTCGGGCTCCACGTTGAGACCTTTCTCAAGAGTTAGTCTCTTTCTTCTGAGACGGTTCTATTCTTCTGAAACAGACTAACTCTTGAGAAAGTCTTAACATGGAGCCCGAAACGTCGAGTAAGAATTTAACTCAAACGACGTGACGGGACAACCCAGTATCTAGTACCTCAATGGTAAAACTCTTTTCTTAACATCGAAACTTGATACAAAACCATTGTTTCCCAATTGAGGTTATATGGATGAAAGATGAGATCGTTTGGACGGGAACCACAAGGGCGATCTCACCACCCCAATACTAATATGTAGTGTGTCATGATAGAAGTAAATAATCTCAATTGTTGTTGGAATGAATTGTGAATTATTTTCGATCCATTAGAAGGTTCTGTGAGGTAACCGATGAAAACAACAGCAACGGTCACACTCGCCTCATTTCATTGTAGCCCAAGTGTGGCCAACGCATTCTCAAGCTTTATCGATTATTTTTTCACGAATTACATTTTGTTAGAAGCACGAATTGAATATCACATTAGAAAATACAGCAGTACAGCTACTCACCAATTTTGAAACATTTTGAATGCATTATTCATCAACAGATAATCAAAGCAACTCAATAATAAGAGTGACCACACATACCCCGGTTGACCCTATATAAACTAGTTGTTAACTGTAAATTTATGGACCTTTAATTAAGTTCTAATCGATAAAACTCAATAAAAGGTTCATGAAAAATAGAGTACGCTATTTTTTCTCTAGATCGTATCTCCTTCCCATACCTATTATAATATTCGACTTGATTTTCAAATATTTAAATTAATTCCTTCCCTCATTACTCAACCAGGTCTTGTCCTTGTTTTACATCCCGTAATTCACTTTTTATATTCTTACTCAACATTTTTCAAGTCAACATATTGCTCGACAGTATTCTCAATATCAGCATCGATCTTGTTGATTTAATACTTTATATAATCAAAACTTTCCCCCAGCTTCATATCCTCTGGCCTATTGAATTTCGTGAAGCATTCTTAGATGAGTTAACTTGTAAACTTATGAAAAACTACAACAAAATAAGAAAGAAAATAACAAGGAAAGTTTGAAATGTTATTACCTAAACTAAAATAGCGTTACAAAACAGACTGGAAAAGTTATGTAATGCCCTGCCAATTTGTACAATTATTTTCACTAAATTAAACTGTAGTTTAATGAGAGGATCCAAACTTTTAATGTGTTTTATATTTCGTACGAGTAGATTTCATTCAAGTAGATGTTCATGGTTTCCTTCATGACAATTAGCCTACATACTACATGATGAAAGGAAGCACTTGTCATACTTATTCAAATCAAACTCTATTACAGCTTTGTGATACTTATAATTTTATTTCTAGCTGCACATGTATGAAGTTGTTTGAGAATGAATAAATCTCATTATTATTACCATCATATTCTACTGTTTACTTCTCTTCTCTTTTTCCCCAGCAGAGAAACAATTAAATGATTCATTAGTTATTCCTGAATGTATCAGTCTACTTTATTTTATAGCTGTTAGTTGAATTAGTTTCCACAAAACAAAATTTAACTTGAAAGAGTTTCAAGAATTGAGATGGGAATGTCAGCCCTGAAGGATTCCATTCGACTATTCGGAAACCATTTATACAACTATTATCAATCAACGTTCAAATTCATTGTGTTATCTTCTTCAAATATTATCAGAATAATCTTTTTCCATGATATCATTGATTATTTTCATGCAATTTTACATCTTTCCATTATTCAGTTATTTAATTACGTCTTTCCCATTATTTGAATGCATTTTACATTAATTGTCCTCTCAAAGGATCCGGACACCTTGACGTGGTTTATAGAGATGAAAGTAGGAAGTAGAAAGTTGTCTCGAAACATGTTGGAGGTCGAGTTTCGATAAATCTATATCTCGCCGGATGCAGTACGCGATCCTGGGATATTTATTAGGAACCCCAGCCTACTTCCGGCGAAATCGCTCAGCGTATGCGAAAATATTGAATTCTGTTCAACTTTCGTCGCTCGTGTCGCAGTCGTCACCGATTGGCCGAATTTTCAAAATGTCTACCAAAAGTTCGCAACGCGAATTCGCTTTCGCTACGCGACGCGAAATTCGCGTCCATGGAAAACCACCTTAATGCACCCCGTTGAGCTCGGTAGCTCACCTGGTTGCACTTCGCGATGAGTATCCTCTGCACGAGGAACAGTTTCTCGGGCTTCATCCTGACTCCCAGGCTGTTCCTGGCGACGAGCAGGCCGTCGGCCGCCTCGATGATCTCGTCGGCGTTGTTGAAGCCTTCCTCGTCCTCGATGCTGGCCACCAGACGGATGTTGTCCCCTCGAGAGCCTGCAATACCAACATGAACCTTATACTTGAGCAGGGCGGGCTAGCAGGCCGTCGGCCGCCTCGATGATCTCGTCGGCGTTGTTGAAGCCTTCCTCGTCCTCGATGCTGGCCACCAGGCGGATGTTGTCCCCTCGAGAGCCTGCAATACCAACATGAACCTTATACTTGAGCAGGGGGGGACTAGCAGGCCGTCGGCCGCCTCGATGATCTCGTCGGCGTTGTTGAAGCCTTCCTCGTCCTCGATGCTGGCCACCAGGCGGATGTTGTCCCCTCGAGAGCCTGTAATACCAACATGAACCTTATACTTGAGCAGGGCGGACTTGCAGGCCGTCGGCCGCCTCGATGATCTCGTCGGCGTTGTTGAAGCCTTCCTCGTCCTCGATGCTGGCCACCAGGCGGATGTTGTCCCCTCGAGAGCCTGCAATACCAACATGAACCTTATACTTGAGCAGGGGGGGACTAGCAGGCCGTCGGCCGCCTCGATGATCTCGTCGGCGTTGTTGAAGCCTTCCTCGTCCTCGATGCTGGCCACCAGACGGATGTTGTCCCCTCGAGAGCCTGCAATACCAACATGAACCTTATACTTGAGCAGGGCGGACTAGCAGGCCGTCGGCCGTCTCGATGATCTCGTCGGCGTTGTTGAAGCCTTCCTCGTCCTCGATGCTGGCCACCAGGCGGATGTTGTCCCCTCGAGAGCCTGCAATACCAACATGAACCTTATACGTGAGTCATTTATTCAGCCACACAATACTGAAATAAGGTGTCCCCAGTCTCCATGGGTGAATAATCAAGGTGGAAGATGAAATAATTCAACGGAATGAAATTAAAAATGTCAGTAGGAAATTGTCACTTCCTTTGCAACTAAGATTGGATGAGAAAATGTATGATCATGAAAATGTGGTGAAGAAATTATTCGTGATCCGATGTTTTTGATAAATTTAGGAGTAGCCAGTTAATATTTCAAAAGTGAATATTAGGTGAAAATTGGTAATTCTATTCTATCATGAAAATATTATTTTATTTTTCAATCACTTCAGCACTTTTAATTATTACTTATCATAATCATTTCACGTATTTTATGATCCAACCCCCATAAATAATTTCGAGTATTGCCTTATATCAACTGAGCTCGAGAAAACACAATGCAGTCTGTACGATTCCATATTGGAATGAATCAAGTATCATCCATCTAATCATATGACCACAGTGCGAGTGTCTTCAAAGCTATGGTGATTTCGGTTGGATTCAACCTTTCCCTACACGTTACCCCCCACGTTTCGTCCCTACACTTCACTCTACGAGAAATATCAACTCGGTGAATTCACATATTAACAACCCACATTACGTAACATCCTCAGTTCAATTTCAAACTCTAATAATTCACAAAGATACACACATATTTTCAACTGTATATCAAACTCGACCACGAGATTGCACTGAATACAACTTTGGCATTGACTTGAGTGAAAGTGTCATTGTACACACACATACGTCATACGCCACTGAGAGCTTTATGAACTTTTGTTCAAGTTTCCGCGGCAAGTTGGGGAGCAAGTTGGGTTAAGTCGCGGTGAAGGTTCGAAGAGTGTGCGGTTGTTTTGTCACGTAGAATAATGCGGTGGGTGCAATACGTTTCAGTTCAAGTCCACGCAACTTCTCCACACGACGCTTGTTGTCTACAAGCAACGGTAGAGCTAATCAGCGAGTTAGTTAACAAGATAGAAGCAGATAGATTTCAATCAAGATCTCCGCACAACACTAATACCGTTACCATTATTAGTTAACACAATCTTTAGTAGCCCAATAGTTGGTGATTGTTTTATGTTGTTTGATTGTTTTATTGTTTTATCTACCTATATAGTATTTATTTCATGTCTCATTCAGCCATTATTCATAAAGGCAGAGTCCAATTTTGTATTGATTATAAGAATACTGAAAAATGACACGTAGGAAAACATATCTAATTAATTTAATTAAAGTAGGAGTAATTAATTGAAAATGTAATAATTTCCTTCTGAATGATTTTGAGATTTTTTTTTGGATTTATTTCCAGTATTTAGAAGTTAAATTGGTTTGACTTGACTAGTTGGTATGTGTTACCTTTGTTTTGGAAAGGTGATCAGTAAAAAGCATTGCCCTATATTTGTGCTTTATTTTATTTCTGTGTAACTTATTTCCTTCTTTTGATTTAACGATAAGCATTTTCATCCAATTTTCATTCTATCCATATTCATTTGACAGCCCCTATCGCGTACGGGCGTAGGGCGGCCACCAGTGGGCTGCAGACAGCGACCCGTGGCCACGTCCTGCAGATCTGCCATGAGAGAGAGTTACTGCAGATTGCTCGCAGCAACCCAGTACAGGTCCACACAACTCAAATCGCTGAACCACCCAGAGACAAGAGAAATCCAAGTCCTCGAGGAGGTTCCGTGCTTGGCTGGTTCGAATCGGCCAGACATCGTACTTATCGACAGGCAGAAGCGTGATGGTCTGATGGGCTGCTAGAGGGAAACGCGACACATGCGTTGTTGAATGAGCGATGTGGGCATATTTAAACGAAATGTAACGGAGAGCTATTATGCACCTTGAGTTCGAAACAATTATGTTACTACTGTACCTTCCTATTTTATTCTTCTCTCATTTTAATTATCCCACAATTTAATTGGTTACACTTGTTGTAGCTTTGATCAAAGCTTCAATCAAAACAGCCAGCCCATTCATGTGAAACTTGGGAATAACCTGCATCATTATTATATTAGAATTCAATGAACATTCGAGTTTATCAGAAGAAATTTTTTCCGAATTTCTCCCGTGTGTTATTCTCAAGGGGCTTTTGAAACTTGAGGATGGTTCATCTCAGAAGGGCGCCTCAGAATGTGTTTCAAGTGTGTATAAATGTGAGCGCCAAGGGCCGCAGCTCACCTATGAGATCTCGCACCTCCTGCACAGTGTCACTGTTCCTCACGTGCGACAGGAAGATGATATCCAGCTTCTGGTCGATAGCGAAGTTGATGTCTGATCGGTCCTGAATGGTCAGCGAAGTGCCCTTCACCAGGTCGATGTCGGGTAGGTCGATGATACAGTTGCTGGGGAACTTGCCCCCCGAGTCCACCACACATGTCAGGTCGTCTGGACCTGGGCAGTGACAAAATGGCGGTGAGAAAAACTCTATAATGATAGGCCTAGTGATAATCTGTTTTCCTACACTGACCATGTTGCATGCAATGATATTGGCACGCCAATAATAGAACCATAATATTGGTTACAACAAAGAGTGATGTATGAATTACAATACGTTCTTCTATACGGATAGAAAGCTACACATCATAGCCTACATATTCAGAATGTATCGCACATAATATACATTATTCCTACAATAGAAATAGAACATAGATAAAATGATAAAATTAAAATGATAAAAGGAAGTCATATGTAATGAGAAGAGTCATATACATTCAACATCAATTACATATTATGTTGAATATTCTTCTTATCATATTCCGTCATATTATTAATAAATATTCAATTCGAATATTCTATTCCATTCATTTAAGTTTATATTTTGCAGAAGAAAAAATATGGTTGACTTCCCGCTCTAGTTCGAACGTCGTCGGTAGATGGCTCTTTCATTTCGAAAAGGGTCCATTAAATGTGGGCCTCTATAAGTCCAATTTTCTCACCCACTTCCTTGACGATGAGTCGTATAGAATTGACGAATATGTAAACCGACATTCCTGGACGCATATCTTGCAGTAAATCAGGATATTCAATGTAAATCACATCCTTCGAACATTTATCCTTATAATCAGGACTGTTCGTCACTTTCACTTCGCTGTTTTTCTCAAGATAAAATAATTCTTGCTCGTCCTGAAACAAATATTAGTACGACAGTTATTCTGATTTTACATGGTTTGAGAGTGATGGAAAATAATCTGGTAGTGGAAAATAATGATGATACGGATTGTGGATTAACTGAATCCATCCCAATAAGTTCAATAAAAGCAGAAACAAATCAATTAATGTGCAGATGATTTAGTATCATGATGGATGATACAACGACGGTCACTTGTTTCTGTATCTGGAACAGTGAGATGAATGTCTAGTCGTCCTCACTTGGATCTGTCCGGTGAGCAAGCGCGTTCCTCTCGTGAACATGGCGATCGCCAGAGGATGCTGGACCCCCAGCCTCTCGCTGTAGTTGTTGCACGCGACCCGCACCATGTTGATCTTGCCGGAGAAGCTCTCAAGGTCGCCGCAGTCCCGGCGGCTGATCAGCGCGATGTTCATCCCGCCGTCGATCATCTCCTGCAGGATCTCTATGTTGTTCGTGGATTTACCTGCGACATATCAGTAGAATAACAATATCAGTCGTGAACTTCCTTTTACCATCGAAACTTGATTCGAAATCATTGTTTCTCCATTAATACTACGGATGCCAGTAGGATCGTTTGGACGGAGTACCCCAAGGGCAATCTCACCATCCATATTAATTATTTGAAAACAATGAACTCTAGCACCAGAACTGCGCTGTCTGTAACCACACTTTTCCGCCACGGATAAACAACTTTCAGTTTCCAAAAGTCCGGAACACAATTTTTATGACGAGTATATATCCCCTTTTTGTGTTATAATTATATCCTGGCATCACCAGCATTGCAAAATCCAAACATGGGGATGTTGATATCTTCCACTTTCAAACAAGTCTCTTAGGCCATGTTCACTACCTGTTGCCATGATCACTACCTGTTGCCATGATCACTACCTGTTGCCATGTTCACTACCTGTTGCCATGTTCACTACCTGTTGCCATGTTCACTACTACAGTTGGCTTTCAGTACAGTTGCTTTCAGTACAGTTACTCTCAGTACAGTTGCTCTCAGTACAGTTGCTTTCAGTACAGTCGGTTGATTTCTGGTCAGTCGAGCTCTATGACACTTGATTTTGATAACAGTTGATCATCCCCAAAGAAGAGAAGGTAACACCCAACTGTCCCAAACCTCGACACTCCTGAAACCAACTGTCTTGAGAAGAAGAAAAGCACATCCTCACCTATTCTACATATGACACTCGTCATTCTGTCCTGGCACGTCTCTGACTTGACGCTGAGTGCGCACACGTTGTCCAGCTTGGTCGGCAGGTACGCAGCCTGCAGTTGCATCCGAGGGATCCCCACAAACTTCTCATCGTGTCCCTGGCAAGCCAGCAATACTGTTGTTACAACTCCACCAGGAAAACTCATATAGACCCTTTATATATATATATATATATATATATATATATATATATACATAGGCCTACACATATATATATATAGGGCCTATATATTATATATGTCATATAGGCTAGTATGATAATATATATATATATATATATATATATATATATATATATATATATATATGTATATGTATATATATACCGGTATTAAAATATTTGGTTCAACGACGCACTCTAATGATAGCGATTGATGATGAGATGATGATGGGATGATGAGATGAAGGTTCCTTGGGTAATGGGAAGGATCGTGGGAAGAAAATGATCGTGACCTATATTGTGGGAACCATCCCGGCATTAGCCAAGACTAAAGAGGGAAACCATGAAAAACCCCTGTGAAGATGGTCGGCGGCGGGGATCGAACCGGGTCGGAAAACCCCTCGTCTCCCGGATCACATGGAGCGAGCGCGTCAACCACTGCGCCGCATGTGCCAGTGGGAAAACTCATCATATGGAAGTGACAATAAGCGAGATATTTCTATAAAATGTATTAGAAATCAATACACCTTGGTGACAGCTTTTCAATTTTCATAAAACTTGTCAAGCGTCTGCTGCCATATGGTTGTCCATTGATTATCGAAAGAAAAAAGACTTTGGAATGAAATATCTATAAAAAAAGCAATAATCAATTTCTCGGAATCTACTCGACGAGTAAATTGCTAAAAATCATACATTTTCAGGTTATGGGCGGCTGTACAATGATTTCTAGGAACAGTTTTATTCCAATCGGTCTCGCTTTGCGATCTGTGGACCGCGCGTAAAGAAACAAACAAACAGATGAACCGATTCGAACACTCTATGATATTCTCGCTGCCGCTCATCCAATTATCAGATGGAAATCTTGAAGCGCTTTCCAACTGTTTGTTTGTATGTTTGTTTTTGCGGAATGTGCTACAAACTTCAAGTTGTACTAATCAGTTGACCATCATGTGACCGCGGACTTGACCAACTTGAAATTGTCTAGCTTGGGTGTAAAATTCATTGGCTCAATTCGGAGATCACTTTAGGAATTAGAGGAAATTATCTCCTATTAGGATATACTCTACTGTGTCGAATACCGAAACTTCACTAGATAGGGCCTATGTGAGATTAGCCGTTGAACAAGAAATATGTGAACATTATTTTCTTCATATCACACAATGCTCTCTCCCACCTCCCAACGCTTGCTGTGTTGCCCTGGTAGCTAACACCAGAAGCAATCAAATGATAGGATCTTACATCTGTTGTGTATCTACGATCGGGATAAAAGCCATGCGACAAGACTGGCTTGCGCATGTCATCAATCAAACAATAACCCAACTCTTGGTTCATTTGTTGGCTTGCTAAGCGAACAACAATAATGATCAATCAAACATAAGTAGACAGAGCGAAAAGATATGCCGATAAGCTTTTTTAAAAATCTTATCAACTTCCACCTAGTACAACGTTCGTTGTTCATTTTCCATTCATGTTGGGTTTAACAACGCAGTGTATAGATAACTGAGATCTATTGGCGTCGGATGAATGATAAATGAGATGATGGGATGAGAAGGTTTCGTGGGTAATGGGAAGGATAGTGGGAAGGAGCTATATTATGGGAACCATCCCGGCATTATCCTAGACTATAGAGGGGTACTACGAGGTATCCCAGTAAAGATGGACGGTGAGGGGATCGAACCAGGACCGATATGTACCTCATCTCCCAGATCACATGTACTACAACGTCTTGCATACCAGTCAGAGTATGAAACGAGAGTTGAGTTGAACAGGGATACGATATATCGTACGCAAGGTTTTGTGACTAAATGTGTTATTTAATGGTATTAAAAGTGACAGGAAAAGGTATGATGCGAAACTAGGAATATTATTATGAATGAAGGTTGAGATAAGAACCTATTTCAAGTCTTGAATGAAATGTGTTTGCTGACATGGTAAGATCTGCTGAGAGTCATTATACTATCTTGGAGTTGAACACATTACAGCACGTTTGATAGGCCTATAGGCCCACACCACATGCCAGTGTCTCTATAAGCGAGTAACCATCTCTTCACTCTGTGGTTAAAGTGTACCTACGTTCAATGGTCCCATCTCCCCCGCAAACTGCACACCTCGCTTCTTGGACATTTCGAACACTTATTGAGAGAATAAATATATAATCTTTCAATATCAGACAATTACACAAATAATTTCGTACTTCAAAATCGATTTCCTGACACTAGAGAGTATTTATTCATGGAAACTGTATACATTGTCAATTTTCAACCGATTGTTTGTTATCCAATAATATAATTATAAAATGTTACTTATATTGTAAACGTGTTCATTCCGGGTTTGTACTCTGGGCTTGTATATTGTGTTGATTCAGAAGAAGCGATACGTGTCATGGATTACTAATAACTTGAAATACTTTCTGGTGATTAATGAAGGCTCTAAAAACTAATGCGTGACCATTTAAGTTGAGGAAGACGTCGGGTACGTCAGCTTACCATAGTAAGTAAAAGAGTCGGGGGAGAGAAGTAGTGTTGAGGCTTAGAGGGGGGTCGCCAGCGAGGTCATTTTGCGCCTGTGTTCATGTCCGTGTACTTGGTCATACTTTCAATCATATGGAGGGAGAGGGATAGAAAGAGCTAGAAAAAGTAAGATACGATGATAAAAAATGAAATAAAAGAAGGCGACAGATGAAGAGAAAAGTGACAAAAAACGCAAGGTTTGTACTCCCTCCATATACTCCCGTCACCAAAAGGCTTCCACTCGACCGAGATGGTCCGAACTTGGTCTGGACCCTCACTCCAGACCTTATCGCCATGAGTGACCTGCTGGGAGCGAGTAAATTGCTCCCTACGACAGCTCTGGAGATCACAGGGCCCCCACACCACGTCAAGGTGTCTGGACCCTCGCTCTAGATCATATCGTCATGGGTGACCCTGCTGGGAGCGAGTAAATTGCTCCCGACGACAGCTCTGGAGATCACGGGCCCCACACCACGTCAAGGTGAGGGTGTTGGGGCTGAGAAACTGATACAGATGTTGTGATGTGAGAATATCCTCTAAAGGTCATTGTTGCTCACTTATTACAGCAATATACGATATCACTAGAAAGAGGCACACTGAATATAAATCATACGATCTCAAGAACATATTTTCAGAACGGAAAGTCGTGATTCTTCTCTACATTCACTTTATACCCCATCATAGCCCACTCCTCTCCAACCTAATCACGAGCATTTCGAGATGAATTGCCTCTTGTTCTACCTCTTTAATAAATACAATGTCGGTTATTTATTTGTGACGTCGTTTGAGGCGTCGCGGCGCATTTGTTTCCGTTGGAACCGAGAATGCACATAACTGTCCTCCAGCAGCCGACGCTGTTGTATTCTGTCTGGGGACCAATAACGCTTGGTCAAACAAACGGCTTGGTAATCATGATAGTGCGGCGCGTGATGACAAAGAGGGGGAAGGGGAGGGGGGGGAGGGAGATCATTCTGAGGATATCCAGCATTTCAATTGGCCGAAGAAACTGAGTTGTATAACTTGAGTAAACTTGTGATTGCAATTGTATTATTTGAATTCCACGCTTGTAGTAAAGACGTTTATTTTACGATTACGAAGGCATTGGATGATGTTTTTTGGCGTTGTTACACGAGATACAGTTTATAGTACTTGTATTATTGTTTCTCAATCTTTAAACTCACTTTTTAATTCCAGTTGCTGCGATTTAAAAATTCCAATGTTTATTATTCATCTCTTGAAACAGTAAAATTTCACACATTGTGCTAGAAAGTACATGTTAAATTACAACGTTCAATGTCATAGTGAATGTTAAATTGGCAAATTATTCGATATAATACATTTTAGTTCGACTGTAATAAAAACAGGTGAGAACAACATCATCCTGTACACATTTTTTCAAATTTCCTTCGCATTGTAACCTCAAAAAGTCAATTTTGATTCATTATTAAAATATTTTATCCAATTGTTCAATTTGTGTGTGTGATTTAACACTGGTTCTGCTCAACATAATTTAAATATCTCTTTTTCAAATTGATCAGCTCAATCATTTTTTTTGATTTCAAGTTATCATTCCTAATATCTAACTTGAGTCCATCTCTGCATTATCAGCTGTTCCATTAATTTACTGATCTTTAATGTTATGGTATACACTCATTTGTGGGCAGCCGTTGATAACATATTATTTCCTCCGAGAGAAAATTCTACAAGCAAACACAAAATTCTAGAATCACGCATCAAATATTTATTAATTTATTTCTTGATATCATCACGACTTTTCGCATTTCCATCATGTGTTATAGAGCATCACATCTGACTAATGGGCTCATGTTCTATCTCCTATTTGGGAAGGTTCTGTGTTGAGCACAGGGACAAGTATGCTGTGGAGTAACATTGCTCAGATTCAGTGTACAGAACATAAATTGTTATTTTCTGAATTCGAAGGATGAAATGAGGGAAAGGATCACATTGTTAGGAAGAATATTGTGCGAGTGATAAAGTGAGTAGACGAGAGATTTTTTCAACAGTTTTTCACACATTTG
Source organism: Brachyptera putata (assembly GCA_907164805.1). Classification (NCBI taxonomy): domain Eukaryota; kingdom Metazoa; phylum Arthropoda; class Insecta; order Plecoptera; family Taeniopterygidae; genus Brachyptera; species Brachyptera putata. Next base: position 157,400 of record OU015468.1, read on the forward strand.
GATATAATTCAAAAGTAGTGGAGTCGTATAAAACTTTACATTGTTTATGTATAAACAATTGCCTGTGTACATTTTACGGTTGAGCCCTACATGCTTATTTTCTTTCCAGATGTGAGTAATATAGTTCAAGATAAACACTAGCCTTCTTGTAAAACTACACATTTCGTATAGGAACCGACAAATATAAAATGTAAATGGAGTATTTTTTTATTCCATGTTACACTTGAATTGTTTTGCTGCAGATTTTATTTCCTATGCGTTAACATACCGAGAAACTTTATTTTCGCAATTTTTTTCATGAAGCGTATTTTATATAGTTTTGTTTTACGTTTTTTTTATGTTCATTTTTATCTACATGTTATCTACACAGACAGTAAAGAGTATAAACTAACATTTCGAAATAATTCAATGGAATATATAAACTGTATAATTTAGGTACAGAGGTAGTACAGGAGTATTCCAGAATACGTAACAAGTTTCAAATCAACCAATATTGTGGATATTTCAGTGTGAAGGTAAATCCCAAGTCTCGAAAAGAACAATTGTTGTGTGTGTGATAATCTTGATTCATCGACTGACTTATCAAAACGAACGTGTAAAAGTATGACTGCTCTTAAATAGGTTATTGAATGAAATGTCATATTTCTGAAAATGAGCCTATCTATCAGAATATATCTTACAAGTTACTATCTGATATTGCCATTGGGTATTGGTGTTAAGGGTTGATACCTGATTTAATCTATCAATTGACCAATCGAAACTGAATCAAGAGTTCACACAACTGGCCACAAGTATATGGAATACAATATATTGAGAATCGTGAATTATCTATCATTGTTTTTTCTCAGAATACTCTATACACATAAGTAGTGGGGTGTAGCTGTAGTCAGAGCAATTCATATATAAGGTACTATAACAAATTATCTGACAAAACAGTCGAGTGTATTGTTATATTGGCATGTAAGTTGAGTGTTCATTCTGATATCTAATCGACTATTGTTTGTTTCCTGGCGGTCGCTAGGGCAACAGTGCCGTTTCACTGCCATCCAGTTGTTTGTTGCTCTTCCCAATAGGGTTGAAACAACTATTATCATCAGGATGCTGTTTTTGGGAACAGCAGCGCTGAGATACACTTTCTGGTAGGTGATTACAAAGCTCAGTTTAGTTGATACTGGAACTTGTATATTGTTGTTCTTTGATGGCGACCAATGTCATCAAGTTTATAATCAACTGAAATGGACGATTTATTGTCATCAATATATTTGTTGTGCCACGTGATATGAACAGAACTTGAGTCTTTCACAGTTTCATTCATCATGGCCTTCTTCAAAACACATTCGCATTTCATGACCTATTTCATATTCATGCGAAGAAAGAGTAGTGTAGCGTATAAATAAACCAGTGTATCTCCATTTAGATGTGAAGTAATTGAATTCATTCGATGCGGCTTGATATTTGAAAGGAAGAGACGTCAACAGTCAATATAATGTTCATTTTTACTCTGGTGACAGCAATGGGATTGATGCAATCACAATAGGCGAATCGATTCCCATCTCGACACTGGCGTATAACATACAAGCATACACTTTAACACGAGTCTCTGGGAGATTGGAAAGTTGCTACATTCACGTGTTAGCAATCAATCCAGAAGACAAATATTGAACATATCAAAAGACGTCAGTAGGGCGTGTGACAGAAACTCCCTTGTATGCATGTTGGAGTAGAGTGCATACACTCGTTCTATCGAATTACTGATAATAATAATAATAATGGTATTAAAAATAGGTCTGAAAAATGAACTGATCTTTCAAATATTATAATATATTCCTATTAAACATACATGCAGTATATTGCACGAAGTTTCACTCTTTTCTATTAACTTACTGTTCATGTCATGTCGGTAAAAAATGAAGAAACAATTTCCCTTGACACACAGAGGGGTGAGATTTCCAAGAACAACATTTAACATCCTCCGTTTGACAGTCCACACCAATATGATCTCGGTGTGACGTCATATTCAAATGACGTGACGTGTTACACGGTGATCGTGACGTCATCTGTCTATCAGCGGCTGTATTTGCTCGAGGCTGTTTGAGTAAGGTGAGAGGGGGTGGGGGGGGGGGGGGTTAACAACGCGTACGTCTCCGGGGATCGAACCTGACGCTTCATTGAACATGACAGCTGCCTCGAAGGAAAACTCTAACCCACTACGTTTTCCCTGCTAGCATTCACATATTGATTTGTGTGCTTTCTGTCAGAATTGATAATGAATATACGTGGTTCCAGGAGTTGGTTGATTGTTCTGTGTGTTTAATGTGGGCCTAGTATTTAAAGTTTGGTGCTTGTAAGTTGGCTATTGCATCATTGGGTGTTTGGTATCACGTACAATACCACACGCATTCAACGTTTCGATATTCAATATTTAATATATTTGATGGTTCAGTGGAAATGTTTTAAATTCTAAATTGAGATGTTCTTTTTTCGATTTATTTCGTGAATCACTCGCGTCTTTCTTGTATTCTGTAAGATGAACTTTTTCATTTTCGATCATTTATAAAATACTTTGTGTAGGTCTATATGCCTGTATGTTCGGAAGAAGGTATTGAGAAGGTATTGTTATGGGCGTGTAACGTGGAGAGATGGAAGCGAGAGAAAAGTAGTTCTCTAACTGTTAAACCAGTCAATCTTGTGATATTGCATGGGTATCAGATGAACAGAAAATAGAAACAGGACTCATAGTATCATGATTCAATCTACAAAATGCCGAAATGAGATAATAAATAATAAAATGCGACACACTTTTCAGATCAAATTTATAAAATGATGAAATAGTCAAAACATTCATCTCTTGAAAAGTGTTTGACTTCAAAGATAGCCATTGATATTTCCGATCCAGATATTGATTTTTGAAAATCTTGAAAATGCTCATAAGAATCACCATGGAAAGAGTGAACACTATCACATCCGTCACATTTATTTGTTGTGATGTTGTTAGATATGGTTTTACGAATGATAAATTGATTGATTATAAGCGCTAATCAGCATATCAACTTGTTACATACTTCAGGCCCGCCAATGCTGTTTTTTACCTCATTCAATGTTTGGTCAAATTCATATATTTTCACCCTCGTTACAAGCAGTAGAAGAATGACACTGCAAGGTATATATTTTGTTTATGGAAATCGTGCAAGTGGTTTCAAAGAACCGAAAGAAATCCCCTATATTCTTTGATTTACGGTTAATTTGCTCGCACTCTTTCCTGAACGCGAACATGAATCTCGTTCTCCTAGATAATGCATGCGCGTAGTTAACAAAGTCAGTATTCAAACGTCGGAGTTGTGTTCCATTTCCAACTCAGTCGTCGTTTCCCGAACGAAACTGCGGTGATTACATACAGAGGCGAAACACGCGGTCGGTCAATAAACAACTCGGGGCAATACTCCTAACTCAATTGAAAAGTTGGCCAATGCGAGATGACAGAAAAGTTCCTGTTTGTATTTTAGAGCGAATTACGGAAGCTGATTTAAAATAAAGCTGATTGGATGAGCGAGGCGCAAACTTCTGTTCTACTTGAGCCCGATATTAGCACATCCGGTTAGTATTATGCTGACAGTTGGTGAAACGAATAACAGATAGCCCGGTGATAGCAAATAACTTGACCAATGCAAGTTTAGGATCGTTTGAGAGGGTACCAGAAGAGTGATCTCACCCTCACCCTTCAAAGAGATAATAATATATAATAATGTTGCTGATTTCAAAAACCGTGATATCTCATGATGATACTAAAATGGTAGAAAAACCTGGCACCTCCACCAGAATGTTTTTCTTCGAGAAAAAATTGCAGATCAAAAGAGATCATTAAGAAATTATTCAGTCTTAGAAAAAGTCAGTTAACTCCAACCGGTTATACGAATAGGTGGTAATTTATCTAACTATAAGTTAGGTTTCGAAAAAACATGCGTAATCAACGGGATAACAAGTTACTCCGCTAATCATCGCTTTAACCACTAACAATCAGTCGGTTAAACTGGACAGTAGGCTTGAAAATTGAGTAACATTAAAACTTGTTATTTCCTTCGCGGTCTTGCTCTGATTTATTCTGGTACGTACATCCATATACATTCACACACGAGTTTAAAACAATTGGTACACGTTTTTCCGTTTCTTTTCACTGTTATTTTATTCTCATCTGATAATATGTGAGAGGTTTCGATTTCAAATACTGTTTTCATTTTCATTATGTTTCCGAATGTAACTAATATGTTTCCGAATCATTCATGTATATCTAGCATTAACAAAGAATGAATAGATAATAATAACATATTCTCAAACAATCATATACATTGTTCTCCTAACATTGTCTTGATGTCAGGATTTCGACGTTAACAAAATAAAATATGCACAAATGACTGAAAAAGTCAAATAACATTGATCAGAATCCCAATCTTCAATTCCATTCCCAAACATCCGTCTTGGAAGCACAGCTGGATTCTTATATTTCTCACTCCGAGTGTAAGCATGTGGTATCGAGTGTATCGGTGTATTCTGGTGCGTTATGGATTTCACGTCCGACTGGTTCTGTCTCCAGGATGTTTTAGCGGGTTTACTGAAACTACTGGACCCAGTCTTGTTGTGTTTAGCCTTTTAGTGGTCGGTGCATGATGGGGATAAAACCGTCCAGACCCAGATCCAGACCCGGACCGGGGAGATGATATTCCTCCGGATCACTTCTTTTGTTCGTGATAATAGCTGTGCGGCCTGCACTTGGCAGCTGGGATAAGAGAGGATTCTTCCTCTTTCACTCACATTGTTGTCGTTTTCATTGGCGATGTAGAGAGACTTGGGGTCTGGTTAAACGTTTTCAGAGAAGAAAATCTTTCCCTAATAGGAAATTGTCCGATTTGGAGAAGAAATAGTTCACGTTTTGAATAATACCCTCAAATAACTTGCTGTCTGTCCCAGTTAGCTAATGCTCTGGTTTTAAATCTTACATGGTTACCAATTTTAAGACACCAACTTTACAGCCTTCAGCATTTATTTTTTCCATGTCATTTCATTTTCCTTCTTTATTTTGTTGTCTTATTCAAATATTGTTAGCTGTATTCATTCACTTTTCTTCTTTTTTTAGTTATCATTATTATTTTTCCATTTTTATCACAACTTTCATACTCCCAACTATCAAATGCTCTTTTCTATATGAAATTCAATTTTTTAAATTAAATTGTTTTCATTTTTGAATTCTGTTCCAGTCAACGACAAAACATTTCAACTTTTCGAATATCCAGTTTTTAAATGATGAATCACATATTTTCGAAAATAAACCTTCTCAATTATTGGTGATTGACACCTTCTCAAGTTTCATCTTCCGGCTATCGACTGGTAAATTCAGTTGCCAACGAAGTCTGATCTGAATTCCTCGCCTCTCCGTCGTCTCCTCGCGAGCCATGTTACGCTAGGTCGTAATTATCGACGGAAGCCATTGATTAATGGCATATTGAGTGGGTTGAATCTCCGTGACGGATACCCAGGATTGTGTCAAAGGAGGTAATGGAACGAGGCTTTGCTAAATCACGGCTCGTCTCTGGGAAATGTACAGGGTGTTCACAACGGAAAACTGAACTGTTGGAAACAAACTCCTGGAATTCGATGTCGAGAAGTAAATTACCATTGCCTCACGTATGTCTGTCTGATAAATATATTCCGATTGATTGATTGAATATTTTATATTATTTATTATCATGTCTGTACATACATGAGAAATGTTCTATTCATATTCTCATTTCTGAATATCGATATATTTCAGTTTTTCAATAAGTAAGCACCGCACGAAGTTGTCTGTGTGAGTTCTATGAAACACAATAAATATCAGTAAAATGTAATGAAATGTAATTCAATTTGATTGATAGTCAGAGTATATAAATATTCAAATGTCTGTGCGAATAACGTCAGTAGGGTGAGAAAGTTCACCCAGGATCGTGTTGGCTAGAACTGAGTAGTAATAGTTGTAAGAACGAGGGAATCATTGCCATGAGTCTGAATGATGAGTCGATGCCTCAAATAGAAGACACTTCGTCCTGGTACTGCAATAACAGTTGATGATGAGAAGGTAGGATCGTTTGGAACGGGCACCACTGCTGAAGATGTCGCCCATTGCCTGCCAGTTCATATTGTCTATTACTACTATGAGGGAACCATTTGGAATTTACTATTCTTGTTTGATTATCATTTTCATTAATCGTAAGACTGCTGACTGTACCAGTTATGAGTATAGTGGTGTGATATATTCCGAGACTTATGTGCGAGATAATGTACACATGTATTGATTTAATGCCATTGTTACGCCGTCCCTTATCACGTATATTGCAACTGCTCAAAGAATGTGTCGCGTAAAGAGCCAATAAATGCCACGGATTGATTTGGCGTTATCAGTTACTACGTGCCTCATTTGAAAAACTGTAAATATTGTGAAAGTAATAAGTTTTATTTTTATAATTTCGAGTTATGACATTATTTTAGCGAAAATGGCTGACTTGACTATTCCTCAGATTATTTATCGATATTGGTAATATCAAAGATAGGGTAACATATAGAGCGAAATTGTCTTGTTTATAGCAACCTACTTCCCCGCTCTCTCCTTCCTCCCCTCCCTTCCCTTCCCCCCCCAACCAACCTTTCCATGATGAGTAGCCAATCTAAAACTTCACCTTGTAGTTGGGTCAGTTGGATTAGATGAGTTCAGATGAATTCAGTATTTTTACATTATTGTCCGGCACTCGCACATGCGCACTGGACTTGTCACTACTGCAAGAAACTCGTGACTTTAGATGCAGTGACAACCCATGCCTTGTGGTGCGGGAATCGAACCCAGGCCCGTATGCAAGTCAGTTTCCACAGTGAAAACCGTATTTCTCGAACGTCCTGTATTTTGCGTAGTAAATTGATCCACTTGTCTGCCACGTTTCTCGCGTGGAAGTTTCCCGTCTTCGTTGTCGGAAAAGATGCGTGTAATTTCATCATCCATCAACGTCTCATTTATTTCCAGTCTTAATGCAGCGATTTCCACATTTTACTTGGTCGGCCATTTCCTCGCGAGATCAGCGTTCAGAACGCACTTCGCATGCCATCCAGTTCACCGGGAATTATTAACAACATTAATAACTTCTAGTTGGGAATCTAAAACTGGATCAGAATTCAACATTTATCTTTGTCGAGAAAATGCTGGACGTAATTATGCATCAATGTGTTATATGTACATCTATTTGAACAGAATATCTGCATACATATTTCAAATATCTTGAGAAAAAAAATCGGATTGGAAAAATGTATTTGAATTTATATCGGAACCTGAATTTGGACAAGAAATATTTCAATACATGAAAGAAAAGAGTAAGATGAGAGGAAAGATGACGAACCTTCCCGAAGAGTAAATGAGCCAGGCACTCCCATCAGATTCGTGTTATTTCGTGGAACATTGAAGAAACTGAACGAGTGGTCGAATGGCTAGCACACTGAACCGTCATACAGGAGACCGGGGTTATTCCCGCCATTGTCGACTGTCCTGACAGAGTTTTCTCGTGATGTCCCTCTATCGCTCAGCACTACTGAGATAGTTATTAAATATACCATACAGAATATATACAAATATTTTTTTTTTCTCATAATATTTATTCCTGATATTTTAATTTTCATCTGGTTCTTTAGGATGACTGCTATGATGAAGTTGAAGCGTCTGGCAATTAAATACATATTTACGTACAATCAAGAAGCAGTAATTGTTCCTACAATGAGTCGTGATAGTTTCAACCATATATATATATATATATATATATATATATATATATATATATATATATATATATATATATATATATATATATATATATATATATATATATATATATATTCAGTGAGTATTTCTCCATAATTTACGGAATAGTCAATATTCAGAAAACCCAGCAAAGCTTTATCTATTAAAATTCAGTTTTCTTCCCCCATTGCGTTCGTAGTGTTGCTCCAATTGATTTTTGATCAAACTGAATATTTTCTCGTTCCAATACCCGTCCAGCCTGATACATATTATATTCTCTCAAATAAACACATCGAACCAATACCTTCGAACTAAGGCTTGTGAAGTATATTGATACTCCGTGAGCGTTCATTTTGATCGCATAGTGAAACATACAGACATTTCCACTGCGGTTTCAGTCACTCTCACGTTCGTCAGATCGCTTCATTTGACACTTGTTCGCCATTAATTGTGCATATTAACCAACCCCGGTTCTGGACTCGATGGCTTCAACTCAACCATTCGGGGTAAACACTCAAATCTTCGGTTTCATCCATGCATGCATAAACATTCAGTAAACGTTCAGAACCTTCTGACGGACGTATATGGACCCGAATCGAACAGCGAGAAAAGTGTCGAGCCAACAGTAGCTAGTGGTGTGGGATAGGGGGAACGGTCGCTCGTAGCCTTCATTTCACGAATACAGCTCCATGAAAATAGCCATATACCACATTCTCTGTAATAATTAAATATGGACTCACACCCACGAGCCGTCTCGAATCACCCGATCGTTAGTGATATGAAGTACGAGGTACGGTCGTTCAGAACCTTCTCCTCTCGTCGATACCAGTAGGCCTACTTATATTGACATTGTGTGGATTTTAACATGGGTCACGAGACTAATTCCCCGAGGGGGGCGTGTGTTCGAGACTCGCCGGCACAATATACCTCATTGAACATTCCTTCTAATCAACAGTTGGGCACACAATAACTGATCTGCCCGAGTAGCCGATGTATTCGAGCCTATTGTGTGCACATCCATTGTGCATGCAGAACACGGAGCACGGCCTCAGTCGAGCTTTGTTATACATACATATCAATGCAAACATATATAGGCCCACACACACACATATATATATATATATATATATATATATATATATATATATATATATATATATATTTGGTTGAAACTATCACGACTCATTGTAGGAACAATTACTGCTTCTTGATTGTACGTAAAATATGTATTTAATTGCCAGACGCTTCAACTTCATCATAGCAGTCATCCTAAAGAACCAGATGAAAATTAAAATATCAGAAATGAATATTATGAGAAAAAAAACATATTTGTATATATTCTGTGATTGCGTAAATTTCTTATTTCGTCCCGATCCAATGTGTGGTTCTCCCTAAAAAAATTCGAGAACAACCCCATGTGCTGAGGGGTGTCGGAAAATTTACGATTTTCTTTGGAACATTTTCCACAGGGTCATGTGTGGTATCAATATAAAGGTACATTCATCAGATTGCAGAAAATTCTTATTTCGTTTCAATCCAATGAATAGTTCTCCGACAAACAGGTTTTGAACAACCCCATGTGTAGAGGGGTGTCGGAAAATTTGCGATTTTCCCCGGAAAATTTTTCACGGGGTCGTGTGTGGATCAATTCAAAGGTACATTCATCAGATTGCGAAAAAATTTTATTTCGTCCCGATTCAATGTGTGGTTCTTCCTAAAAAAATTCGCGAACAACCCCCCGTGCAGAGGGTGGACGGAAAATTTGCGATTTTCCCCGGAAAATTTTGTACAGGGTCGTGTGAGGTATCGATATGAAGGTCCATTCATTAAATTGCGAACAATTTTCATTTCGTCTGGATCCAATGTGTGATTCTCCTTGAAAAGATTCGTGAACAACCCCATGTGCAGAGGGATGTCGGAAAATTCACGATTTTCTCTGGAAAATTTTCCACAGGGTCAGGTGTGGTATCAATATGAAGGTACATGTATTCGATTGCAGAAAATTCTTATTTTGTTTCGATCCAATGTATAGTTCTCCGACAAACAGGTTTTGAACAACCCCATGTGTAGAGGGGTGTCGGAAAATTTGCGATTTTCCCCGGTCAAATTTCCACAGGGTCGTGTTAGGTATCAACATGAAGGTACATTCATGGGATTGCATAAAATTCTTATTTCGTTCCGATTAAATGTATAGTTCTCCAACAAACAGGTTTTGAACTACCCCCCGTGCAGAGGGATGTAGGAAAATTTGCGATTTTCCCCGGAAAATTTTCCACAGGGTTGTGTAAGGTATCAACATGGAGGTACATTCAATTGATTGCAAACATAGCTTATTTTTTCTCGATCCGATGTGTGGTTCTCCGAAAAAAAAAATCGTGAACACCCCCTCGCGCAGAGGGGTGTCGGGAAATTTACGATTTTCTTTGGAAAATTTTTCTCAGAGTCGTGTGTGGTATCGGAATTAAGGTACGTTCATTTGATTGCATAAAATCTCGATTTCGTTCCAATCCAATGTCTGGCTCTCCTAAAAAAATTCTTGAATACCCCCTCGGAAAATTTATGATTTTCTTTGGAATTTTTTTTGGAGAATCGTGAGTAGCATCAAAATGCTCACGTGATTGCTAGCTTTCAGAAAATAGAACAATCAGCCCGATCGCATCATGGGTTCTCGAGCAATCGCCGATCGAAGATTGTCGATTTGTTTTTGTCGGACGGGTACTAGTACGGGGAAAAAAACCAAAATTTGAAAAAAAGTCAAACTCTTTTGCCGAAGCCGTGTGTGGTATCAAAATGAAGGTACAGAATATCTGTTGTCAAAAATGTTGATTTTAGCTCGATCCGATGTCTGGTTCTCCCCAAAAAAATTCGCGAACGATCCATGTGTAGGAGGGGGTCGGAAAATTCACAATTTTCTTTGGAAAATTCTCCACATGGTCATGTGTGGTATCAAAATGAAGGTTCATTCATGTGATTGCGGAAATTTTTTTATTTCGTCTCGATCCAATGTGTGGTTCTCCCAAAAAAAAATCGCGACTGACCCCATGTGTAGGAGGGTGTCGGAAAATTCAAGATTCCCTCCGGAAAATCCTCCACATGGTCATGTATGTTATCAAAATGAAGGTCCATTCATTAGATTGCATAAAATTCTTATTTCGTTCCGATCTGAAGTATAGTTCTCCGACAAACAGGTTTTGAACAACCCCATGTGTATAGGGAGGTCGGAAAATTTACGATTTTCTTTGGGAAATTCTCCAAGGGGTCATGTGTGGTGTCAAAATAAAGGTTAAATCATTAGATTGCTAAATTTTTCTATTTCGTCTCGATCCGATCTCTGGTTCTCCTAAAAATGAATCCTGAATACCCTTCCGGAAAATTTGTGATTTTCTTTGGAAAATTTTTTGGAAAATTTTGAGGGGCATCAAAATGCTCACGTGATCGCCAGCTTTCCGAAAATCCAACAATCAGCCCGATCGCATCATGGGTTCTCGAGCAATCCCCGATCGAAGATTGTCGATTTTTTTTTGTCGGACGGGTACTAGTATGGGGAAAAAATCAAAATTTGAAAAAAAGTCAAAGTCTTTTGCCGAAGCCGTGTTTGGTATCAGAATGGACGTACAGAATATCTGATGCCAAAAATGTTGATTTTAGCTCGATCCGATGTCTGGTTCTCTGTGAAAAAAATCTTGAAAATAAAGCCAAATTTGCAATTTCCTTCGGAATAGTTTCTACACAGCCGTGTGGGGAATCAAATTGAAGATAATCGGAATTGATGACGTCTAGTTCTGATTTCAGCCCGATCCGATGTCTGGTTCTCCGGCAAACATGTTTTGAACCAACCACTGCCGATCGGGTGTCGGAAAATTCATGATTTTCCCCGGAAAAGTTTTGACAGGGTCGTGTGTGGTATCAACATGAATGAACATTCAATTGAATGCGAAAAAATCCAAGTTTGGCCAAATCCGATGTTTGGTTTGCCGGCAAACAGGTTTTGAACACACCCCCCGTGCTGAGGGGTGTCGGAAAATTCACGATTTTCTTCGGAAAATCTTCCACATGGTCATGTGTGGTATCGATATGTGGGTACATTCATAAGATTGCGAAAATTCTTTATTTCGTCTCGATCCGATGTCTGGTTCTCCCTAAAAAAAATTCGCGAACGACCCCATGTGTAGAGGGGTGTCGGAAAATTCACGATTTTCTCCGGAAAATTTTCCACATGGTCATGTGTTGTATCAAAATGAAGATCCATTCATCAGATTGCATAAAATTTCTATTTTGTTCTGATCCAATTTATAGTTCTCCGGCAAACAGGTTTTGAACGACCCCATGTGTAGAGGAGTGTCGGAAAATTTACGATTTTCCCCGGAAAATCTTCTACGTGGTCATGTGTGGTATCGATATGTAGGTACATTCATCAGATTGCGGAAATTTTTAATTTCGTTTCGATCCGATGTCTGGTTCTCCCAAAAAAAAAATCGCGAACGACCCCATGTTTGGGAGGGGGTCGGAAAATTAAGGATTCCCTTCGGAAAATTCTCCACATGGTCATGTGTGGTATCAATATGGAGGTACATTCATCAGATTGCGGAAATTTTTTATCTCGTCCCGATCCGATGTCTGGTTCTCCCTAAAAAAAATTCGCGAACGACCCCATGTGTAGAGGGGTGTCGGAAAATTCACGATTTTCTCCGGAAAATCTTTCACAGGGTCATGTGTGATATCAAAATGAAGGTCCATTCATTAGATTGCATAAAATTTATATTTCGTTCCGATCCGATGTATAGTTCCCCGACTAACAGGTTATGAACAACCCAATGTGTAGAGGGGGTCGGAAAATTTGCGATTTTTTTCCGGAAAATCTTCCACAGGGTCATGTGTGGTATTTAAATGAAGGTACATGCATCAGATTGCGAAAAAAAAATATTTCTCCCCGATCCAATGTCTGGTTCTCCTAAAAAAAAATCCTGAATACCCTCCCGGAAAATTTGTGAATTTCTTTGGATTTTTTTTTGGAAAATTGTGAGTGGCATCAAAATGCTCACGTGATCGCTAACTTTCAGAAAATCCAACAATCGGCCCGATCGCGTCATGGGTTCTCGAGCAATCCCTGATCGAAGATTGTCGATTTTTTTTTGTCGGACGGGTACTAGTATGGGGAAAAAATCAAAATCTGAAAAAAAGTCAAAGTCTTTTGCCGAAGCCGTGTTCGGTATCAAAATGAACGTACAGAATATCTGATGCCAAAAATGTTGATTTTAGCTCGATCCGATGTCTGGTTCTCTGTGAAAAAAATCTTGAAAAAAAAGCCAAATTTGCAATTTTCATTGGAAAAGTTTCTACACAGCCGTGTGGGGAATCAAATTGAAGATAATCGGAAATGATGACGTCTAGTTCTGATTTCAGCCCGATCCGATGTCTGGTTCTCCGGCAAACATGTTTTGAACCAACCACTGCCGATCGGGTGTCGAAAAATTCATGATTTTCCCCAGAAAAGTTTTGACAAGGTCGTGTGTGGTATCAACATGAATGAACATTCAATTGAATGCGAAAAAATCCAAGTTTGGCCAAATCCGATGTTTGGTTTGCCGGCAAACAGGTTTTGAACACCCCCCCGTGCTGAGGGGTGTCGGAAAATTTACGATTTTCTTCGGAAAATCTTCCACATGGTCATGTGTGGTATCGATATGTGGGTACATTCATAAGATTGCGAAAATTCTTTATTTCGTCACGATCCGATGTCTGGTTCTCCCCAAAAAAAATCGCGAACGACCCCATGTGTAGGAGGGGGTCGGAAAATTCACGATTTTCTCCGGAAAATCTTCCACATGGTTATGTGTTGTATGAAAATGAAGATCCATTCATTAGATTGCATAAAATTTCTATTTTGTTCCGTTCCAATGTATAGTTCTCCGGCAAACAGGTTTTGAACGACCCCATGTGTGGAGGGGTGTCGGAAAATTTGCGAATTTCCTCGGAAAATTTTTAACAGGGTCGTGTGAGGTATCAACATAAAGGTACATTCATTAGATTGCATTTAATTCTTATTTTGTTCCGATACAATGTATAGTTCTCCGGCAAACAGGTTTTGAACGACACCATGTGTAGGAGGGGGTCGGCAAATTCACGATTTTCTTTGGAAAATTCTCCACGGGGTCATGTGTGGTATCAAAATGAAGGTACATTCATGAGATTGCGAAAAAGTTTCGGTTCGTCTCGAGCCAATGTCTGGTTCTCCCCAAAAAAATTCGCGAACGACCCCATGTGTAGAAGGGGGTCGGAAAATTTACGATTTTCTCCGGAAAATCTTCCACTTGGTCATGTGTGGAATCAAATCGAAGGTCCATTCATTAAATTGCATAAAATTTCTATTTCGTTCCGATCCAATGTATAGTTCTCCGGCAAACAGGTTTTGAACGACCCCATGTGTAGAGGAGTGTCGGAAAATTTACGATTTTTCCCGGAAAATCTTCCACATGGTCATGTGTGGTATCGATATGTAGGTAAATTCATCAGATTGCGGAAATTTCTCATTTCGTCTCGATCCGATGTCTGGTTCTCAAAAAAAATATAGCGAACGACCCCATGTGTAGGAGGGGGTCGGAAAATTCAAGATTTCCTCCGGAAAATTCTCCACATGGTCATGTGTGGTATCAATATGAAGGTTCATTCATTATATTGCGAAATGTTTCTATTTTGTTCCGATCCAATGTCTGGTTCTCCCTGAAAAAAATTCGCGAACAACCCCATGTGTAGGAAGGGGTCGGAAAATTTACAATTTCCTCTGGAAAATTCTCCACATGGTCATGTGTGGTATCAATATGAAGGTACATTCATTAGATTGCGAAATTTTCTAATTTTGTTCCGATTCGATGTCTGGTTCTCCCTAAAATAATTCGCGAACAACCCCATGTGTAGGAGGGGGTCGGAAAATTCACAATTTTCTCTGGAAAATTCTCCACATGGTCATGTGTGGTATCAATATGAAGGTACATTCATCAGATTGCGATATTTTCTATCTTGTTACGATTCAATGTCTGGTTCTCCCAAAAAAAAATCGCGAACGACCCCATGTGTAGAGGGGTGTCGGAAAATTTACGATTTCCTTTCGGAAAATTCTCCACAGGGTTATGTGTGGTATCAAAATGAAGGTCCATTTATTAGATTGCAGAAAATTCTTATTTCGTCTCAATCCAATGTATAGTTCTCCGGCAAACAGGTTTTGAACGACCTCATGTGTAGAGGGGTGTCGGAAAATGCGCGATTCCCCTCGGAAAACTTTTCACAGGGTCGTGTAAGGTATCAACATGAAGGTACATTCATTAGATTGCATAAAATTCTTATTTTGTTTCGATCCGATGTATGGTTCTCCAACAAACAGGTTTTGAACAACCCCATGTGCAGAGAGGTGTCGGAAAATTCATGATTTTCCCCGGAAAATTTCTCACAGGGTTGTGTGTGGTTACAATATGAAGGTACATTCATCAGATTGCGAAAAAAAATTATTTCGTTCCAATACAATGTGTGGTTCTCCTCGAAAAAAATCGTGAACAACCCCCCGTGCAGAGGAGTGTCGGAAAATTCGCGATTTTTCCCGGAAAAGTTTTCACAGGGTCGTGTATGGTATCGACATAAAGGTACATTCATTAGATTGCAGAAAATTTTTATTTCGTTCCAATTCAATGTATAGTTCTCCGACAAACAGGTTTTGAAAAACCCCTCGTGCAGAGGGGTGTCGGAAAATCCGCGATTTTCCTCGGAACATTTTTCACAGGGTCGTTTAAGGTATCAACATAAAGGTACATCTATTAGATTGCATAAAATTTTCATATCGTTCCGGTCCGATGTATAGTTCTCTGACAAACGGGGTTTGAACAACCCCCCGTGCAGAGGGGTTTCGGAAAATTTGCGATTTTTCCTGGAAAATTCTTGACAGGGTCGTGTAAGGTATCGACATGAACGTACATTAAATTGATTGCGGAAAATTTCTATCTCGTTCCGATCCAATGTGTGGTTCTCCAGAAAATTGGTATCATATACCAATTCACAATGTGAATTGTTGAAAATTTTACAAGTCCTCAAACTGAGAAAGTGCGGAACTGAGATCCACTTGGCGGGCGGAGAGCCATGAGCTCCCGCGAAGGACTTGTGCTCTGGGAAAAAGTCAGAGTGAGGTAATCTTGAAATCCTCTTGGAGGGAGTTGAGGCAACAGCTGCCGGTTAACCCGCCAAGTACGGCACTTGTGAAATGTTAGAGTACTTTCACAGTGCCGGACGGAAAGCAGTTGGCGGGCGGAGAGCCACGAGCTTCGGCGAAGGACATATGAGATGATAAAATATATATATATATATGTGTATGTATATATATATATATATATATATATATATATATATATATATATATATATATATATATATATATATATAGGCTATGTATATATATAGGCTATATATATGTAATGCTTACAACGGATTTTTTCAAATGGAGACTCAGTTGCGATTTAAGAAAACTGTCTTAAATCAATCCAAGCTCCATAATACGGCAGTGAGTGAATAAGTTCAATAATGTCAAAGCCACGTTGTGAAGTTTTCTATTAAATCTCATACAAATCTCTCGCTCATCTTCTCTGGCAACTGCTGTGTTGACCTATTGTTATTTCATGCAACATATTACCAGATGATCATCTGTAAACATTCACCTTAACGACTTGCCCATAGCCGTAGCTAATTACAGCATCTACCGTGCCTTTCATTTCATTTTCAATATTGTACCATTGTGTATCTACTGCATACAAAATTAAGTTTTAATTGCTGGGTTGAAGCAACAAGGTTGGGTGGGGGGGGTGGAGAGGAGGGGTAGAATTTAACTGCGCATATCTATGGTCCCTAATCACACCGTCCAATCATCCCCTATTCCCACTCCCGAGGGGCACTTTCGTTTCAACTTAGAACCGCCACCGGGAAAAATATTTCACATTTCCACCCCAATTCGTTTTTTTCATGTGTTCAGCTATTCAAAACAGGTACAATTCAGTGTTTTATTTCATATGTTTTTAATTTGTTTCGGAACGGAAATTTTTCCCGTATTATATCCCCGGCATATGAAAGAGCGAAACGCCCGCGAATTAATGATATATAATATGTGCGACGGTCGCTTGGAACCTTCATATCTCGTTGATATTTCTATAGTGTGACCACGTTCATTATTAATTGAGCGTGGGACGTAAAATAACACTTTATGCAGATGACTTTCGGTTGGAATGGAATAGGTACACGTGTACTCGACGTTTTATTCATGAAGTGGTTTTAACAGTTTCACACCTTTCATTTTCCATTCCGTTTCCGCTTTTCCAGCAGGAGTTGGATAATGCTCGAGTATTTACCGAATCATCATCACACGAAGCCATGTTCAAGAAGAAACTTGCAGAAATGGTTCAATAAGAATAATTGTTGATCAATGCTATCACATTAATGAATTAATTGAGCTGAAATGAATTAACTTTGAATCAATTTCGACCTAT
The DNA here is from genome assembly GCA_907164805.1 of Brachyptera putata. Lineage (NCBI taxonomy): Eukaryota > Metazoa > Arthropoda > Insecta > Plecoptera > Taeniopterygidae > Brachyptera > Brachyptera putata. Next base: position 174,725 of record OU015468.1, read on the forward strand.
TTGTTTTTAAAGTGTAGCTACTCGAATTAGAGAAACTGATTCAGAAGATGAGTGAGTAGATCTTAAGATACATCGGAATCAAATAAAATCGTATCAAATGTTGGATCGAGGATCCCTCACCGTTAGAAGCCACACGACACTATATGAGCGGAATCATTTGAATTGTTCTAAATGAGATACTCCGCATTTACCGGACGTAATAAACATGTAGTACGCAGATTGTGTAAGTTTTACGCTGTCTCAGCACAATTGAATCACTAGAATCGACCTCAGGGTATCCGTTCACACTTCCTACTGCTAGACTTGTGTTCACCAAAGAAGAAAGTGGTCTACTAACTAGATATGCATGAAATTGTGAATACTGTGGTCATTATAATCTCTTTGCAACATCAAGTAGTCAAGGGGGTTCATGCAGGGCGCTCATAGAAATATAGACATTCACCTTCAATAATGTTTTCCATGTTCAAAAATCAGTGTAATTGAATGAAAAGATCGCATCTCTAAGATAATTTCATGCTCTTCAATTATTAGGACATTCTATTTCAGTGAATTCAATCAATTCTGAGATAATACGTCAATGAATGAGAAGAATGTGATGAATTTCATTGACGTATTATCTCAAAACTGATTGAATTCACAAGAATAAAATGTCATATTAATTGAAGAGCATGAAATTATCTTGGAGATGTGAACTTTTCATCCAATTACACTGGTTTTTGAAAATGGAAACAAATAGTGAAGACAGATGTATCTATTTGCATCGTGCATCTTGCACGCACCCCTTTAAGGCTTCTTGAAGACGCAGTTGCCTTCCTTATATTGTATTTACTTGATACTGAAAAACTCACAATTCGTTAAAATCTGACGATTAACAACAGCCTGCAACGACGTGATATGAGTGTGTTTTATGTAGAAGAATGAACCGATGCAGAAAGAGGGTAGGGGCTGCTAGAGCAGCAGGAAGCCATGATGAGAAAGGAATCCGAGCTCTTTTCGTTATTCCTGCTAACTTCACTAATTCCCCAGTAACTAATCAACTCTCACGGCAACTATCATCTACAACTGAGTTAGTGGATTATTAGTGTAACTGGGTCTAGTGTATAGTTTTTGGTTCAAATAGGTTGAACCATTTTGGAGCAACACCATTCAAAAAATTCCAAAAACCCAAATAGATTGTTAGGCTGGACCAAAAAAATGAAGAATAAAATCTCTCTTCAAAAAAATCCTTGAACATAAACACAAAAATGATTCATACTATTACAAAATGCATATGCAATTCGGACCAACCCTTTTGAAGAAAAGGATGTCATACATATTCTGTATTCATCATTCGAATAGAAATGTTGGCAGAATTATGTTGGAGAGATTCACGGCTTTCTAGTTTCGATAATTATCGCTTGAAGTTTGTATCTGATATGAGTCAAGGTGTGTCGAGTTCTCGATTATACTCTATTCAGATATCTCGCCCATCTCACAACGAATTTCCAGCGTTCGCCTGGTAAGAACAATTCAGTGCGGTGAACAAAGTGAGAAACATCATTAGAAAATATTCAATATTTCACGGAGTACATTTGATCATAGAGATAATTGAACATTCTACATCTATTATTCTGTATAATCCTCGAATATTTGTTCTGACCTGTTTCATTTTCACACAATCCTCTCGTACATCTCACAACGCATGCGCTCTGCTCTGCAATTTCCATTGGCGTAACTAAAAGATCTTTCTTTTCTGCTCTCATTTCAACAAATAAAGATATTAAGCCAGAAGTGTAGGAACGGTTAAGTCTTAAAATGTTTATATGCAGTCGGCTAATAATAGCAACAAGTGCGCACAGTGTAATTCTCCAACCACTTTCATTCGAGTAATATATGCATGGGCAACAGTGTTGCTCGGAAAACTCTAAGCATACTTGATTATCACGAAAAGAAAATTACTTGCAGGTGGTCTTCGGGAAATATATGAATAAGAAAGCAAAAGGTAAGAGTGTTGAAGAGGAGGAGGGGGGGAGGGGGAAGTGGAAGGAATTGCACAGAGGAAGATGTGGGGAGGGGGGATACAAGGAATTCTCAGCATTTTCAGCTTTATTAAATTGAGTTGGTTTTCCGCAATTTGTCCTTCTTCAACTCGCAAATCTCTAGCAAAAAATGAAGCATTGGGCTAGGCATTAGAGAGTGTGAGTAGAGGCAAGAAGAATTGGAAAAAGTGACAGTAGCCGACACGTTTGATATCTCGAGACTAAAATCCAATAGATCTGATATACTGCGTTGATTACTATATCCAGTCTCCCATTCAGCGTTAATGCCTAGTGGTGTGACAGACCATGTGACATAGAGTGTGACAGATCGTGTGACAAACTGTGTGACAGACTTTGTGTGTGATAGAAGGCTGTAACAGACTACACGACGGCTACACTTACTGGCACTTATAGTATTTGTGACACAAATCTGTGACTGCTTGTACGGTTTTCTACTTGGACACATTGTGACTGTGATTATATAACTGTACACTCTATTTCTGTGATAACTCATCCTTTGTTAACGACCCCACCAACAGCTGGGTTATACGAGGTTACGAATGAGCAGGTGATAATGAAATTTTGAAGGGATGATAAGTGGAAGGACGTTTACAAAAACGTATGCCTTATGCGGGAATCGAACCCACGCCCTATACGGTAATCTCAGTTCCCAAAGCGGTGCGTCAGCTGACTGAACTACGGACGGAGGGAGGCCTCCACTACTGTGTTCCATGTGTCCAGGTTAAGGTCATACTGCGTGACTATGTCAGCACCCCACTCTCCCTGTACTCGGCAAGCATACGTCGACACACTCCTGAATTGAACTCTGTATGTGATAATAATGGAGTTGCCATGATCATTGGGGATGTTTTTTCAATCGAGTATGGAAGGGTAGAAGCTTCTATGAACTGTTGACATCACGGGCTTCCATGAACCCTTGTTCTTCTTAATTGAGGAACGATCGGAACAAATTCGTGAACACAGTTCCATGCGATGCGTTGATCAAATGGTTTGGCCACTCCCTGCTCCCTTTGTTTGTACAGGACTTCATCAATCAACTCGTAACGATTAGAGGTTCCACGCACAACCTAGAGAGAAAAGAGTGTGAGTAGTTTTATATAATAGTGTGATAGATCCTTGATCTGGAAGGATCAATATCATAATCAGACACTACTTACTTTGGAAAACAATCATGAAAGAAATGTTCTCCCGTCACAAAAAAAAACACTCTCAAATACATTCGCGACATACTTGTGTGTCACTGAGAAAAACTATTCGAAACATACAATAATTATGGCAATATTCATATCGATACACGCCTATAGATGTAGATTTTATTCTATAGATAAAATTATATAGAATATACTAGATGATGCAAATAATCTAAGAAATGAAAGTAGAGAGGAAAGTTTGAGAAAAGTGCTGAGAAAAGTCAGCAAAAAATACAAATATCGAAGATTAAATCTCTCTAAATATCTAATACATATAATGAATCACTATCAAAATCTGTTACTCCATGCTAATGAATTATTATCCCCATGGAAACGAGCTTTCCTTGAGGTGTCCAGCACCACAACGATCCTACCTTGCTACCTCTGACCTCAATCGGGCGACAACGGCGTCGTCTCAAGTTTTCGATGTTAATAAACAAAATGTTCACCTGATAATATGTGTTCTCCTCCGAACGAAGACATTTTCAACAGAACGCTCTAGCCTCCGCATTAATCGAGTTGGCAAGCCTGAGATAACTCAATCATCTCGATCAATCATCCATCTTTCATTAACATCCAATCGTCTCACATCAATCATCGCATCACCGATAAATTAGTCATCCTCTTGTTCCCCGTGGCTCGGTCGGTCGAGCAAACACTTGTTTTTACCGCTATTTGTGTCGAATTATTGACGAGCCATCGTTATTTGCAGCCCCGTGTTTTCATCAATTGATTGCTCGTTAAAGCCAGTGTACATAATGCATTATAGATAGGCTCGGTATAGGGGATGACACGTTGATAGGGCAGTTTGATGAGCTTTTAAGTGTTTGATTAGTTATTGATTGGATTGTTGTTTGAAAAGAACAACAAGAGAGGACGTGTATCGGTGAATTATCTCAAGTACGCATAAAGTAACAACATAATGAGCTAATTCGTAATGCAATGGGGCCGAGGACTGATTTCAGACAAAAACTATTGACCGATCAACATAAATGGTGCAGCGTAAATCAATACACAATGTACAATAGTGAGTAGGTGGGTGATAACTGTGAGGGATAATGAATGATTCAAAGATACAAAAGCATCAATGTCATTGTTTAAATATAACCGCGCTCCATTTTGTGACTTTAAATTTCCACTATTCACTACTGACAGCGCATATCTGTGGCGTTCACTATCAAATTCTAGTCACTTTTCATTCTCCTTCACGCTATATTGCTTACAAACGGAACGAATTGTCACGAAGAAGTGAAAACTGATGATTTTTTCCATAAATATCTTGAAAATGCCACAACCTCAGTGTTCCCTGAATAATCAAGCTGATGGTGACAAGGTAGGATCGTTCGGATGGGACGCAACAAGAGTGTCTTATAACCAACAAACAAATCACAAACGAATGTTTGATTTCAAGCGGGCTGACTTGATTTCACAACACTTGTCTAGTCCACTGAAATTGATTAATAAACTGCACCAAGCTGATTAATCAGGTCGAATTTAATCGATTTAACAGTCTGTTAATATTGGGCTGACAATTTCACGGTACATGATTCAAACATTTCGACAAAGTTCAACCATTAAATGTCAACAAAGTAACATTTGTAATCAAAGTAATAGCTCAAACATAGATCTTTATTATGTAGCTTTCCATTTCCACTAGTCACCACGAACAGCGAATACCAACAACCTTTTCCAAACAAAATCCAATGATAACTTTTATATTTTGTCATATCCCATATTGGCTATTCGCAGCAGATTGAGTTATTGGCAAGGCTGGCCACACCGTGTCACCACACATCCACATTATCTCGCGAAACACGAGAAATACTGGCCTCCGCGTTGTTTAGTACACTAGAGGGGACGGTGATTTGGCAACCTGAATCACGTGATAAATCACGTGACGTCGACTCGGCCAATAGAGTGGTTACACGTCATACACAGTTGAACATTCATCAATCATGAGTAATCACATTGATTACCATCGGACTGTAGAAATGTAGGATATATATAGGCCTATATATATATATGTCTATATATATATGTATATATATATATATATATATATATATATATATATATATATATATATATATACATATATACATATATATTATGTACATGTATACGTACTTGTGTTGATAATATGCACACCGTATTGGTGTAGTTGAATGAGATGAGTAGGTTAATTTGGTTTACGATGTATTTGATGAATAAAGGGGTTTCGATTAGCTCGTAAGGGTGAGTGAGTATTGCAATTTCAATATGCTCACAAGGGCATAACGTGTAATGCATGCCAGATGGATATATTTGAAATCACATGGTGTCTATTTATGGTGTGATCGAAAATTACTATCGGAAACGTTTACAAATCATTTTGAATGATCGATTTCACTAATCTTATTCAATGGTCCTCTGATTCATGTTCTCATCTTTATATTTATTATCATTTTGATTGTTTCATATCCTTGGACATATTACCTCAAGATTCAATGTTTGTTGGATGAGCTATCATATATTCTCAATTATTCGTCGGGATGGTAAGATTACCCTTGTGGTGCCCCGTCCAAACGATCTTATCTTTTATCTATTGCCTTAATTGGGAATAATGAATTTGTATCAAGTTAAGATGTTATTCATGCGTCAACTCAATATCCGTGAAAACAGTCATGTGTTTAAACGTATTATAAATTAATAAATATAGAATTGGTAGAATGATTACTATTCCACATGTGATATACTGTATGCGACGTTTATTGTAGAATTGGTAATCTTGTTTTTCCTCGGCCTATGTTCGTGTATATACACACACATATATACATATATATATATATATATATATATATATATATATATATATATATATATATATATATATATATATATATATATATATATATATATATATATATATATATGAATATATATATATGGTATTGTAAACATAGAAAAGGGGTGACGGTCAGTGTTGAGCAGATGGTAGAGCTTTACGTGAGGATTCGGACTTGTTGACAGATCTCATCTGCTTCCTTGAAGCATCCTGCATCCTGCTTCCAGGTTCGTGTACATAAAACTTTACTACTGGTATTACTGTGAGTGTTATGGTCCCATCTCATTCCTCAAATCCAGTCAAATGCGAATAAAAATGTAAAACTAAAAATGTCCTCGCAATATACGGTGTTCATACATAGTTTTCGTTTTGCAGCTATCGTCTCGCTATCAATAGTTAAAATGCATGAAATGACCATCGTAAACCACATTTCAGTTTCTATAAGATGCTATCAAATGATTTGAATCCAATCTTTTACTGGCGATGTACCTTTTGATATTAAATTGAACACACTCACATGAAAGGTTTGCCAACTCACTCATTTTAATGAGTTTCTTTCTGAGAAGAGAAGACTGAGAATCTCGCGATTCTTGAACCTTAATAATCTTGCTCGAGTGGTGAGAGTTGTGAGGGGGGATGTGAAGAGAGGTATGTCTCTTTGCTGTTGACTAATTGCTAAGGGAGTAGTTTCTTATAGTCTTATTGGTAACGAAGAAGAAAACTGTGGGGGGGGGAGGTCGATTGTGGCTGTTCCAAGGACATATTTCTAAGGCTGAAATAATAATTATTGTTGGATGAGCAAACCCCCACGCGACTCACATGACACTTTCTCTCTATGTTTGTGTTTTGTGTTTTGGAAGAGCTGTTAGGTCGGGGTATTGATGTTTCATCATGCGAATAGGTCATATCAACTGGTCGATGAAGACACGTTGAAATGCATCCTGGAGAAAATGTGTTGGCCCAATATGCTCTGAAACTAGCAGATAATGGGCTTATGCGTATCAGACGTATACATTGTCGGAAGAAAAATGAGTGATGAATTATGCTTGGATAGATTATTGACATTTTTTTATATTCGAGTTCATTGTTGTTTATTTAGAATAACCAAGAAGGGGTTTTGAGATTGACCTTGTGTTGCCCCGTTCAAAAGATCATACTTTCATCCATAGCTCTAATTGGGGATCAATGATTTTCTATCAAGTTTTGATCCTAATATAATGGAATAAAATCAGGAAGTTAATTCTATGTGACCGAATATGTGAGCATATAGTACTGTGGACCTAAGGCCGACTATGACTGATAATTGTTTTCTTGACGACTCCGAAAACAACTAGGTTGTCAAATTATGAAAAAATAGTGGTCAATCAATGAGTGATGTTCACGAAAACCATGCTTTATGCGGGACTCGAACCCACGCCCTACTATACTCCGGTTTCTGAATAGAATGAGTGCCTCCTATCGGAGAGTTGGGCTACAGGAGTTCGAAATTATCAAAAACAAGGATATTAAATAAGTATTAAAAATCCAACAAGAACTTTGGAAACTGGAAAATTGAAAATGGAAACAAAATTGTTGATTGAACAAACATTTCTATGAATTAAAGTGAATGATAATGAATGTGAAGAAAACAATGGAAAACACCATCAAGCATTATTATATTATATAAATTCATCATAAATAATTTCATCGCAGTGAATTGTGAACAAAATACTGACTCATACATATTTCCTCGATCTACACGCTTCAGCATTTCTTGTAATTCCCATCGCTCAGTTCTTAAATAACGCGCGTGTTGCGTTTTCCTCATGACTCATTCAGGAAACATCCTAGTTGTGTGATCCTTGGTTTACCTGTTGTGTTTAACAGCAGATCCTGATATCATTGCGACGCGACTCGTCACATGCTTCAGCCAGAGCATGGGTGGTGGTGCCGGGTTTTAATTCACTATGAGCATATTGAATGAGGAAACCCATTAAAATGTGAAAACACGTTTGCGAAAACAAATAGAATTGGTAACCATGGAAATAACAACTCTTAATTGCCAGTTAAGCCACTCCCACATTGGTGATTCTGGCACTTGAAATAATAAAATTCCTTTCCCAAATGATTGAAGTTATCCAACGGTTAATCTCATCCTGAAACTAGATTTTATCAAATAACTTATTATCGATATTTATTTCTCTGATTTCAGAGAAAAATATAAGAAATCTCGGAAATTATAATTCATTCATAATTATGTCTTCCAGGATCCGGCTATTGTTCCAGTAGTGACGTAGACTCTTCTCGATTCTGTTTGTTTCTATACCAAGTCGGTAATGCCTCGTCATGAATATAAAGAAGACAGAATAATTCTACTTTCTGAAATTAAAATAATGATTCTTACTTTTCTCTGAAATCAGGGAAATAAATATCGTAATTATTGATCGAAATCCAGTTTCATGGTTGTGATTTTCTTCAAGTGACTGACATTACAGGCCGATATTGAATTATTTCTTTCTGAAAGGTACAAGGCGCCTCGTCCAAACGATTCTATCTCCTCGTCTTCAATCTTGATACGTCACAATGACTCCAAATCAAGTCTTCGATGTTCATCAAGCAAATATCGAGAACCAGCAGGAAACAAGAGTGATTTACCATGATGATTCTGGTACTAAGCTCACTAAAACTATTTCTGCTTTCAAAATGTGTGCTTTTTTAGTACACTGTTTGTAAAAATAACACATTCAGCTAGTAATTGGTTATTTCGTGGCAGGCGTCTACAATATTGATGGATCGTTTGGAATTTCATTTAGCCGCCAGTTCAGCCAACCGAATGAAATTCTTTTTTTCTACATGTCTAACTGTATGACGTCAGAGGCACGCATACTTTGAGAATGCTTCCATTTTCAAATTATATTCCATTCCTTTGACGTGTTCGAGTGCAGTTCATATGGGGGAATTGAATTTATGTACTGATGGAGTGATTATTGTTATATTTTATTATAATATGTAATTTTTTCATTCTGATTCTATTCATTTCTATTAATTAGATCAGATACAGTGCAGATATCCATTCACTTTCATGGGGCTTCATCTGGGTGTGTGGGTGTGTTTCTTTATGTTTCTGTTGGGTTGTGAGCACTGCACAGGTCGCAGAGTTTGACTGATCGACATGAACTGTTTCTGTACACTCACGCAGATTTATCCACATGGAAGTGTATGATTTTTGAGTTAAATCGGTGGGAAAAGTGTCGAGAATTAAAATCTCAAAGTTTCGACAAATCCTATAACATTATTAGGATGGGCAAGAAAATTCGAAAAATGAAATCTCTTCCGAAAAATTAAAAAAAAATCTGAATGTGAACACAAAACTGATCCATATAATTTGAAATAGCCGTTTCGAAAGAATGATCTAATAAGATGAGCGTAGCGAATACTCCAATTTCACATACCGAAAAAAAATGGGCAGCCGTTTTTTTTTTGTTAGCTTCATAAGAGTGTGATATATCGCTCATAGTCAAGGTGTGTGGAGTTCTAGATCATATTCTCTATAGCTATACCTCACTCATTCCACAGCGCATGTGCCGCGTTTTCCCACTAATAACTCATTGGTGGCTTCATGATTCAATTGTGCATCGCTTACCCACAACACATGCCTTTCATTACGGTGGCCATGTGGTTGCTATTATTATTGTTATCGAAGTTCTGACTCGCCACAATTTATATTTGTTGAAATTTACTCTCATTCTGTGCACTCATGCCATCAAGAAAGAGTGGTCAATATTATGAATAAACCCAAAATACAGCTTTTTATTCTTTCAGAAATTTGAAATTGAAAATCAATTAACTATAGTGTTTCAAATTGACTAATATAAAAATACATATTCAGTTTATATTTTTTCTCATCTTCAATAAATTCAATTATTTGTAATTCAAATAGCTGTATAGCTTGTCGTTCTATAAGTTATCGTTGGCTCTAACATCAAGTCAAGTGTAATAAATCTAGTGCGAGGTTTCTGCTCTAAGTCGGTACGAAGGAAGTGGTTTTTTACAAATCAATGGCGACAAGTTTTTCCTGTCGATTTCTCGCAGCTTGGCTGACAGTTCCGTTAAGTGATGTTATATGGAATCAGTGATCATCTCAGATATGATGTAACAGGATCAATCAACGGGTACAAATAGTGTATTTGGTCACTCACAGACATTAACAATATTGATGTTTGACAGTTCACCGATAACTTATGAAAGAGCGATATTCCTGCGATAACTGGATAGCCGTTACTGGATGAGATTTAGCGCAGATGTCCATGTGGAACATGAACATGAACATGAACATGAACATGTGGAACATGACACTTATACAGCTTCTATTTGTTTGTTGTTTGTTTGTTGCACAGGTCTAATCATTCGATAATTAGTTCAGCAATATCAAGCAGGGAAAAATTGTGGAAAATATCTGGATTTTTCTGTATTGTATTTTGATTGAACATTACAATAGAACACATTATTATAATTGAATCAAACTAGTTATCTCAAATTTTTCCATATTTTTTCAATAAAATGAAATGATCTCACTCTAATAGATACTTATGTCGTGTCTTTTGTTCAAATATAGGCCTAATAATGAGCAGATACTAATAATATCAGGAGAACATTCAATTCAACAATATTGAAATCAGTACGTATGTTTATATTGTGTGGGCCTGTATAAAATATATATGTACAGCGTGATTGTTTGATGAGGCTACCTCGGCTTGGTGATATCGGCCCTTGATAATTATTATGAATACAATACATCTGATCATATTGACAAAATGTTCTTCAAACCTTTGAATGTAAAACAACAAAACATACGTGAAATAAAGTTCAATCTTCTAGTTGTAGACCCTATAGCGTACGGGCTAGTCTGGTGAACGCCAACAAAATCAGTTTCCATCAAATAGGAATGCTCTTCATGAAATGACCGTATTGTATTCCATTACCGAGATGGAATATGAAAATAGGGTCAAGGGAAATGGGAGTGGGTTAGTGTTATTTATATAATACAGAAAAAAAGAAAAAAAACACGCATTCAACGATAAGAGTCGTATAGTTCGATTTATGCAGAATAATAACGAGATATATCGATATCGATATCGCATTACTACGTGATGTCGACCCTTATCTCGTGTCGTTTATCTCCCCCCTCCCTCCCCCCGACCGAATACCTTATTCCTCCACCCAGCTTGTGTACGTCCAAAAGAAATCCATTACCAGAATTGGCATCTTCGAAGACTTGTGCACATTTATCATCATAAGTGGAGATCCTGACAGTAGCTACACTCCCTCGCTACTCCCGCTACTCCCGCTACTTCCAGCTGGGAGTAAGTTCACTTCACATCGCTACATGGCGTTGTTACAGCTACACGAGCTGGCCACGGCGGGATAAAACCTTGCCTCCCGACGATATCTTCCAGTACGACCAATCAGCACTGAACACGAGTGTCTGCTTGTCTGCTTAGCTCAGCGCTTAGGCGTCTGGTTCTCCAGTCGGAGGAGAGGGTTCGATTCGAACCAAAACCTTGTTTTACTTTATATGATAATGCTTTCGGTTGAATCTTACGTTTTTTTCTATCTATCAATATTGCTCAGCGAAAGATATTGGCATCACGAATGATGGTGAACATCAGATAGAAACACCTTCCATGATCACAGCTATTTGCTTATCAAGAGTCCATTGGAGTCGATTTAGAGGAATCATGGTTTTTCGGTGATGACTTTTGAACGGTATGAGATATCTAAATTCTGAAAATAAGAAAACGAGGATATTTTCAATACTTTTGGAATGCTGTGCATGATAGTAACTCACATCGCATAATTGCAGGCGTTTAGGTTGAGAAATGTGTATTTTTTAGCGTTCACGCCTGGCAGTTATTCCGACAGCCGTCTTGGAGGTATTGAATGAATCTGTGTTTCCTTGTTTCAGAATGTTGATATATCGAATCATTCAAAAGTTATCCCCAAAAAACATATATTCCTCTAAATCGACTCCCATGGACACTTATTGAGCCACCAGGAAGCGTATTCGAGCTCTCAATTAGTTATTTACCTCATTCCTATACTCCGTTAATAAGTATACTCCATATTATCCAACACACGCACTGTGCAACACGCACGTACAGGACAGTCATGTTGTGCGTAACCCCATTTCTAGACCCAGACAAATAGTGCAATATTCCTCCAGAGCGACTAATTCCCGACCGTCAACACCATCACAGTCTGGCCATCACAACGCCACAATTCCTGGAAACACGGATTTTAACCCTATTTTAATGTCCACATTTTGCCTCATGGTATTCTATCATTGCAATGCATTATTAATGCACCAAATTGTGAACACAATACGCGACTGCATGCACTCATTAATAACATACATGCATGGGGTAGAGTGTACGCTGGTGACAGATTATGATGGTAGTAACCTACTCTGAGAATAGATCCGTGTATGTGTGTGTGACTTGTGTGAGTGTGTGAGTGGGCCGCCAATCATTCTGTTGATGTGAAACGGATCAATTTATAATGTTGACCAACTAGATTTAATTTCACGGTTAATTACCACTCATTTTATTCTTTGATGTATATTGAGCTTTTGTAATTCGAGCATGATTACAGATTATGAATGATTCTCTCTGGAAACAAATAACTGATTTGTTCGACATCAACTCATTAGTTCCCTATTTGCATTCTGTTGTAATATGTGTTACGTTTGCATTGATTATTGACTTCTGTGTGTTGCCACACAATCCTCGTCTCATCGCCGTTATATTCGATCAATAACTTTCTGTGACGTATTGCAATGTTGTTATCAGAATTGAAAACATATAATTCACGCATTTTCTATTTATCGATTCAAAAATATTGTAGGCCTATATATTTTTGTATAATTGAAAATACTATCTCAGTAATATTGCTTTTGGTAGGATCACTGAGCTTGGATGGAAAATATTTAATCTTATTAAAAGGAATTTATATTTTAAAATGCACAGACTATGAACACAAATGGAGAAAATAGGAATCAGCCAAAAGAAAAACAGAGTTTAGAAACACAATTCGCTATTGCTCTAGCAACAGCTGCAGAATGTAGATAACAATAATAGAAGAGTACGTTATCATTTGTCTGAAATGAGTGAATATAATAAGAGAACGTTTTAAAATCTCGGAATGACTCCTACAAAGAAAATTGTGAGACTTGTAGCTCAATTGTCAGCAATTACAAGTTGAGTTATCATTGTTTTTTTGATGAAAATCTTGACAAAATGTTTGTGTTCTCAGAACCAAGGTTGATAGACCAGACGGGGTTCCACAAGGGCGATCTTGGGAAAATATACAGGGTGCACTTTGGCAACATATGCCTATATCTTCCGAAGTACAAACACCACGGACTTGCGGTAAATTTCAATCATTCATTAAGGCCTTCACAAGTAGATGTGTCGTGTCGAATAGTTGGTTAATAGGGTTTCATTAAAGTCCGAGTAATACTGCCCGCAAACACCTCGTTCTGCCCGCCAACTGAATTTCACAAGTCCGCACTTTAATTGTGCGGCTTTATAAATCACTTTCGCCCACGGAAACCTTGTCACGCCCGCCAACTGTTTCCTCCAAGTCCACACTTTGACTTGTGCGGACTTGGCGAGTCGGTCGCCGAAGCAACTCTCGTTCCGACCGTCAACTCGATTTCCCCTACTTTTACATTTCGTTCTACTAAATACGAATGCTGTCACCCTAAATATACGCATTTTTAAAAAAAAATATTCTCAGCCAAGATACGGGCTCTTAATAAAAGGCAATAACTCGTTTTAATTGATTCAATTAGAGAAAGGATAGAATATCGAATTTCCTATAAAATTCATTACATTGAAACCTATCTAAAATGGAATTACTTCAATTTTTTATCACGAACGATTGATTGAAATTGCAAACGGATTTCCTTCATTTGATTTGAATGAAAAATCTGATAAAACTCAAGTCAAGAGTATACCGTCCGCTCTTTTCATATAGCAACGCTCTTGTGTGTATACTGCTAGAGTCAATTTAATGCCGGTAGAATTTACATTTTTCTGTTTGCGTTCTATATAAGTCCCTGCCAACTTTTTACCGTATAATTTATTGACTTTATATCATAAAATACGTTCGCGAAATATCGAGATACAAGAAACGAGAGTTGAGGCTTGTTTTTGTAACGTCTACGTGCTGTGAGACAAGAGAATACGAATTGAATTATTCTCAATGAAAAATCAAGTTGTACTAACAAAATAGTTCCAGAATAGAATTTAGAATTTTTTATTGCAAGCATTATCAATTGCATTTTCAGTCGCACCTGTGCTGTTGCTACTGTTGTTGTTGTTCTTGATGCGGAAGTAGCTCAGTAGAATAAGTATACAGTACCGCACCGTGATAGTATCAGTAGTAGTAGTAGTAGTAGTAGTAGTAGTAGTAGTAGTAGTCGTAGTGTTACTGGTAGTAGTGGTATAGTAGTAGTGGTAGTGGTAGTGGTACTGGTAGTAGTAGTGGTAGTGGATGATGATGTTGTAATTGTTGCGAGAATCATGCTAAAAGCAACCATATTATGAGACTTGAATAAATTTTTGTCCATACATAGCAGAAAATACAGGAACACAATTCACATTTTAATTTTTGAAATTATATACAATAAATTAAGACAAAAATAAATCGGCGAGGTTCAGATACCTGATCTGCTCTTTCACCTAACCTCAAATCTAATATATGAAGGAGAATTGAACAAAATGGATTAGCATTTTACAAATTGAAAAGGAGATAGAACAGAGAAGACAGAGAACAATGAACACAAATATAAACACAATCCAAATCAACTAAAAAGCTCATTAAATCCTAATTATAGTATAAAAGTACAGGAAGCTCAAAAGTACACTTGGAATATCGATCACCAAACGTGACGATTAACAACCCTTTCTTCATTTCACTCATCATCACTTCATTCTCTCATTCACACTCGCTCACAAGTACCCATACTACCTAGCTGTTGTTATGACACCGTTGAGAGAACAAACATGAACAATAGAATAGTTACGACTAGAATCTACAATACTGAGTTCTGTTTAATTTAATACTATGAATTATTTCGTAACTTGCCATTAAAAGTGATCTGCTGAGAGATTTGCGAGTGTCGTTTACAGCACTCGTGATGTTATGTGGACGGAGAGGTTTTCTGACGGAGGAATGAGAACCGTGTTTCCGATTTATTCCTCCAGTTGTATTTGTATGAGTATAGGGAAGTGCTTGGGGAGGGTTGATATGAGGTAGCACATTCTCTCCGCGATGCAAGTTTGTACTACATGAGGTTCGAAATAAGAACAATGTCGTAGTTGGAACGAGTATAACTTGAAATGTTGAAACATGATAAACGAAAAAGAGATTATATTTTATTCATCAAACAATTTCGTTCATTTTTCAAATCATATAGGTCTACACAAATACAAATCCTGACTAAATAATTGTTCCATGAGCCGGTTGTGCGACTGATGTTGATTGTGCACCATACTACTAGTAGTATGTGATAGTAGTATTACTAGCCGCCCTCGATAGCTCGGTTAGAAACTGAAGTCACCGTTAGGCGTGGGTTCGAGTCCCGCATGAGACTATAAGAACGTTACATAAACGTCATCTCACCTATCATCACTTGATAGTTGCATAATCATCTGCTCATTCGTACCCCCGTATAACCTAGCTGTTGGTGGGGTCGTTGAGCAACAATAATCATCACCAGTAGTATTACTATGGTATAGTAATGGTATTAGTGGGCCCTTAATAGAATGTAATAGACATAGTACTAGTAGTAATAGTAGTTTAGAGGAAGATCAAATCAGATGAGTTCCACTCCATGCATGTTCTAGTGATTGAGAAATGATTGCTTGTCTCTGCCTGCATGTGAGGAAACCCAGGCTATGAACAGTCACAATTTGGACCATGATCGATGGACATGGATACGGACCGTTTTTTTGTGAAGAGTTTGCAAGTTTTACACACAAGATTTTCTCGGCATCCTCCCCCCCCAATTCTCCCCCCCCTTCCACCTGCTCGTCGTTCCCATTACCCGCAGTAGTTTTGTGATAGAAATTGATTTCATCTCTTCGCCAAAGGTGGCTGTGAAGTTTGGTGAGTGGTGGGGGATGGGGGGGGGGGGGGGGCAGGAAGAGGGGTTAGGAGAAGAGGTATGTGCACATGCAGGAGAGTGAAGATCTTCCCACAAGATTCTTATGTCTTTTCTCTCTCTCTCTCTATCTCTCTCTCTCTCGTGATATTTCTGCTGAGTAACGGAACAAAGATAATGAAGTGTCTTACAATGACGATGACTTTTCACCAGGACCTTGTGCTGAGAGTGGATCTTGAATAACCTGAGCAATACATGTATATGTGCTTTCTGTAGTGAACAAGTAAAACAACCCACTCTCATAGAACTAACTGTAGTAAGTATTACTTACCACGGCACTGAATGTTGATCAAATCCTGATATTGAAAAATGGTCCTTCTGGCTTCTACTTTTTATGAAATTAATTTATATTCAACTAGTAATATCATAGATATGTTTTCAACATTGAAATTAATACAAAATCATCGTTGCCCAATCAAAGCTATGAATAAAAGATGAAATCGTATGAACGGGGCACCACAAGGGCGATCTCACCACCCCAAAGAAGAATCAAAATATAGTTTCAGGGCCTATATTCATATACATAGTTTTATCCATTCATTCATATTTTGAAGATATTTTGATGAAATATGACGACTTCTAACATTGAAAATCTTGAAAGTTTCTGTTATTCAAACACCTCTCTCACAGTTGAGTTATAGGTTGGTAACAATACCTATCCACTGAACCAATCGCAAGAACCATTCCGAAGCTTCTTGAAATAGGAATACGATAATACGAATTCACATCATTCATATTCTGATTGAATTCCCATATTAAAAAAGTGAAAACCATTCGAATATGTATTCATTCTCCAGTATATTGTATACGTCATATATAGGTCTATAGGCCACTTATAGGCCCATATGTACAGGTTTGTGTGATTGTGAACAAATATAAATGAAACGTTAAAGCACGGTTGAGAGAGTTTTTTCTCTGATCTTTGAAAACAAATAGCTCGGTATATTTACTAGGCGTGTGTATATTATTTCTAGTTCGTGTACATGCATAAAATGTTGATTTCAGATACAAATAAAAAACCACATTCACATACGCAATCCTATTTAATACGGATATTTGTGAACTGTGAACATATTTTCCATTTATTTAATTTACAAGCAAACATGCCCAGTGAGTTTGTTGAGTAAAAGCGGCCTTTTTCATATAAATGATAATTTCTTGTATTCATTAAAACTTATTTACTATTTTTCACGAATGCTGTTTATTCCATCTCCAACAACTTCAGCAAAATTTGAGTCATTCACGTATTGCTCGTGCGCCCGCGAAGGTGATTTGACAAAGGCGGACAAATGTAAAGTCCGGCAATGGGAAATGTAAAGTCCGGCAATGGGAAACAGTTGGCGCGTGCAGATTGCTCGTGCGCCCGGGAAGGTGTTTTGACAAAGGCGGACAAATGTAAAGTCCGGCAATGGGAAATGTAAAGTCCGGCAATGGGAAACAGTTGGCGCGTGCAGATTGCTCGTGCGCGCGGGAACGTGATTTGACAAAGGCGGACAAATGTAAAGTGCGGCGATGGGAAATAGTTGGCGCGTGCAGATTGCTCGTGCGCCCGCGAAGGTGATTTGACAAAGGCGGACAAATGTAAAGTGCGGCGATGGGAAACAGTTGGCGCGTACAGATTGCTCGTGCGCCCGCGAAGGTGATTTGACAAAGGCGGACAAATGTAAAGTGCGGCGATGGGAAATAGTTGGCGCGTGCAGATTGCTCGTGCGCCCGGGAAGGTGATTTGACAAAGGCGGACAAATGTAAAGTCCGGCAATGGGAAACAGTTGGCGCGTACAGATCGGGAACGTGATTTGACAAAGGCGGACAAATGTAAAGTGCGGCGATGGGAAATGGTTGGCGCGTGCAGATTGCTCGTGCGCCGGCGAGGGTGTTTTGACAAAGGCGGACAAATGTGAAGTGCGGCGATGGGTCATATTATTTTTGCCATTTTCAATCATTTTCAATTTGGACCGGTATAATGCATTGGATATCGATGAGTTTGTGATGATTATTATGATGATAATGACAATGTTCTTTGAAATCGTTCGACCATTCACCGGCTCACTCGAAAACCGTTGACAGAAACGATTCTGAAATTGTATTGAAAATACATCTCTTCTACATATGTTATCACAGTGTTAATCAATATCTACTCAATCTGACATGTCTTATTGAAGTCTTGACTGTCATTTAGTCTCTAGTTTCCAGTGTTTTATTCAAGAAATATTCAAACGTGTGATTTCTTAATAATGAATATTTACTTCTTTCTCATATTTTGTATAATGACTTGGTTCATACAATAACAATGTCAAACAAACTGTTACTGAATACAAATACAGATAAGAATGGATGCACTGTTTCTATGAAAAAAAAACTGTTACCTCATACGAGAATCGAACTCAAGCCCACAGTGACTTTATAGTTTCCAAGGCATTGTCTTGGATAACTGAGCTAGTCGGGTGGGTCTATTATCTTGAAATACATTCTTGTTTTCCTTCAAAGTAGTTCAATCGATTGTTCCCAGAGTGTCGATCAGATTCAAGTTAAAAGAGGTCATTCGGATGAAAAGTTCCGAGTAACTAGACAGTGTGGAAGTTGACCGAAGGGAGACATGTAACAGAACAAACGAATGGACCGATTCAGATGGATGGAGAGAAATAGAATCTCGTCTCTACGTTCTCATGCATGAATATGTTTAACGACATTCATGCTTCGAACGAGAACAACAATACAATGCACAGTGCGTTCAAAGACGGTCAAAATGTTTCTGACGATATGGTCACATTCGCCCCGGTGGCGCAGTCAACTATAGCGGTAGGAACTGAGGTCACCGTTGGGCGTGGGTTCGAGTCCCGCATAAGACATGGGTTTTTGTAAATGTCCTCTCACCTATCATCACTTCATCGTTTCATTATCACCCGCTCATTCGTATCCCCGTATAACATAGCTGTTGGTGGGGTCGTTAAGCAGCAATAAAAGAAAGTCTGGTCCAATAGGTATAACGAACAAGGAGATACTTTCGACATCATGGATGACACGTTGAACAAGATTTAATATCAGATAAATGACATTTAATAAGTTTAACGAAATGCTCAATATATATAGCCTATATATCGAGATTGAAAATGCGTTCAACGACAAACTCACAGTGGATGAAACCAGATCATTATTTCGATTTTTGAAAACGTATCATAATTCAATACTCAAAATTCACACCTTCCATCTATGGCAAGAAATAATAAACTTCTCTCGATCCATTTGATATCCTTCTTTCCGAGATGGTTCCGATCGGACGTCTCCCCTATGGTTCAGCAATAGGCGATCGGTGGTGTCGACACGTGAGACGTCTGTGTGAGATGTTGCCGATACGTGGCGTCTGATGAATTATCAGATAGTTATCGGTGAAATGTGACATGTTAAGTGAAATGGAGTTCTTACATGAATTATATGAGATGACATAATGTATCAGGTTTTCCTCAGATTGGTTTTGAACTGGGTCAGATTGGCGCTGAGGTTTGGCGGTTCTCGGGTTCAGACTTGTTATATGAATGATATATGAAATTTGAAAAGATGTCAGATAAAAAGGAAAAAATGAAATCTATGTGTAACCTCGGTGTACAACATTTATAGAATTCGATTAAACCTTTACGTCAATGAAGAGTGTTCTGTTGAAAAACGTACATATTAGGATTGTAACCGTCTTCGATTCAATGTATTCCATAAACATTTCAATTCTTTATGTGTAGATCTTCACATTTCCATTCACTGCCATTTTTTACTACATTCAATGGTTATTCTTTGTTGAACAAACTTCGAATTCCTTCGTCTTTTTTTCTATGAAAAAATACATAATCCTTTTACTTTTATACATTATGAAAAACTGCAACCCAAGCGAACAGCTTATGTACACACAAAGTGGAGTCTATAAAACTTGACAGTGAAAAAATTCCCCATCAGAAAAGAAAAAGAAGCGAATGCCAACTCAAATGATTACGTTTATTATCTCTATCTGTAACGTTGACCACACCTCATTGGTGTAAGTTCGAATTACTACCGCCAGGGGCGACATGGTGGATCCTTTAATGACGTAGATGAACATTGTCTTCAAATGGCAATTACCTTTAGTAAGCCATTTGTAATGTAATTCAAGAACGTAAAGGTGGCGCAGCTTGCGAGGCAAATTGGAACTATCTGTATTTTAATACGTGGCATCGGTTGTAATGTGAGATTACGGAGGGATAATTTGAATACGCATTTGACTGATAATGTTCTGAGAGAAGTTAGACCTGGTATGATGAGGTTTAGAGACGTTTGATAGCATGTTATAGCTAGATTCGTATTGGTTTCATACGTATCAAGGATTATTCTGGAGAAAATTTGATGAGAAAATCGAAAATTCTTTTTTCCAAAATTAATATTCTGATCGTTACTCGTTCCTAATTATATTCGTATTGGTTTTCTTAGTTCCTTCAGTTATGAAGGAAATTGGAAGGAAATTTCATGAAAAAATCGAAAATTTGAAATTCGAAAATTATTAGGATAATTTGAAAATATTTTCTGAAAAAGTTACAGATCATTTTTAAAATTCACTTCAAAGTTCTTGTTGAAAAGTCCTTCAAAACATTTCATTCAAAACGCTATCGAAAATATCTGTTGATATGTATTCAGAATGATTGTTTGAAAGGTTATCATAATTCCACAGCAATCTCGTAAGAAACGATCTAATATTTCACTAAATCCCTTCTGAAGCTCCCACTAGCCGTGTTTCTTTATATTCCACGATAGCATATCTAGCAAACTGTGCACTTCGGAGAGAGAGGTCGTTGCGAGCAGTTTTTCAATCCGATGACGATAAGAACTCCATCAGATCTTCATCATGCACGATATATGCTGCCGAGTTACGGATCCATGTTAATACTACTCCAGGCTCCCGCGTGGGACTCAGCCCTGCACACAGTGGCGCGCGCATCGCCGTCGACCTGCTCAGGCTCATTCATACTAACTACATCTTAATCAAGCGCTTCTGGATGTATTCAAGTGTGATATAGTCGCGCGTGGGTTCGAGTCCCGCATAGCGCACTGGTTTTACTGAATGCCATCACCTGCTCGTACCCACATATAACTCAGCCAGTGGTGGGGTCGTGAACAAATATATTGGGTGAATTGGATGAAGTTCATCAAAATACATCTCAGCAGGCGGCTAATACCACGAGAAATAAAATCAATCAAGAAGAATGTAAATAAAAATGGTAATAATAATAATGGAAATTCATTCTTAAAGTTAATTGCTCATCAAAGCCAACTAAATGTGTAAATCGGTTCAAAATGACCTACATGTCTTCGCGCCGTAAGACTCGACTATTCGCTTATTCAATTGACTAAAATAAAACAAAAATGAAAGATCAATAGAAATGAAAGAGCATAGAACAATCAATGAAAAACAAGCCACTTTTTCAAAAAATGATGAAAATGAATATATTTTCCACTTTCACTTTCACTCACTTCTTTTATCTCGCCCTGTCCCAATATGAGCCAGCTCTGAGCACGTCTTTATGCCCGGCAGATCACCAACATCAACCGTCTCCGTGTCTTGTTCGGCTGGAGACCAGCTAACTGGGGGTTAATGGTCTGGACCGGCTCGATCTCTTCATTCGTTTCATTACACTTGATAGTTAAGACATTTTTACTGGAGAAACCGTTGATGGTCTCGAGTATTTTGGTTCAGCTTCTGTTACACGAACATGGAGAGGACGATTCAGGAGGATAGACGGCCTATGGGATTCGGATGAAGAGAATATTAAGATGAATAAGAAATTGAAATGATTGGAGGGTTCATCATTCGTATACTTATCAGTGCACTTTCTAGAGTTTGGATTATGAATCATAATGTGTTTGAAATAATCAGCTAACCCCATTGATCGAACCGATTCAAGATATCGTAGGGATCAATAATAATGTATCACGTCGGCGAAATGGAATAAAATAATATTGCAGAAACATTTCTTATTTTTTTCCATCATTTATGGAATCTCAACATTTTTTCTCTGTGTGGAAAACGTCCGAAGAAAGTTAGAAAACTTGTTTACATTTGTTCTCAGTGGAAGTAATTCTGTTGTTTCATCCATTGAAGCTTCAGCGTAGAAAGACGCGGTGACACAAGCTTGAGAGTGGAGATGATGCCAAGGTTCGGGCCGAGATTCTAGTCTGGCAAAGAGTCTCATCTTTTGGTGAAGAGACATTAATTTACTCATGCAATAGGATGTGAAGGTGATATTGATGTACAAGAACATATAACCTAATCTGAGCACGTCAGGATGAGCTCATCAAACCAGCTGACTGCAAGTCGTCTTTCTGATCGATGCACTGTGTGTTGCTGACATTGGCGAGTGTTTTATAGCTGATGACTGCCTCATATCCGACACAAAATATACGTCGTTGTCACACAACATCTAGATCTCACGACACTTGATATTCTATGAACATAATCGTATTCAGAAGATTGGTAAAATGAAAATGTGTCAGTAAAAATCCAACCACTAAATATTGTCACCCAATGGACGCCATTTCTCTAGCCCAGCTAACATACAAGCTACGCCACTGTTGAAATACATTATGATCTCGGAAAAGATGCGCAGCATGCATAGCGGCGGTTATCTTCAGGCACGGCGAATATTTCGAGTGTTTTTCGATAGTTATAGCGAGGTTTCACTAGCCAAGGGTCAGGCGGGGAAAACAGCTCGTAAAACGGCATGGAATAGATAATCGATAATCAATCGAGGCTGGACCTTAATCGAGTGAGAGAGAGATAAATATATATATATATATATATATATATATATATGTATATATATATGAATGTATAAATAATGTTATGAAGTTATCGTTCTCACTAAAACTCCTTTCTATCTTGAATTGAGCATTTTATTATACTCCTGATTATCAATTAGTATAGACAAAATATATCTACATTTCAATTAAATGTTTTCCTGTATAGGAAGAGAAGTTTTGTATTTATGAATCATATATTTTCAGATTCAATTTGTATGTCTAAGCCCACGTGAAAGAACGCCATCTAATTGCCTACAGTTGAATTATTCCGGAGTTTATACTGAGTAATATTGTAATTACAAACTAATTGAAAGAATGTCGAAGGTTATTATTTTTCCAGATATTTGTCTCATTATTATATTGAAAAGCAGCAGAATTACAATAGAGGAATATACCTTCATTGAGTGGATTCACTTTGTTTAAAGTCCCTGATTTACTCTCTGCTTGATTATGATATATACACGATTATTCAACAATATATATATCTCTCTCTCTCTCTCTCTCTCTCTCTCTCTTTCCATCGACACATAAAATCATTATTTATACGTGTTTTATGCATTTACTTTAACGACTCTCTATTCAGACCTGATGTTATTCATGCTGTATAATATTTTGTATCAACAGCTTAGCGTGATGTGTATTCTATGAACCACTGTTGGTTGTTTTTGTGAAAAAATGAAAATATCTTGGGTAAACAATTTAGGCAGACAAAGCGCCCACAAAAATACCGTAAAATCCTCAAAGAACCGTTTCTGTGTGAAGTGTTTACAATGGAGTGGGGTGAGGGGGGAGGAGGGGGAGGGGAAGAGGGGTAGATAAAACACTCATATCTACGAACCAAGAAGGTCATTTAGCTATTGAATATTATATAGGGCAAAACTTTGGTAGTTGGAGAAGATGATTGCGGTTTGATAGATTTGGAGCTTTTGAAACATGTTTTTCTTTCCAATTTGTTGACCCTTGGAATACAACAGCTCGACAAATATAATGGCGATGATTGAGTTCGTACTGTTGGTATGGAACACTCACATCGTAATTGAAATGTATTCATATATATTAGGGTTACCAATCGACCAAGAAAACGTAAACGATACCGAAATGTGCTGTATCAAAAATCGATTGAAAATATCGAAATACTACGAATTCTTTTCGATATCGAATCGGAATGATGATATCGACTATCGATCGGAATATTCGATATCGATTGGCAAGAGCAATCACTAGTAATCACAGAGCAGAACTTTTGTCAAAAAAATACGTTAGTTCATCTCGTAGTTCATCCAACTTGGTACCGCATTCAACATGTTACTTGTGCTAATTGGCAGTTATAAGTTTCCTTATTACCACGGTTACACATGGAATTTGTGTCTGATAAGTTTCAGAAACAAGCTGGGTACGGACTTTGTATAGAACGTGATTTGTGTTCCGAATAACATCTAACCAAACCTCATGTATGTTCCAAATATCCTCTTCGAGTATTCTGTCTCATGGGTGAAACTGTCTGAAACTCAATAATCAAATGCCATTGCCGAATATCAAAATACTTTGCTAATCGATTGATAAATTCATTACGTCACTAATGGGTTGGTATTGTTCGTATGTGAATCGTTACCATTGCATTATTGCGTGTTGATTTTCTGGAGACATTCAATTTCTGGCAAATTTGATATCTTTCCTATATTGATTCTTCTACGACGGATTTATATGACGGAGTTATTTTCAATTATGTCATCTCATAACCTGTCACTTCAACAACTTCTGCGAACAATGTCCCTGGAATATGCAGGGAGTTGTTCAAAACATGTTTGCCGGAAAACCATACATTGGATTGGGCCAAAGTAAGAATTTTTCGCATCAAATTGAATGTACCTTCATTTAAATACCACACACGACTCTGTGAAAACTTTTCCAAAGAAAATCGTAAGTTTTCCGACCCCCGATCTGCAGGGGGATGTTCAAAACATGTTTGCCGGAGAACCATTCATCGGATTTAGCCAAAGTTAGATTTTATCGCATTCAATTTAATGTACCTTCATGTTGGTACCACACACGACTCTGTGAAAAATTTTCTAGAGAAAATCGTGAGTTTTCCCACACCCCTCTGCGCGAGGGGGTGTTCAAGAAATCTTTTCCGGAGAACCACACATCGAATCTGGACGAAATGAGAATTTTCCGCAATCAATTGAATGTACCTTCATTTTGATACCACACACGGCCCTGGCAAAACTTTTCCAGGGAAAATCATAAATTTTCCGCCACCCGATCTGCAGGGGTTTTTTCAAAACATGTTTGCCGGAGAACCATACACCGGATCGGGCTGAAATTAGAATTGTACGTAATCAATTTCATTTATCTTGATTTTGATACCACTCACGGCTGTGTAAAAAAAAATTTGAAAAAAATTTCAAATTTTCCTATATTTTCAAGAATTTTTTTACGGTGAACCAGATATCGGATCGAGCTGAAATTAACATTTTTGGCAATAGATTTGATGTACCTTTATTTTATTACCGCACACGACTTCGACAAAACAGTTTGACTTTTTTTGAAATTTTGGTTTTTTCCACGTACTAGTACCCGTATGTCAAAAAAAATCGACAATCTTCGATCGGCGATTGCTGGAGAACCCACGATGCGATCGGGCTGATTGTTCAATTTTACGAAAGCTAGCGATCGCCTGAGCATTTTGATGCTACTCACGACTTCGAGAAAAAATTTCCAATGAAAATCATAAATTTTCCGAAGGGGGTATTCAATAATTTTTTCACGGAGAACCAGACATTGGATCGGGACGAAATTAGGATTTTATGCAATGAAATGAACGTACCTTCATTTCGATACGACACACAACTCTGTGAAAAAATTTCCAAAGAAAATCGTGAATTTTCCGACACCCCTATGCGCGAGGGGGTGTTCACGAATTTTTTTTCTGAATGAATCACACATTGGATCGAGACGAAATGAGAAATTTCTGCAATCAATTGAATGAACCTTCATTTCGATACCTTACACGGCTCCGGGAAAAATTTTCCAAAGAAAATCGTAAATTTTCCGACACCCCTATGCGCGAGGGGGTGTTCACGATTTTTTTTCTGGAGAACCACACATTGGATCAGGACGAAATAAGAAATTTCCGCATTCGATTGAATGTACCTTCATGTCAATACCTTACACGGCTCTGAGAAAATTTTCACAAAGAAAATCGTAAATTTTCCGACATCCGATCTGCAGGGGGTTGTTCAAATCATGTTTTCCGGAGAACTATACATTGGATCGGGATGAAATTAGAATTTCATGCAATCAATTGAATGTATCTTAATCCTGATACCACACACGACCGTGTTGAAATTTTCCAGAGAAAATCGCAAATTTTCCGAAACCCCTCTGCACGAGGGGGTGTTCACGATTTTTTTTCTGGAGAATTACACATTGGATCGAGACGAAATAGAAATTTTCCGCAATGAATTGAATGTACCTTAATGTCGATACCTCACACGTCCCCGTGAAAAATTTTCCAGGGAAAATCGCGAATTTTCCGACACTCGATCTGCAGGGGGTTGTTCAAAACATGTTTGCCGGAGAACCATACATCGGATCGGGCTGAAATCAGAACTGTACGTTATCAATTTCATTTATATTCATTTTGATACCACTCACGGCTGTGTAAAAAAATTTCCAAAGAAAATTGCAGATTTTCCTATATTTTCAAGATTTTTTTTCACGGAGAACCAGACATCGGATCGAGCTAAAATCAACATTTTTGGCAATAGATTTGATGTACCTTCATTTTAATACCGCACACGGCTTCGACAAAAGAGTTTGACTTTTCCTGAAATTTTGGTTTTTTCCACGTACTAGTACCCGTATGTCAAAAAAAAAATCGACAATCTTCGATCGGCGATTGCTGGAGTACCCACGATGCGATCGAGCTGATTGTTCGAATTGCGGAAAGCCATCGATCGCTTGAGCATTTTGATGCTACTCACGACTTCGAAAAAAAATTTCCAAAGAAAATCCTAAATTTTTCAGGGGGGGTTTCAAGAATTTTTGTACGGAGAACCAGACATTGGATCGGACCGAAATTAAGATTTTATGCATTCAAATTAACGTATCTTCATCCCGATATCTTACACGACTCTGTGAGAAATTTTTCAAAGAAAATCGTAAATTTTCCGATACCCCTATGCGCGAGTGGGTGTTCAAGATTATTTTTCGGAGAACCACACATTGGATCGGGACGAAATAAGAATTTTAAGCAATCAATTGAATGTACCTCTATGTCGATACCTAACACGACCCTGTGGAAAAATTTCCAGGGAAAATCAATTCATCGTTCATCAATCATCAAATACCTGAAGGCTCATGTGAATTAATCAACCTCGTCTGTAAAGAATATTCTTGTTCGATCTGTAAAGATTGGAGTAGAAAGATATTGGTTTAATTTTCAGAAGATTGGGATGTAATATCGATATGAGATCATACTTTCTCTTCTTCAGTGGCCTGTTCATTTACTGATGGAATTATTCGCCAACAACGGTTTGTGGAAGTTTTCTATCAAGTGTACGTAGGCCTATAATTCAAGCGTTCTCAAGATCTTACAAATAGAACTACTGTATCTCGGAATTCAGGTCAAGTATGCAGCATTATTATTCCCGTAGATTTGAAGTTCATATATACATTGAGAATCTCGGAGCAATTTCTATCAATTACAGAGCAGAACTTTTGTCATAAAAATACGTCAGTTCATCTCTACAACAACTATATCAACTACTGCCTTCCAATTGCAACTACCAGTCAATACGCTTCCCTGACAAGTGAAGTCGGGTGGGGGTGATGTAATTGTTAGTGGGGACATTCACCAAATGATAATCACCGTGCTGGGGATGAGATTTTTCTCCAATTAAAATCAGACCATTCAAGTATCATAGTTGAAATATTCAAATGTGAAAATATTCGCATACCAATATCAGAATATAACAATTACAATACGAATATTAACTGTGTATTACACAATATAGTTAGGTTATTCAGTTTATTTCTATCAGTTGATATTTTTCCTTCCAATACGTTTGAATTGGAGTGTCATCACAGTGTGATTGAAACACTGAGAACTATACACAGTTAGGTGGAGTACCTAGTCGCACCAACACTGAATATGCAATGAAACTATAAGACGTTCAACAATATTTACACTGAAAATCTTTTCCGCCAAGTGTTTTCGGTCGCTTGAGTTTTACTTTGATGGTTGACTGGTGTATAGTTCCACAATCCACCGTGACTGCCCCCTGGGGCGTTGTAGCAGAAGCACTGCCGCCTTGAATACACGATCGTCGTAGTTGCCAACCACTGCCTTCTCAATTACCTCGAATGAAAAACATGCACAAGTTTTTACAGCGCTATCGAGACAACACAACATTGTGATTAGAGTTGGAAAGTTGGTATAAAAACAAGAGGGTGCATGTTGTGTTGTGGTGGTAAGCCTGTTTATGGAATAAATTAAATCGAGAAAATGTTGGCAAAACGCTGTGAAACTGGCGCTTCCACCAACTTGAATACATTTCCGTTCATTAGCTGTACAGAATAATTGCTTTCGTTTTGGAAAGAAAATGCATATTTTATTGAAAGCCGTGAAGCTATGCATTCGGCGGGGAAATTAAATGTTAAAGTTGAAATGAAACTGAATATTGACTATTATTTGTTTGCCAATGGACATCGTGGTGACCGAGATCACGATTATTCACATTGGCTCACTTATTTCTATAGATATTTCCTGCAATTCTCAATAAGTAGTGCTGAATATTAGGTGAGTTTGATTAATTTCTTCGCTCGTATTTTGTGAATATCAAGAAAGTTTGACTTCTCTGCAGAATTGTCAAATGTTCGAAACCCGAATATGAGCTTCCATAGTTCAGATGATCAAGTTGAGTCGGGAGATATTATCGATAGTCGATGATGAATCGATTTCATCAAAATACTGAATTGTTCAAACGGTGTTATTCAGAAATTCACGTTCAACTGAAATAGATGATAATAATTGGTCATTTTTTATCACACTGTTCCATTTTTATAATATTTTTGTCTGAGCGGATATTGATTTTTCATAAGTTTTCATAATTAAATTCTATTCCAATAGTCCTAATGATAATCAATCGCTGCACTCGAGTTGGTATAGATATTTTTTGTTGATTGTACTTCCGCGCTAGACTTCGTATTCCTAGAAGAAGAGAAAATCCTGGGTTAAATAAGAAATAACACACTTTTTTCCTCTAAGTAAACATGAATTGAATCTTAGTTCCAGTCATCAAACAAACTATGCAGGAGATTGATTGATAATAGTCATAGGCCCACAAAAAAAGCCAAAATGAATCAAAGGAACATGCCATTCCCACCGTCAGTTTAGATCACATAGTCTCTGAGTGTTGAGCTCGGGCCAACTTGACCGCTGAGCGAAAGAGAAACGGACTGCGTTCTGGGAGGACAGTTAAACGCTGTCAATGCAGGCGCAGTGATGCCACCCGTTGTGGTAAAGAGTGGACTTCCATGTCCCTAAGATTGCTCTGTCCGAAACAACTTCGGATTGTATTTGCCCTCAACTTTTCTACTTGCAATAGTTAACTGATAAGCTACGTTTAGTTGCTATCTATCGGTATGGGCGTGAGAGTGTTTAGAAGCCAATGGTCGCTCAGTTCAGAATGTGGATACTTCGGGAAGTGTATTTAGAGGAGCTTAGCGGAGATTCAATCTCACATGATGGAAAATATCGAGGTTGGTTTTATGTTTCTGTTGTGCGCGGCGAGAGAAGAGAGAGAAGAGTATCCAATCGACATGAAAGTTCCAGACATCATTGTTGTCATACCTGAATAGATCCCCACCCGTATGAGAAACAAATACTCATGCGCAGTAGTTTTATCGAATAAGTATTGTTTCTCAGTAGTTGTTATAATTCATCTCAGGAGTTTCAAGTTTTAACTACTGAGACTCGATAGTTACTTGAAAGTAACTGCACAAAATTGTCATTGATGCGGAATATTACTGAATCTCAGAATGTATTTTTCCAGAAGTGATGGTTAGTGACTTATTCCACGTGTGATTATGGAAATTGCGATAATTTTCGAATACCCATACATATGTTCCAATGACTGCTTATAGTTTCAGATGGATGAACATGTAATAAATTACATAGAATGATAAAGCTACGGACATTGATATTTTTGTTATGTGAAATTGAAGTTTTCGCTACTCAGATCTAACAAAATGAAACAGAAAAACCTACTGAATAAACGAATTCCACATCAGTTACCTGGCGGCCTCTCAAGCAGTCTCAGTACACGTTCAACAGACTGTACTTATGCTCTCCATATTCAAACAGTCACTCTTCGATGTTTTCACTTCTCCGTTTCATCAACTGTTTTTCAAAAAGTTCTTTTTATCTCGGCTCTCTTCTGAACCTTTTAGCACTTTCCGCTCGTCGTCTCGTATTTCTTAGCAGGCCGTCTGCAGCCACGTCTGCGCTTATAACGACTCAAAGGAAATGTGACGTACTTACTCGAGATAGCTATGGTTAGTGCACGCGTCAAGTGCCTAGTCGAATTCGCAATCGTATGTTTTTTCTTCTTCTCAGTATATATATGTATGTATGGTCTACGACGACCGTTATTTTACGCGCTGGGAAAATGATGCAAATGCGTTGTAGGATGAACATGAGTATGGTATTGAATGAAGGTATTCAAAACGGTACACTTGGATTTTTTTCAAAGTGGAGTTTTCAGTGTATATGTAACATGGTTCTATTATTACTATCAATAGTCGATCATCATGAAAAACTTGATACGAACGTGTTGAAATGATAGGATGATGAAATGGCGAGGTTCGGCAAAACCGCTCTTCCCCAACCAGAAACTACTTGTTGTTGCCATCCACTTGTGGCTCATGTCAAGTTCAGAACATGATCATCGGAATGGAATAAACAAATGTAATTTAACGATGTTGAATATGACCCATATGGAGAGCATTTCAGGCCTGGATGTGGGCTCAAGTATAATGTTCTTCTCCTGTTCATTTAACAGACACTTCTTGTAGTTACTTTTAACTCAATGTGTATGATTTCTCATGTTTAGGAGTCCATGGGAGTCGGTTTAGCGGAACGTCAGTTTTTCGGTGGTAACTTCTGAACGGAATGAGATATTGAAATCATGATAGACATGAAACATTGATATATTTAACGCCTTCAAGATAGAATAAGTAGTAAGTATTGTTCTCATATCGCCCAAATGCCACGCGTATACGGCTAGAAAACAATTTTTTCAACCGTATACGCCAGACAATTATGCGATGTGCGAACAATAGTTACTACTTATACAATCTTGAAGGTATTGGAAATATCAGTGTTTCCTTGTTTTCAGAATGTCGATTTCTCATACCATTCAAAAGTGACCACCAAAACCTGATATTCCTCTAAATCGACTCCCCTGGACGCATGATGTACGACCAAGTAGAGGAAAAGAGGATGCAGATCTGTCAGTGTGTTGATGAAACACTGATCCGAGATCCGCACTGACCCTGTCAGTTTTCTTGAGAAAGTGGGCTTCTCGTGAGGATATATTGGGAGTTCCTTACTCAACATTGCGTACATTTTATGTGCAGAACTCTGCGGAGCCAAGCTTGTTGCCACAATTACTCGATGTATGTATTAATTCATGATTTGTATGAACATTGATAATGCTGTCATCTCGTTCAAATTCACTTACATTTTTAACTGTTCCAGGGAAAATTGGTTATACAAACGTTGTCATTCCAAAAGCGACATTTTAGTTTTCATTTTCTTATTTCCAAGTTTGCTATTCCTTGTGCCTACATCACTTCATGGTTATTGAATTAACCATCGACCTGACCAGCTCGCAATTATATATATATATATATATATATATATATATATATATATAAGTATTATTAACATTGACACTTGGTACATAATCATTGTTCCCAATCAGGATCGTTGGAATGGGTCACAACCACAATATGATAAGAATTATCACTAATAGAAACTTTCCCATGAGTCTCTGAACCCCACCTAACATGTTATCATCCCACAACCGTCCCAATCCTCCTCCCCGTTCCTCGCTCCTGCAGAGTGGTTTCAGCTTACTATATCATTGGTCAAACTTTCCATAATTCTCCGACATTGACAAATGACTCTCCAAACAAACAACACACAGAGTTTTGTCATTACCCTTTCGACTCTACTTTTTGACAAAGTAAATAACATAAACGAAGACATTTGTCGAAACGTCGGAGGGGGGCTGGGGGGGTGATTCTTGTGGGCCGTGAGATTGTTTGCACGTGAATAGCGGGTAGCTTCCACCACATTGTCAGGCGCAATGCTCAAGACATGGCACGATTAATCAGGAATGGAACCTATGGGCCTGTAGGTGGTGAGGGGGAAAGAGGGGTATGTGGCAGTAGGGGGGGGGGGTGGTGTGTTACACATTGCTATTTGGACTTCGTTGCTCAGAAAACATGAGAGTAATATTTCAAAGGGTGATTGTTTTAAGGGTTGATATTCGAGCGAATAGGTTCTGAATTGGAGAATGGTGACCAGGTCGAGAGGGGTAGGGGAAGGGGGTAGGAGGAAAGGGTAGGGGGTGGGGGCAGGTGTGAAATAGATGGAGCGTAGAGGAGAACGTGTAGATGCATATCAATTATGTTGTCTTTGTGCGTAAAGAATGTATATCATTCGACATGACAGTATAATTGAATTGTTTATTTTTTCCTTATTTCAGATTTATTTTCCTACGACAGAGACACACACACGCACACGCACACACACGATTGTAACGTTATGATCCAGGTAGATGAATAAATAACTTGTCATGTACATGTTCCTCTTTGACGTTGTTCTTCATATGGCTTACGTCTCAGCAAAAGTTCCTGAGGACAAAAATTACCCTTTTTTCATTCATGTAGCCTATATATATGCAGATTTTGGATTCACTTTCTGATAGTGCTTTCTCAGATCTTTCTCCATGGTATATTCAGATGATCACTCCATATATGCATATATATATATATATATATATTTATATATATATATATATATATATATAACCACATGAAAAACGACTTCCGAAAGGTGTTGGATATACAACGAGTTTCCTTGGGGTGGAGATTCAGGAATCTTTATCTGTAATATACAAGATCATAATGACGAATTTAATCTATAAATGCATGAGTATAGAGATAACTACGTATCATATTACACAGGTACATTCTAATATGGAGAAAAGTGTGTCATATTGACTGCACCAAGTGAGAATAGCAATTTTCCTCACTGCTATTTCCTAAGACGTTCTTGTCTCTCGGGGGATGTGTGGTCGATTCTTCCTTCGAACATTCAGTCGAACTTTTCCTTATCGATGATCGACCATCTTTCGCTATTCTCGATATACTCGAAGTCCCGATAGTTGAGGTTGTCTACAAACATAACAGAGGATAATAACACCTCAATACTTGTATTCCTCTGTTATGCAGAGTGATAGTGGTTTTCAAAACCATATATTCACGAGTTTGAATACAATCATATCTATGAAAAACAAAGATGTTCGAATCTGGGAGAGTTTCTTTAGGATTTCCGAAGTTTCTTAACTATATAGGTGGTCGACCAATTACATCTCTCGTAAATACAAGTATATATATATATATACATATATATATCACACGTGCGGGATTCAAGCCAACTAATATTTTTTGAATGTCCAACTTACACCCTCAATTTGGAAAAGCAATTTATCTTTAGGTGGCTATTTTCTCACTCCTCCCCGCGCTTCCTCTTATTTTTACCCCCCCTCCCACATATATATTATCTATCTGTTATGGTCGCAGTTCTGGCTATCTTCTACTCTCTCTGATTTCAACACCGAACAGCAATGGTTTCCTCAGTTTGGCAACCGCCCTCAAGGGAACAACCCCTAAATGGTGAGTAGAATAAAAAACAAAGACTCACTTTTTATTAAGTGTTCCTTTCAGATATGAGCTGAAAACTCATAACTTTATATCTCTTGTTTTAGGAAAAGTTTTTTGAACTGGTACACGATTCATGTAACTGATCTTTTCTACTCCATTTACCAGATTCTTCCAACTTTTATTTAATCTTCTTTGAGAATGTTGGTTTTTAGTCAGTTGGTTAGCAGTGAGAGTTCGATTACATTCCGAACTGGATGTGAATATTAAACGTTTCTAACGGAGTGATTCTAATTAATTACAAAGGGATACAGTATAAATGAGCGAGTTGAAGGATGGAATGATTGTATTCTCATCGAATATAAATAATGATTAACCAAATAGAAATCAACTGTTTTTGTGGCGATGAGATGATTTTAGGTTACTATGAAATACATTAAAGAGCCTGATATATGAGTATTTGATGTTGTATTGATGAGAATACTTGGGCCTGTATAAGGTATGACGTTGTTATTAGGAACCTTATCACTTCACCTGGAACTCACATTTCCATGTTCTATTTTATTATCGTTTCAATTTATTTTTATTCAATGAAGTAATTTAATCTGGATAATCCTACATCTGAACCAATGTGTATTGTTGACAATCGCGGACTGATCCATTTCATAATACACTGTTTCATATCTACATGTTGACTACATGTAACCACATTATAACTACATGGATGACTGATAATTTTGACCAACTATAACAGAGACTTTCGACGCATCACTGTGATATATCATCTGAAGCAAAGGTGCAAAACTCGCGTACATCACCACAGAGAATAAACTTATACCCATGATCCTTCTACATATTTAACGAGAAAATCTGAAAGCGCTATTTACATGTTGTATTTTCTCTCAGAGATCTAACTATGTATATATATATATATATATATATATATATATATATATATATATATATATATATATATATATATCCTCAGAATTTCCGTTCAGATCCTCCACCTCACTGCCCTCGACGATAATAGAAACAAAATTGCTCAAATGCTATTGTGCTTCTAACTCATGACTTGTGAAAAAAATTGATTCAAAAAATTGTATTCATTTCCTCAATAACAATTTGTGTTTGAATGATTATTGAATACTATTTCATGTTGAACTCTTCATCTCTCACTGCTCTGCATCTGCTTCATCACTCCATTTCTTCCCACATGTATTTGTTTGTACTGTGTTCCATACTGTGTAGGCCCTTCAATATAAAATATGCTAAAACCTTCAGTTCCTACTGTTTCCTATATAAGTTCTCATATCAAGCTCCTATATATATATTCCATATAAATCCAAGAAATAGTTCAAACGAACCGTTTTCTTGCTCTCTCTAAAACATTATTGCATGAGAGATGATCGACAATTTCATATCTAAACTATCGGTTATCGTTGTCGATAAAGTAGTCTAACGGTTCACGTTCATGCACCTGACTATTAAATCCATCACATAACATTATTATAGATTTCCTGAATACAAATGTTCTACTCTACCGATCGTTTGTGTTGAACTGTTCTACGGAACACCCGATCGAACCGTCTCACGTCGGGATATAAAAAGGAATTGGCACTTTACGAAGAAGATTTCGTCAAGTCGGGGTTTAGATGAAGTTGTGACGTATAATATGACGTCACGAGGATATTCGCAGAGATTTTAGGTGATTTAGTTTAAGTGTGACACATATTTGATAATATGACACTTCATAGATTTTACTACAGTCTTCAAACCTAGTCAAGTCTCTGAGGATTGATGTCTAGATCCAGTCGGTAAAGTACCTCCCAACTTTTATCATGGCAGTACAATTTAACTATTCAACACTGGAACACTAATTGATGAAATAAACCTGGAAGACTGAAAGAGAAGATATAATCCAGAAACACATCCAGTTCAAACCGTTCTATCAACTTGGAGGGATTTGAGAAGAAAACGATTCATAGTATAAAATCTTTTCAGAAAGAAATAAGTTCCAAGTATTTTATGACAACTTGCTCGACTGAAACAACTAATATCGTACCTCATTTCAACAATTCGTTTAACACGTCTTGCTTACTGTGTAAGGTCTGGTTTTATCAACTGATTGTTAGTGGACTAATCGATAGTTAGTGGATTAACTTGTTATCAATTATGTTACTGATTAATTGTTATGTAATTAATTTGTCAACTTTGTTAAACACGTTAATAACACTGAACTCAGTTTAGTAAAACCGGCTGTCAGGTCCGGTTCCTAACTAATTGTTAGTGGATTAACCGATAGTTTATCGAGTGTACTTGTTATCACCGTTGATTATGCATGTTATTTTCTTACCTGAACTAATAGTTTTAACTGAGTTCTGTAAAACAGGCTCAAAGTGGCATTGCTTCTTAACAATAGTAGAACCTTTATAACTGCACGTTTCTTTCGAGTGACGTCACGCATTGTTATAAAACAGGGTCAGAAATGTCCCTCGAGCTGGGTTTTCCCCAGATACATTTCCAATACTAGTTATTCACCCCGTACATTCAACTTGTCTCGTTCCTGTTGCAGCTTGACGTATGCTATGTGTTCATTCCGTATTGTCAAACTCAATGTGATCTATGTTCAACAATGTTGCTTTCATTCCATGAGAATCAATCAAACATTCAAAAAGAATAATATTGATACTCATTTTCGTTTCAAATTTCAATATTTGTTCAATCAAAAATTCTTGTAAATAAACCAAGGTTTCGAGAAACAATCTCATGAAATTTACTCTATGTGAAACGATTGTCATCAAGGTAGATTATTGTTACATGGATTCTCAAAATTGGAATCAAATAATGTTATATTATCAATATTTTGATCTATTTCCATAGACAGCTCAGCACGAAGTAATTGTTCCTCGATTGGGTTTGAGGAAGACAATCATCATAGGATCGCTCGTAAGTGGAATCACTGTGAGAACTGACTATCTATTGTTATAATCAGTTACTGGTGACATTAGAACAGATGTGACATCTTTGGATACACACTTTTATCACATATCTATATTATCAAATCATAAGTTACTACTCCAAAATAAATATCAATGAAATATATTAAATTCAAAAACTTGAAGTATTCATCGAAATGTGATCTACTTATTATTAACTGTGAACCAACGCGAATAAACAACCTCAACAGGGACAAGTGGTCGAATGGCTAGCACACTGAACCCTCATCTCAGGATACCTGGGTTCGAATCCCATCATGGACGACCAACTTCACAGGATTATTTCGTGGTTTCCCTCTGTCGATTAGGTCAATACTGGGATGGTTCCGTAATAACAGGCCGCGACCGACTCCTTCCCACTATCCGATAAATCCTAATAAACTAACCTTCCAACTCACCATCCCATATCATCTCATTAATCATTCACCGACGCCAATAGATCCTAGTGATCAGTACAGTGCGTGGCTAAACCAGATAGAGAGAAAAAGTGACATTATATTCATTCACTCATTAGTGATTCTATACAGTGTAATACGCTGTATACAGGTAGTGACAATAGAGCAGTAACAACACTATTGCATAATAATATAAATCATAAGTCAGAGCAGTAAGCCAGATTAATAATAGAACATGAAATAAAAATGAAAATAAGTAAATATGAAATAGAAAAGCCTAACATGATCCCTAATCCGACATAGTATGTAAAGTTTCAAGTGCCTAATTAGTAATTGAGTATATTTAAACCATCATCAGTGTACCATATGGATGTCTAGTACATAATACTCATTACTAGACTAGTACCTCGTTAAAACATGTTGCAATGGCATTGTTAATATTCATCTGTAATTTCATTACAAGTATGTGTATTCAATCGTTATAATTTAACTCGAACAACTGTTTATTATTCCAAATGTTATTTCCATACTAATTCGATCATTAGCAGACAGATATTCCAATAATTAACTGAGCGAAGCGATGAAATTAATAATGCATTTGTTGTTTAAGATTTAATAATGATCTCACTAGAAGTATATCGGATGATGAGTAGGGCCTACGTTGAATGATGAGTAAGTGATAATCGTAATAGGAGATACAACTTGTTTACTCTCTCCTATTTTTGAATTCTGGAATGGTAGAGGTGTTTCCTGTAGGCCTCACTACAATAATATCAATCCAGGCATGGAAGCGATTCAGAACATCACATGAAATCGAAGTGGTTCCTGGAGGAAACATCGAATGCGTCTATTTCGAATATAGTCCAACATGGACATATGATTATATGAATCTAGAAACAAAATAAATCTATCATTTCTTATCTCAGAAAAAGAACAATTCATGGGAAATACGATTTTTTCGAGGTACTTCGTGGTTTTGACGTGAATTCGGTGAAATTAAAGTAATTATCGGAGAAATTTGAGTATTTTTGTGGCCTCAAAATGACAGGAAACACTTGAAAAAACGTTGGAATATATCTATATCCTTGACTCTATAACTTCAAAAAGAGAACCAAACACTTGTAGTATTATCTAGTGAGCCGATAGTTCTGATATTCGAGAGGAAATGTCACATGAACGACATACTCGATAATAATTTCTGTCCATGTGTTCCATAGTGTCTCCCATCATCACAGTTCCCGCTACTGATCAATCCGTCACTATATTTAATGCATTTGTTCTAATTCTCATATTCTAGAATTGAAGACATCAAACCCGGCCCTTCCACCAGAACCTTTGGAAATATATCAATATATTTATCTATAGGCCTATCTATATATTTCATCACAATTCCCGCTACTGATCAATCCGTAACTGTTTTTCATACATTTTCTCTAATTCTCATATTCTAGAATTGAAGACATCAAATCCGGCCCTTCCACCAATATCTTCGGAAATATATCCATATATTCATCTATAGGCCCATCTATATACGATAAATCCATCACTATTTTTCATAGATTTGTTCTAATTATTCTAGATTTATTTTTTGTAGTTTTGCTCCAGTCATTTCATAGGGGTTTCAGAATGTATGCTGCTTCTCAACGACCATCACATGCTACTCTGTATAAGCTATCATCCAACTGAAGCTCGTGATCACGGCTGGCCTAATGCTGTTTCGATCCCACAGCTAGATTAAACTCATACGATTATCCCCTCCATCAGACGTATCGCGAACACGCCCCCTTCGAGAATTCAAGGTGTGTCTATAATGTCCCATCACATTTCACATAGATACTTATCGTTCATTACAACTCATTTACTGCGTTTTCCTATTGTTAAATACTTGGATTATAATCAATTCATTTATGTGTGCTAATATTGATATTGAAGTGTCCCTCCCAAGCGATGGTTCTCTACCTTTTCTTCCTTATAGCCTTCATTGGCGAGCAATAATAACGTTTGCATCAAGTTATCTGAATTGATCTAAAATCAAATATATAATCATCGCCATTACACGTGAAAAAATGCCACTCATGTTTGCTCGTCCAGAATAGCTTTCACATTTCAAAAAAATATTCTTTGTCAAACCTTTTTTATGTCGTATTATTCCTTCGAATTGAGTACCTTTAACAAGGCCCATAGATTCTTACGTCGCCATTCGCGTATAGAGTACACATACCGTCTGGTTTATTTACACGGTTATAAGTGGGAAGTAATAGTTACTGTGCTGAGGGATGTCGGGGGCGGTGCGCGGGGGGCGGCGTCCCTGAGCGTGGAGCGGCGTCGGACCGATAGCAACTCAGTTGGGTTGCAGGCGCCAAGTTGCACGGATCACAATAACCATCTCCCGCGTGTTTGTCACCGCATAATGTGTGGACTGGAGTAATCGTTAGCCGGTATTTAGCAATACATTCGAGACGATTTGATTGATGAGTGATGGAATTGAATATAATGCAGTGTGAAGTGTTTTAGGATCGGATGGAAATCTTCATGAGTTATTTGAAGAAGAAACCAATTAAAAAACTAATGATTACATCACAGTTCTCTTGAAAATAGTTTTAAGTGGTTTGAAAAATTAACTAGTGAAATATCAGTGTAGGAAAATCAGCATATTATTTCAATTCAATATTTTCCATGAATTTTCATTTCTGTATCCAACAATTTAGAACTTATATCTACTAAAATTGTTTCGAATTGATGCTATATTTCTATAAATCAAAACGAATGAAAATCTCACACCCTGTATGGTCACATAACCTAATATCACATGTTTATTTTTGATGTTTGAATGAACAGTGAACGTGAAAAGTCAAGTGATTATTCTATTTCCACCCCGAAGTATATTCACTTATCGCTCATGTAGATCGCGCGTGTCCGGTGAAACATTACACAACACAATGTACTCTGAAACGAGTGTATTAATTGATTATTATCGACTGTGGAGTTGTTCAGTGTATTCGAAGTGATTTGTTTTATACGCCTCAGCGATGTATTTGTTTTATATCAGCGTGCCGCTATCGCTGCTCGTCCTGCTACACGGTGAGCCCTAGCATACATACTAGCTAATTACTTAGAGATAACTGACAGATAACACTTGATTGTTTCTCACCTCAACACTATCAGCTGTATCTACCATTTATAGTATCCCACTCTAGCCTATACGACTGATTGCTTCGAATTAGTTTCAGAAGTGAATGGTAGAAATCCAGTTCATTCACATTCATTCTGATACTGACGTTAAACGGTTGCTATTCGTCTCATGAGAACGTTTTCGTGGATCGAGCCAGTGAAATGATGGAAGTGGGAATAGTGCGAGGAATTGATATTGCTCTGTAGTAATTTGTCAAAAACATGAGAGGAAAACATTTGTTTTTCAGTTATGTATCAAAGAGACGAATCACATATTGCAAAATATTTAAATCCACGACAACAATTACTAGTAATTTGTGTTTTCAATCACCTCCTGGGAAGGATAAAGATGGTTGATAATGACTTATCATACAGTCTTGGAAAGATTGTACTTAAAAACCTTCACTGGTCCCTGACTCAATAGTGAACAGGATAATAATCAATATCAAATACATAGAAAAACATAATGAAACATAATTGAATAACTGATACTGAAATGATATAGAATTGAAATGATTAACGAGAACATGCACAAATTAGGGTACTTATGATAATTGAAAATAATGAAATAATAATATATGGAATGAATCAAAACGTTGATGGTAGTTGATGGTGAGTAGTTAATTGTATAAATGGTTCCTGAATATTCTAATGGAATCATTACTTAACTCACTTACATTATTATCGAATGATCTCAGAGTCATCCGAGTGAATTGATGAATAATATTAATTAAAAC
Organism: Brachyptera putata; assembly: GCA_907164805.1. Taxonomy (NCBI): domain Eukaryota; kingdom Metazoa; phylum Arthropoda; class Insecta; order Plecoptera; family Taeniopterygidae; genus Brachyptera; species Brachyptera putata. The sequence continues at coordinate 216,056 of OU015468.1, forward strand.
TATAATTGATACTGTCATAGCTATCTGTGTATACTATATCGACTTTAGCTCACATATGAAACAATTAATTATATTTCACATGACTGCAGCCGCTATCTCCTGATTTATTGCACACATTTTCAGAACCGAGGTTTTTACCTTTTTGTAATAACAATTCATTACTGGCTGAATCTCGTTTCACTTTTATTCATTTATTTGTCATCCTTCACAAAATACATTGTTTGAACACCAATCGCAGTTATAGCCATAATTCAGGTTAGTCTTAACTCTCAATTATTCCCTACATGATGTGATACCATTTCTTTATGAATAATGTGAGAGTTTACAAACTGGATACAATTTTAGAGTATGATAATTGATATTTGAATTTCATTTCTTGAATCGATTCGAAAACTATATAGGCCCACATATTATTAACATAAAATGGTCACTATATTCACTGAATTGTCACAATACAACAATTACTACATCTTGCTATATGCATTACTACAAACGTAAGAATTCTTCAACAATTCAGAATGTATTATTCGATAGTTTTGTAATGCGTCGTGAAATGCATCATGCTTGTATGTATGCATACCATGTTTAATGCACGGAACATTTGAATATAATACGAGAAAATGAACCCAATACGAACAAATCATTTACTCAACTTGTAACATCTCTTATTGTGATCGTGGAGCAAACACACGCGAGTATATTCATATCCATATTTCCAGTGATACGTGTTTGTATAGAAATACCTCTCGACCCCCGGGCCTCAAACTTCGCGTCCTACACCACACTAACCTCTACACTAACGAGCGAGCTCAAGCGATTCGATGTTCTTTCATATCTTTCGTCCGAATCCGAAATGAGAGATATTTACAATTTTATACAAGTTGACAAAAAACATCGAATATCATATACTCGATTCGGCCCTTTAATACCACTCTGATATATCATATATATATATATATATATATATATATATATATATATATATATATATATATATATTTATATATATATGTTGTCTATAGGTTTCACGTTTTTTCCACTCACTTGATAATTATACTCTACTCTCGCGACGTTTCGGGAAGATTTCACTTCCCATCATCAGGTTCTCCAACCGATCACAGCGACTCACTGACTCCCGAACCCGAGTCTCCCGAATCTTCGGAAGAATCTTCCCAAAACGTCGCGAGAGTAGAGCATATCAAGTAAGTGGATAAACCGTAGAACCTATCGACAATACATATCATGTACACAAAATATATCGTCATCATATATATATATATATATATATATATATATATTTATATATATATATATATATATATATATATATATATATATATATATATATATATATATATATATATATATATATATATATATATATATATATATTCATTAAATCGGTCACACATCTATTTGTAAATATACTCATGCCAGTTATAAGTAACTCGCTAACCCAGCGAAGTGCCAGAGTTGTCCAAAGTTTCGAGATGACTGTATTTGAACATGAGAAAATCATCCAGAAGTCAGCCATGTCTTAATTGCATTGCCAACCTTGTCAGGTACGAAGTTGGGGGACTTTCTCCCACTCCGGGTCTGTTTGTACAACAATAGTCTGTTCCTGGGAGGAACAGTGTAATGCGATGGAAGCCGGGAATAACATGCACACAGCCTTCTTCAAACTTTCACATTGCTCGCAGCAAACGAAGATTGTACTTTTCATCGAGAATATTATAACAAACTCACATAGCACTTTGACATATTATGTAATTCCTATCGTCTGATTTCCGATCATCCATGGAGTTTATGGGTATTATAATGAGTTATTTATAAGAGAAGGAGATGAATAAATATATGAATGTATATTTCCGAGTGTATCAATTATGATAAATTGAGAATCTTGAGATGAAATACAATTTTTTATTTCTTATTTATTTCCAAATGAACCGGTTTTGCATTATCGTTAACGATATTGATTTTGATTTTGCATCGAGGCTACGAATTGAAGATTTGGGAAAAATTGAAACTTTTTTTAGTGGGAATTTGTCGATACTAAGCCCCGAGGTACGACTTCGAAACCGTCTAATATCCAAGCCACAGTGAGTGTCTGCACAATTGATGAGTTCTAACAATTATTAAGTCTGCAGGCAAATTTCTTCTTCCGTGGATAGAATCCAACCTTTAATTGTAGCTTACGTTCTCAAGGATATGTATACTTGCAGATTCAATAAACTCATTCCGTTTCAATAATTCAATTTATTGCATCACAAATTGAATTTGGTCGTGTAAAAAGTCGGCTCCGGAAGTGTTCTTTGGGTTCTCATACCTCAATTGAGTCGTAACTAAATGAAAACGGAGCGTAAAGTAATAACAGTTATAACAGCACTCAATGATATTGGATGCAGTTCGAACTTGCACCTTTAATGGATTCTCGTCAACTTCGAAGACTTTGAAGCGGTCTGAGAATAAAGTCTCCATTTCTTTTCACTCGAAACAGAAACTCATCAAATAATGTTATTTCATATATTTTATACTTATACATTTAATACTCTTCAGTAAGTTGAAAGAGTATTGGGAAAGAGGGTGGCAGTAAGAATACCGCGAGGGGAGAGGAAAGTGCGGGGAGGAAGGGAGTGCATGAGGATTTGTCGAGCAGGAATAGATTGTCAGGATTTAAAGCATTATTAGAAGTTGAAGAAGACAGTGAAGACGACTGGGCTTCTCGAACAAAGAGGTTCAACAAACATTCGTCATTAGGTATAAACTCAAATCGCGCACTGTACACAATATATTAAGGGACATCACAACCCTGAAACTATTGACTATATGATCATAAAAAATGGCGATATTTATTACTCTAATTAGAGAGAAAACTTACACACACCATACATGTGTTGTCATCAAGATACCAGAGTCATGATGTGGGTATTACCTATTCTGTATGAGCACATGCTCAGGATCGAGTGAAGTCTACGTCACAACTCAGTAGAAGAACCTGGTCGCATAGAGAGGGCGAATAAAGTGATTAGTAATCAGGATTTCTGACATTGAGATGATGAGTTCTAGTTTTCTCTACAATTGAAGAAATAAATATTGTGATTATCGTTGAAATCCAGTTTTAGGGTTGTGATGTCATTCGAACATTTTGCTTCCAGAATTGGCTAATCTTAAGAAATCTTTAATTTCACAGCAGTTTGATTATTTGAATTATATTGATGGAAATAAACACTTCAGTATTGTTCAGTAGTTACATAACAAGAGCCATGGTGAAGAGAAGGTAATCTTACAGGTACATGATATGTTCTAATTATTGGGATAGATGGGGAGCAATGAGAATTCTAATTGATTACAATATTTAGAAGACATGTATCTCAACAGGTGACCCTAGTTGGAAATTATGTGCATCACTCTTATCATTGAATTCCGTGGAATTTCGAAATTATTCGAAAAAAATATTTCTAAGTAAACCAAAATATTTCTGATGAAAAAATCAATAAAGACTTTTCAAGTTCTGCAACTGAGAACAGTCCTCATGATTGATGTACCAAGCATAAGCAATATGTTCGTGGAAACCCACATATTCATATCGAATCCTCTCGAAATTCTTCAGAGCATGAAAACACGGATAATTGAAGGTTATCCTCGAGTTTTCAATGCTGGAAATCTTGACGGGCAATTATTTCTCAGAATTATTTTCGTTCAATTCAGTTTCCACTTCACTTCCAATTCACGTTTTGAGGTTATACACAAGCCCCTCTTCAAAAGAGACGTTCTATAAAATCGTTACTATGACATGGATAAAAAATCGCCATCAACTATTTTTATCCTCTCAAACTTATTTAACGAAAAATATATTCCACCTCTCTGTGTCTCTCTGTAGTAGGTCTCTACAGATAATGGTGTCTAAAGTCTTTGTCTCGAGAAAGAATTATTAATTGTACAGTTTCCAATTTGCATTTGAATGATCACCAAGCTCTTTGGAATTCCTTACAATGCCACGTAGATCCACTCATCACCGTTCATATTACCAACCGTTTCTTATTATGGTAATTAAAGCAAATGGCACATTCTTTATTTTATAATTGATAAATTGTTCTCCGCGTCGAGAATACGGTCTCTAGTATACCTCTTCTCATTACGGCGACTAACTTATTTACTTCTTCCGTGCCTCCTTTATTAAACGCACTTACGTTCCTACTCGCGTTGTCTTGCGAGATGAATTATAACTATCTTCTGGTTGATAATATAACGCAAATATGTGGCACTCAAATCAAGAGCTATCACATTTGTGTCAACATGGAAGAAGAGTATGTAGAAGAGCAATGGGGATAAAATAAACCTTGTAAATATTGAATGGCAAGTCTAATCTGCATCTGACTTATTTATGTGGGCCTATGACTGTTTATAATGCAAACGTTATGTCGCTGCGCTCAACCTGAATCAATCGTAGTCATTCTTTTACAATATCACATACAATTATCTTTTACAACTTGAAACTGATAGTTATGTATGCTATATCTGGGCTAGTTTGTCAGTCTATAGTTATGACAGCAAGGGTATTTTTCTACTTCATAAATGAACAATTTAGTGTCTTCAATAAATATTGATTGCAGAAGAAAATATAGAAGTTGTCGACTCTTGTATTTGGAAGTGTTTTCAATGATCCCACCAACAGCTAGATTATATGGGGTCATGCTCGCCACCGTGATGGTGCTATTCGATTCAGTGGTGGTGCAATAGATAAAGTAGTCTCTAGGCAATGCCGTATGACAGAGCCTATGACCATCAACAATCAAACTGTTGGCTGATCACAGCGCTCCTAGCAGGATTACCAGGCGTAACACTGCCACGGCCTGTAGACTGTAAACCAGGGCTCTGCCACTCGATCCAGTGAGGATTACTCAATAATGGTCCTTATCGGCTCAGTGATGGACTCATGATAATGGAATGATGGAGTAATGCAAGTTATAGGCTGGAGTTTGGGCATGCCCACACCGGTACTCGAACCAGCGCTCGTCTGGCTCCACGATCAATTGTCTGAGCCAAACGGACGGCGAAGTGACGTCTTCTTGTGATGCGATCCTCAGGTTAATGAAATGGTTCGAATTCTTGCACGTACAAAACGAGTGAGAGACATGAGAAACAGAATAAATACCTCTTTACCTGCCATTCTGTGAGCTGGGCCTCAAGTGTTCTACGTCATAGCTACGCGAGGAATTGAGTGATTAAAGACCTGCAGTTTACACACTAATTCAAGTAAACAGGAGTAATAGGACCATGAAGTTATTCAGTCACAAACTGATTGCACTCCGATGCAATATAGACCCTGGGGCTACCAGATTATAAAATGGGTTTCTATTTGTTCAAACCTGAATAATAACAATCGAAGATAGGGGTCTCCAAACACAGGCTCGCGACCACCATCAATGCGGCACGCAATACTTCATTTTGATTGCATTGTAAAATGTTCAATGATTCACAAATTGTCAATAATCAGATGTTTTTATTCAATGGCCGATCAAGAGAAGCAATGACTAACATGCATAAGCCTATATGAAATTGAACATTTCATCTGTAATTAATGATTATGAGATTCATCCTGAAATGAAACTAACTACTATGATGAGCGAAGCGAAGACTCAATTCAACTTGGATCAGTGAGACCTTTTCAATGCAGCACCCCTCGATTGTTCTGAAACTTCAACTCGATCTTGTTACGAATATAAATAATTTAGATACAGCCCACACCGCAACTCACGGTTAATGGAATAACTTTTGACACTTCTCTTAGGCAAATAGAGCACGATTACTCAACTTTGTTCGTATGAATATCGAACAATAGAATAAGACCGAGTCACATGATGAGACCTTCATGTAGCTTCATTGGATGAGCGATGGCGAAGACTTCCACCCAACTCTTACGTACAGAGGTTCCTCTGTGTGTTCGTATCAGCAGTGCACAAGTCGCAAGGATTGACTGAGCAACATGGAACTTCTCCATGAACACGCCGAATGAACCAACATGGAACTATATTGGTTTCGGGTCGAATCGGTTGAGCTTTATTGAGGAATACTATCACAAAGTTTCTAAGAACTTCATTGGATTAGGTTGTGCGGGAAAATCTGAAAAATAGAATTGCTGGAAAAAAAAATCCCACCTGGACCCCTATTCCTGAGATAAATGAGATGTGAGAAAAATCAGTGATAAAACTCTCCCATATAATAATGACTTATTTCATCTCATATTTTATGTTTATCAACGAGTTTCTACCTACGGGAATCCAAGTATATAATGAGAGGTAATCATTAAAGCGTTTAATTTAATTCCCAGCTCCGCGTCCAGAAGGGATTGTCGTAGAAAGGCTTTGCTGGTTGTGACACGATAGCGCCCTCTTCAACTTACAGGCTCAATTCTATCAAAGGACGAGGAGAAACATTTTTCATGCGGACGTTCTCTCATATTACATCAGAAGCAATGCCGTCGAAATATTTCAAGAGGAATTACTAACTTCTAGTTAGGCTCAAACGGACGTTTCTGTTAATAGGGTTAAATGTTATGATGTGAATTGAAAAGCTTGGCCCGGAGTGGTTGTGAACGAAGTAGAGTTTGTCCACGGATCCAACAAACGGAACAAAGTACGTCGAAATGATATAATGGCTACTAGTATTCAGGTTTTATCGTCGGGCAATCATTAGTGGAACGTCATGTGTAGGAGATTGAGTGAATTGAAATACTGATGCTGAAGAATATCACGTGCAGTTTTCAACTATTTTCAATCTGCTTTCAATGTAACTTATATATACTATATAACTATATAACTATATATATATATATATATATATATATATATATATATATATATATATATATATTATATATATAGAAACGTCGTGGTACAAATTGCTGCTCCCTATTTGATGCTGAGGAAGATGGGATGTAGGATCGTTTGGATGAGGCCCCAGAAGTGCGACTACCCCAAAGAATGAATAATGATGCTATAATTCATTCCAAGAGAAACAGCAAATGTTAGTGTAATAATACAAGGGATAGTGAACAATGTGGAAAACCAAATACTTGAACTCGATACCCACAATACAATAGCAATACTATTCCGACAAAAGTATGGTAAAAACAATAATGAAAACATTAAAACAGAGGAAATTCAATATTTTGATAAGAACTTCCTTCCTGTACGTATCATATTGTGAAATGGAATAATGAATGAAATGATAACAATGAAATATCGATACTTCTGAACAATATTGTTTCAACCCTGATAACCGTATGAAACTCGATTGCCTGGAGATGGGTGTCATCTCTCCTCTTCTAATATAACGCATGCATGGACACATTTGCAGAACGTCATAACGACATTGTATGAAGCTCAATTCCTACACATATTCTCCAGTGGTCAACATCCACCAACTGTTATTTACTTCGTTGCATGATGGAGTAAAGTTCTTCGCTTCTATTCACGGAAGAATGAGTAAATCCACCGAATAATGAACACGAACAACACCGGTTTATTTGTCTAGCCGTGGTTTTTCAGGCTATCATTAATTGCCAGCACGAAATTCACTTCGCAGAACGCAATTGCATCTCACCAAATTACAAAATCCTTCAAGTTTCAAACACGAATTCTGCTTCCGTGGATGAAGGAATAGCGGAAAACAAATGTTCAAATATCTCAACAATGACATTTATTCAAAAGTACAATTGTGATTGTTGATGAAGTCCGTATAAACAGGGCAGTGAAATGTGTCTGATTTTGATGGTGGTTGTAATTCTGTCAACCAGACAATAAGACGGAGACGGAAGATTAATTCATCTCGGCTCTGAATGCTGCTCAGTTTTATCCACTCTAGGTTGTCGACTAGCTGCTCTTACCGTCACGAGTAGGATCGTTTGGCCAAGCAGATATGTGATGTTAGCTTTCAAGTCAATGCGTTTGAAGAACGTGGCAGTCTTTCTCTTTGAGAGGGATTTTGTCTCTACAACAATAGATAATACTACTGAGAGGGAACATTATACGAACAAATGAATGACATGGTCGTTCTTGTTCGCCTGTGCTAGAAGACGCTAGAGGCTAGAGGCAGAAGACGAAGATTGTTTGTTCTTGTTTCGCACTGAAATGATGCTCTGTCATAATAAATACTATCCAATCGGGTATATTTCACAATTTTTCATTTCTCATAAATATGTGCCCAATTTTTTCGTTCCATACAGAAATTAGTGCATATAAACGCAGAAAAAACCCATAATTTATCTGACTCATGAATTTTCATAGCAATCCTGAATCCAGACATATTTTTATATCATATATAATTATATATATACATATATATATATATATATATATATATATATATATATATACATGTATATTTATTCATTTATATACCCATAGGAGTATGAAGTATGCAGACCCAAATTTTTTGAAATTCAACAAAATTGTATTTTAATCAATCTGTATTGGTGATGTTTTTGGAATTATTTCAAAATCTACGGGAAATGTTATGATATATGTTGCTGTCATTGTTGTAGGAAGCAGACGAAAACACAACACTGTGGTCTCCAGTCATTGCCTGCATTATAGTTTGTAATCATTAACGATCCCAATTGCTTTGGTAACCTAACAAAAATGCCATCTCCCTATCTTTTCATTTGCTATCTCAATTAATTACATTCTCTCTGATAAATCCTCTCCCACAAATTGAATCTGCATACTCTTCACTCCACAAGTCTTGTTATTGGTAAAGAAGTTGTAAAATTTCTCGTATTTTCTTATCATTAGCTTTGACGGGTAACCGTTATGGGATTCCACATCGAGTTCTTGAAGTTGAAAAACTAAGATCTACTTTTTAATATATTCTTTGTTCGTAAGATTTGATAACTCTAAATGACAGAAATGTGTCGCCATGCTTTCTATGATAATGTATCTCATGCTGATTAAAAGTTCTAGCTCGTTCGTTACTGTTACTGGAAATGAAATAAAAGAATTGAATAAGTTCTGATTCTTCCAGATATTCGATCATATTTAGCGACCCTGACAATAGGTTCGTCTGGAGGTAATTATAAGTACTCTGGTCACGTTCACGTCCGTGTCTGGAGTACACAATGAATCAGGACATTCAATTCATACACAATAGACTATTGGTCTCCAGATATATTATCATTTCTCCGATATTCACCAGTTTTCCACTCACATATCATTCGGATATTGTTTATATTATGGCAATTGTATTACATACGAGGCACGATGAAGTGATACCAATAGACTTTATCATGATATAAAGAAGGTGTACCGACTCCCATACAAATAACATGGCAGGCATTTGTGGTTTCTTACCGTCAGATATAGTCAACGGTTCCATTTGCCTGTCGTGATTTAGCGGATTCCCTTGTGAACTAGATGAACTAAATATATATATATATATATATATATATATATATATATATATATATATATATATATATATATATATATATATATCATTTATATAGATGGCTAGAAAAGTGTATTCTTCAATAGTGCATTATAATACACACACTCACCCTTATGTGAGCAAAGATGTCTTGTTACGAGTATAAGAAATATGGATCGAATGAATATCAACTTGCAGAATCCTAGCTGTGTACGCGAGAGTGATTAAACACAAAGTATGCAGTGGCAATACATATTGCATCACAGAATTCGTCAATAGTATTCAAAGCGTGTTTAATTGAAAAGTCTTTGATCCTATTTTCCAAAATTTGTCTTGATACGGTCAGGCTTTTTGATTCCTCCTTCAGGTTGTAGAAAGTTTGATCCCAACATGTGTTGGGTCACGGTCAGATATTAAAGGTCTACTATACGTACCAATTGCTTTATGTTCTGGTTTGTAGAATTGTCATCCACAAATGATAAAACTCCCATGATAATAGTAGAGAAAGTGTAAAGTGCGATAAAACGGATGGCACGAGATTGAAAGTGAAGAGAATTAGTCATCAGGAGTTGAACAGCTTGCCTAATACCCGGCCATTATTCCTCGTGCTGAGTATCAGAGGACGACAGCTTCTGGCTAACCCCGACACAATGGCTTTCCAAGTGTCAAACAACACGTTTACTGATATTTAATTGTAACTACATGCTCTCGGTCCCCCTCACACCAGACCTAATCCCTCCCCCCCCGCCATGACGGGATCATTGCTTCCCTGGGATTTGATACCGCGCACAGCGGTGGCTGCAGTCATATATTATACACGAGTTTTAGTCGCACATTTCCTCTGTGGTTACAGTCATGTTTGATCACGGAATTATTTATTTGCCATGCATTTGGTATATATACGCTACTTTTATTGATATCAATTACGATATATGTACATTTAAAGTTTATAGATATTAAATTGTATTTCTATTTTAAATCATATCCTTTTAGTTTTGTCTATGCATAATTATACTTTTAATGAATTATCTATAAATAGAATGATATATTTGTCATACATTCGGTACACATACTCTACTTTTATCAATAGCAATACCGATATAGGCCCATGTACATTCAAACTATAGATATTATTTAAAATTTCCATTTTAAATCATATCATTTTGTTTTGTCTATGCACAATTGAACTCCGAATGTTTAATTCTGACTGATGGAAAAGTTGGTTAATGGTTGTTTATTGATGATTACCACGGTTACCGATATCATGATCACCCAAACTTTATGATTAATTGACTTCTAGATTCTTTTGCGCTTCTAATAGGTGTCACGAAGTTTTGTGTGTGTGTTGGTTGTAAAGAATAAGTACTTGAATCACCAATCACTGTTGAATTATTACCTCCAACTATGGTGATCGAATGTAGTCTTCCATCCTCATTCGATGTTGTTTTATGCTGATTAGCATTGCAGAGTACCAACATCAAAATCAATGTTGTGAAAGTAGCCATGTTCTAAAATGGAGTAATTTAAATTCACTCAAACGGTTGTCTATTTACATAAAATTGAATATCTATTCCACTTCATTTATATCAATTGAATATGCATAATATTATGTTTTTGTTCACAATATCGTACTGGGGCATATTGATTATGGTAATTTGTTTGGTTTCGGGAACGGGCCTGAGAGAAGAGGGAATAAAAAAAGGAATATTTGTGTTTAATCGTCCTACAACAGCCCCACAGTATAACTGACAGGGGTAGATTAAGCCCTGAATGTTCAGAGCTCTTTCACCCCTATAACTAGACATTGTTGTCTCTCTGACCTGCAAGCGGCAGGCAGTTGGGATTCACATTCATACACGTAGGAGAGCGCAGCATGCGTGCAAGATAAGCGAGCATAAGTATATCACACGCCTGAAAACAGCTCATCATATCGTATTATCTGGCGATCATTGCGATTCAATCTTAATCTACAATAAATACATAATTGATTTCATTCCTCAAATTGGTTGGGCGAATTCTGAAAGTTTTGTAATAGGTTCTCATTGCTGTGCTCGAACTCTGTTTGTATCAGCAATGTTGAGGTGATGTATGCAGAGTGCTTAAAAAACTAGAGAAATCCTCCTTTAATATTATTTTATAATCTACTTCTAACCAGTGTCATTGAATGAAGAAGTAAACATCAATCAGACTTTCAAAGCAGAGTATTATCGTTGAAACGAATCATTCGTTGCGTCAAGGCATTGATTGTGAACTACTGAGACAGACTGATCAGGCGCTAGAACTCTGAACCGTTGATCAGGAGACATGGGTTCGACTCCCGCCACGGTCACCGGTCGTCTCCTTCGCTAACCATCGAGTTTGTCGTTTGGCTAAACATTCCAATATCCAACAGACCTACACTATGCACTGAACAGATTGCACTGATTTATAAACTACAATAAAGTGAATAAAACAAACCTACGATATTCTGGGAGAGATTTCATATATTTATATAAAACAATAAAGAGTGATTTATCAATGTTATAGACCCAAACTCTAACCTTATACCGTACGTATAAGCGTTATCCTGGGATTTTAAGTGTTGGCGATATTTTCACGATTCGATAGCTTTCTGAAATTTTACGATCGAACTATTTTAGAATAAAAATGGCAGAAAAAGCTGAAACAAAAGTAACGTGACCTATATCCCAGTAATATCTTCTTATAAATAATTTTCAATACAGAACCGCACGTCCATAATATTCTTTGGAAATGTCTATTCCCACAATAGCGTATAGTTGGTATTATGCTAATGTACTCGTTCGAATAGCTGAATCCTAATGGGATGAGACATGCAACAGGAATGGGGCGAATATCATATCGGGAGTGCGAATAATATTACCTATAGCACTTTACGTGTCACTTGTCTATTCACACTCTATATAATACGACTTAATGTACCACGTTTTTACACCATTGCGATCGTCTTCAAGTGAAGCATTTCTCCTCCGCTTTCTCGCTCTCTCTGTACCACTATCTTGACAACTCTCTTCCTAATCTACTTCATTCTTCTCTCTTCCTGTCTCTCAGAAACGCGGTGGAAATGAATAAAAATCACAGATTGAAAAGGATTGAACAAATATATCAATGAAAATTCATCAGAAGAAAAAATCGATTGCTTTTATTTCAGAGTCATATGTATGCTGGACCTGATTTGTCATAAATTGAACACTTGATTGTCATTTAATTCATTATATTATATTGAAAAATTGTTGAAATATATTTATTGATCACTGATTACTGACCATACTGATTGATTAAAAAACCTCGTCACTGTGACTCGATCTCTCTATACGTTCTATATATTTCTCTTCCTTCATCTCTCGGTCTCCCCTCTCACTCTCTCTTAATCTCTCGAGTCTCTCTATCTCTTTCCATCCACTCCTTTTTCTTACTCTATGTCTTCACATCTTTCTAACTCTCTCCCTCCATAATCATCTCTCTCGCTCTCACTCTCTCTTGCTCTTTCTGCCTGTCAGTCTGTCAGTCTCTCGATCTGTCTCTCTCTCTCTCTGTCTCTGTCTCTCTCTCCCTCTCTCTCTCTGTCTCTGTCTCTCTCTGTGTCTCTGTCTCTCTCTTCATCGTGTCTCGAATGTGATCGTTGCTCAGGCTGTCTCAGCCAGCAATATGACACCGTACAGCCACGGAGGTTCCGATCAGATATCTCTGTTTACACCTCACAGCTATCTGATAATTATCTCTGTCATGTGAAGTGACTTGAGATCTAACAAGGTGAGGCGCATGCGCTCTGAGTCGACACGACCCGTGTTATTCGAGCCGAACGAGCTCGTGGTAATGTGCACTAACGATAAGACGATCACACAATATGCAAAGCGTAAACGTGATGCTTTGACACAAAAATGATAGATATATGAAGATGAAAACTCTTGTAGGAGTTGTATGAAATACATGTATTATCTTCGCAGCTGATATAAAGAGAAAACATTATCCTGACTGATGTAGGTCTGATCGCATACAACATGATCATGTAAGAGCGTTCTGCAGAAGATATGTGTCGTGAGAAATGTGTGGGCCAATGTACGCTTCGGAAGAGGCAGGTTGGCCCACTACCACGGCTTGCTTGGCCAGTGGTTCATGATGTCATGCGTAGCTCAATGCATGAAATGGCAGAATTCCTGCGTGTAACGCATGTTACATGATACGTTATCCGCTTTCTAGTTCTCGGTGAAATCTTCGTGACATCTCAATAGCAGCTCGGCGAATCAGCGTGGCTTGCAATCGTATCGAGATGGATGACCCGGCACCACCACCTAGCATGAGAGGCGAGGCTGCTGAGTTTCCCCGCGTTCCACAAATGCCAATATAATCATTTGAATTAATTATATACATATATATATATATATATATATATATATATATATATATATAAATCGACTCTCAAGATCTATTGGCGTCGGGTGAATGATTAATGTGATGATGAGATAATGAAAAACTAATTGATACTCTATTACAACTCTAGGTAGCTGTAGCATCTGAGAATGATCACATCTCCATTAACGGAAGTGTTGACTAACCGCCACAAACCTTCATCTAGTTCCCTGGGAGGTATAAATGTTGATGATCAGAATACGTGTCTGAGAATGGATCAGATATATATCATATCGATTCTAGAACATATTCGTTCAGCATAAAAAATTGATGAGTATCTAAAAATATTGCTATAACAAACATCGACTATAGTAACTCTACTTTTGTATAACATGTTATGTGAGATACTCATTACTCCACAATAACGACCTGCAACATTGCGAACAAGCTCGTTTTCATTGGAGGAGAAGTGACGCATGCGCGGTATGGGACTGTAGAAAGCGAGACAGCGTTTGTGCGAGTCAAGAGACGAGAACTTTATTCGTGGCCCGATCTTCATATCGTTTTATCGTGCTCACTGGCAACTTCATTCAGAACGAAACATGGGGAGAAAAATGAACAACTTAAATTCTATTTACTTACGAGAACGAAAAAACAACTTGAGGCTATTCTTCAAAGAATATGAATAAATAAAGTCTACTTCATCAAAATGATGTTCTCGTAATTCGTTTTTAATATGACTTTGAAACTTGACTCCAAAATGAAATATTATTATTACTGAGAGATGAATTTGAAAACTATGATTGAATTCCAAATGTTTATAAACTTTGAGACCCAAAGCCTCATACAATATGTATTTAAACTCAGACAATGCGTTTTAAAGTATTGGTGACATATGAAAATTGACACAAACTTATTCATTGTTCCACAATTATTATTAAAGGACGACATGGTAGAGTTCGGAAGGAGTACAGAAAAGTGATATATTTCTTATCACGGCGCAGTGTAGACCTATATTATGAAGCTAATACATGAATAATTCTGTTCGGTCGATCAATGTATCATTGCACATGTATCAACCGGAACATGTAGCTCAGTTGCTATCATGTGATCCAGGAGATGGGGGGCATATCGGACCTCGGTTTGTCCCAGCTCCACCTTCCACCTTGACATGAGATTTTCGTGTTTGGTGTCTCTCTGTACTCTAGGTGAATCCCTATGGATAGTTCCTACAATATAGGCCACGACCGATTCCTTCCGATAACCTATAAGAAACCCACCTCTCATTATCTTATCATCACATTAATCATTCACCCGACGCCAATAGATCTTGAGAGTCGGTATATATATATAAATATATATATATATATATATATATATATATATATATATATATATATATATATATATATATATACCGACTTCTCCATCAAACTGATCCATGGAAACTTCTCCATCAGGGCTAGGCATGGTCGGAGTGGGACACTATAATTACAAGCCCCGTGGAACGTAAATAACAATACCTCTAATCCGTATCAGTGAAAAAACGATCAAGAATAAACCCGTACGCCCCTCGAATTAAACTAGAGTAATGGCTCTTGATTACACGATATTAGCGTCTTACCGTAACGGTCATTACAGATTATACGCGCAAGATAGACGCGAATGTGTCGCGTTGATTACCCCTTGATACAACGTGATCAATCTCAGGAAAAGGGTTTTCCTCAACTTTCCAAGATTTATGAGATGGTGATCCTTGATAATCTTTACCACTTGCGTGTTTATAGGTAACAATTGTGTCCAGATGTCGGATCGGAACGACCGGGCGTTATGGTTGTGCGAATGCGCGGGACGTACGAGCGAACCGGCGCTAGGGGTTGGTATGAAAGATGGGGATGTAGTTTTTATATGTGTCTGCATATTAGGAGAGATTCCGACGACGCGTTATCGATCCAGTGGCGGTTATAGAAGAGAGTGAGCTTCATTTCTTTGGAAAACGTATATCGTAGGTTCTTGACCTATATTGTCTTTGACCTCGGAGCTCGAGGCGAGGATTCTTTATAATGTGTATGTATTCATTGATAGTGTTTTTGAGGCTTGATGAATATAGCCTACTATATTAGATAAATCCATGATTTCTTGGAATCATGGGTTTTGTATCATCTTGATTGATAGTTTGATGAATTTCATGTACGCTATTTGATGGGCAATACAAATGTATGTACGATTACCATATATATATATATGTGTATATGTATATATATATATATATATATATATATATATATATATATATATATATATATATATATATATATATATAATTATATATGTGATGTCTGAAGTTCCGAGACACCCGATCTGCAGGGGGTTGTTCAAAACATGTTTGCCGGAGAACCATACATCGGATCGGGCTGAAATTAGAATTGTACCTAATCAATTGAATGTATCTTAATTTTGATACCACTCACGGCTGTGTAAAAAAATTTCCAGAGAAAATCGAAAATTTTCCTATATTTTCAAGAATTTTTTTACGGAGAACCAGATATCGGATCGAGCTAAAATCAACATTTTTCGCAATCGATTCAATGTACCTTCATTTAGATACCGCACACGGCTTCGGCAAAAGAGTTTGACTTTTTTTGAAATTTTGGTTTTTTCCACGTACTAGTACCCGTATGTCAAAAAAAAATCGACAATCTTCGACCGGCGATTGCTGGAGAACCCACGATGCGATCGGGCTGATCGTTCGATTTTCTGAAAGCTAGCAATTGCGTGAGCATTTTGATGCTACTCACGACTTCGAAACAAATTTCCAAAGAAAATCATAAATTTTCCAGGGGGGTTTTCAAGAATTTTGTTTTCGGAGATCTAGACATTGGATCGGGACGAAATTGAGATTTTATGCAATAAAATGAACGTTTCTTCATTTCGATACCACACACGACTCTGTGAAAAATTTTCCAAAGAAAATCGTGAATTTTCCGACACCCCTCTGCGCGAGGGGGTGTTCAAGAATTGTTTTTTGGAGAATTTCCAGGGGGGTTTTCAAGAATTTTTTTTCTTGGAGAACCAGACATTGTATCGGGACAAAATCATGATTTTATGCAATAAAATGAACGTACCTTCATTTCGATACCACACACGACTCTGTGAAAAATTTCCAAAGAAAATCGTAAATTTTCCAACACCCCTCTGCGCGAGGGGGTATTCAAGAATTGTTTTTCGGAGAACCACACATTGGATTGGTATGAAATAAAAATTTTCCGCAATCAATTGAATTTACCTTTATTCCGATACCACACACGGCTCCGACAAAAATTTTCTAGGGGAAATTATAAATTTTCCGACACCCGATCAGCAGGGGGTTGTTCAAAACATGTTCGTCGTAGAATCATACATTGGATTGGGCCGAAGTTGAAATATTTCTCATTCGGTTGAATGTACCTTCATTTTGATACCACACATGGCTTCGACAAAAATGTTCCGGAGAAAATCGTAAATTTTCCCCTACCCCTCTGCGCGAGGGGGTGTTCAAGATTTTTTTTCACGGAGAACTAGACATTGGATCGGAACGAAATAAGAATTTTCCGCAATCAATTGAATGTATCTTAATTTTGATACCACACACGGCCCTGTCAAAAATTTTCCAGGGAAAACAGTTTTCCGCCGAAACGTCGAGTAGAAGGGTTCTTTTCAGAACCAAAAACACTCATCAAAGAAGGGCAAATTTCCGCAAAGATTGACCTTATATATATATATATATATATATATATATATATATATATATATATTCATATATATAATATAAATATGTTGATTCATCGGGTGATATGAAAGTTATCGACATTCAACTGTTCTTTTCAACAACGACTCGTTTCCTATGAGAGTTTTCAATTGTCGCATATACTATCAGCGGAACTACTTGGTCACTATAAATATAATGAATTAGGAATTATTTCAATTGAATTATATAAATGTTTGATGAGTGACAGGACTCGAACACACGCTCAACTTGCTGGATCGATTCTCCTCACAGGACTACGTACCGATAACTAACCACATCACTATGTTGATATCGGATTCGACCATTCCGTGTTTCATGATTGACGGATGAATTGTGACAAACTCCAATGAGAACTCATTCAATCGGAAATCAATTACTTGATTTTGTTGTTATAATGAGGTTGAAAATAACTCATTTCCCGCTACTAAACGCCCCGTCTTCACATTGTCATTCTCTGCCAAAGAACATGACTTTGTATCAAGTACCAAATTTAATAATAATAATAAAAAAATGCAATAAACTATTCAAATTGTCCCACCTTATCATCGTGACGTATAAAATGAACCGTATATTCACTTCCCCACTCACTTCATCTTGGTGTCCAAAGTAACTTACATAGCGTATGATTAATGTTAGCCAAGACGGTGAAAGCAATCGCCTAAGAAAAGCGCCGCGGTGTCGACTTTCAGGCCTCCTGTAAACACATGGGATTGTGTGAGGCGGCGGCGGGTAAAACCGGAGATTAAACCTGAGCGAGCGAGATTATTTATCTCCACCACACACTACCCTGATAATACGAGCTTAGAGAGAGAGAGAGAGGGTATGATCGCAGAGATCAGGGGTGTTTAATACAACCCAGGAATGCGAGATACTGTGTGGTATTGATTGATGAGGGAATGTGACACAATTATATTACAGAAGATCGAGTGAAGATTGCGGAGCTATTGGTAGAATGCGACACAATTACAGGTACGATGCGGAGGCTGCGGAGCGTGGAAGCAACACAATTAGAAGATCAAGCGGAGCAAGGGTATCGTGATAGATAGAGCACATTCAGAACATATAATTTGAAGGAATTTATATTGGAAAGCGTAACATATATCTAGATGGCAGTTTGCATCATAAAGTTTGGTGGTTCATGTACACAATTGGTGGCTATGGTGATCATCAGAAAACAACCAACAAAGAGAATGTATGTATATATATATATATATACATATATATTTGAGCATACAACTATTCACAAGAATCAATATTCCTGGAATTCTCAATCTCAGCCTAAAAAGTATGCATGTTTCAGGTTACCATGACAACTGGAAAGCTATGGGAGTTGTGATTGGAGAATCTAATTTGGAGACCTCGATGTTATTTGTGATATCATTGAGAATAGCTCACTACTCTTCAGGACGAGACGAGACCTCAGATATCCTTCTATATAGTTTCTTATAGATAAATGTCTCGTTGATGTTTCAACTATAAGCTCATCAATTAGAACGCGTATTCAAGCGCTTCGACCAGCAATAGAGCGAACATCCCTGGTTTATTTCTGCAATCAATCCATAAGTTGATCCAAGATTAGCCCAGTACACACATGTAATCCAGGTCCAACTCAGTCCCAAGTGGGAATTCCACCACAGATTTATTCTGATATGGAGGGAAGTAATGACATTGAAGTTCACTGGGACATGTCCAGGATAGGTATAGTAGGCCGTGAGTTCAGTGGTGATAGTGACATGATAGTGGACGGATCTGTTATCGATATGATATGTAAAGATATGTTATCGACTGAGTTGTTGGACAATTTCAGAATATCAATTAACAATAATAAGAGCGTGAATTTGGCATCGCCCATAGAAGAGATCGAGCTCTAATTCAACTAATATTAAGTGCAGAATTATTTCTAATTAGTGCTGTTTTATCTCGGAAGTTAGGAGGGTTTGTCTGTGGGCGGTGTCAACTTCACACAGCTCACTCCAAGAAAGCGATCTAGCTCAAAATTTGTAAATATTTAACGCTATACAGAAACACTTTAGCAATTGAATGATGAATTCAATTATTCTCGACATATCTGCTTATGGTAAAGTGAGTGAAACTTGTTGAATCTAATCCAGCGGAGTGTATTCAGAACGTGTTATTCCACTGACCACTTTATCCCGAGTACGAGCCCGGAACACGGCTGTGTGCTCGACTCAAACACTACTTGGCGCTACTCAAGTAGACACAAGCGATAAGTGTTTCGATTTGTTGTCAATTACTCCGGGGAAATCAAATCCATGCATAGTACATTTTATCCCGGTAGTGTCCACTGCATTGTCGCGTGGTCGCTGTACAAACAGACACCTTGTTTACCGAGGCAACAAACTTGGCATGTTAGAACTGCATGAGGCGTTGTTTATGATTGAAATATCGAATAGTGAATATCGAATAGTGATTGAGATAAATGGATGTTTGAGCGAAATGGATGGAATGGTGAATCCCCGTGTAATCGTTCAAGAGACAATGTGGTATAGTGATGAGATATATGGTACGGCTTGAAGCATAAGTTTCTGTCGTTATAAGACTAATTTTCAGAGAAACCTTCCCGAAATTTGGAAAACTATCATAAGGATAACCACGAGGAAAATATTCGACCGGAATATTTGCTACGCGTATATTCAAACTTTCACTGAATTCAAGCACGAAGATGATAGGATGATGAAGGTTGTTTCAGAATATCATATGAATAGGGTTAGCTCTTTTTAAGGACCACATCTAAAATGTTGATATTCCAGCTATTAGGATCAGCAACAGGTTGAATCGATTGAGTCGTTAAACGATTAAAAAAGGTGATGAGTGGAACAGGAAGTCTGTTCCAAGCTTGAAGTGTGTTTATAGCTTCACATTATACTGCATGTACCTGTGCCTCCATTGCTCTTCTCACAGCGCTAGTTGTAAGAACACTACGAACAATTCCTAGTTTTCCACCTTGATGGGTATTACTGTACTACATCGGATATGAATTGTCTACTGGACGTATCAAATAGTGATTCTCAAGTTTACTTACGAACATTCCTGAAACCTAGAACAGCTTCTGAATGAACATTTTCATCAGTGGGAAATTCAAATCATCAATATTTATGGAAGTAGATGATTCACGTTTCTGAAAGAATTGGAGAAAGAGAATAAGTGTTTGAATTTGAAGGTAAAATGAAAGCTCAATGAAAGTATGGTTATAGAAACACAACGAGTTATGATAATGTTTCATAATTAACAAGCTCGATTTGTTAGTGACTTTCCCGAGTCCAAAAAGATACTTAAAATAAGTTATTCATCGAAATCAAAGGTGATTAATTCAGTGAGATTGATTCTCTCTTTAATCACCAGTAGGTGTGAAGCGTGAATATTGCCACGGGGAACGGGGTAATTATCGATCCAGGGGATGAATAAGTCGTTGAAGATAAAAACCTTGCTATTCTGTATCCTGATTCGAGCGGATGTGAAAACGGAAGGAAATCAAGTCTACTGTTCTCCAACATGCAAACAAACTTTCGGCGACATTGCATAATATTAACAACACATAGAAAAGGCTCACAAAGAAAAACGTGATATTTGCAAGCGGATATCCAACAGTAGAACATCTTTTCAACATCAGTTACTAGGGGAGATAAACATTGAAGCCTAAATGTTATCACATAATGTTGATATTATTTCAAATATCTCTCTCTCTATCTCTCTCTCCCTTTATCTCTCTATTCTCTCTATTTGTGTTGCTTACCCTCGCTCTCTTCCTCTCATTCGCTTTCTCCCTAATTCTCTCTCACTCTTCTCATATAACATATATACGGTATATTTAATTTACCGGTGTTATAATTTTGTGTTTGTTCGCAATTTGGCATCTCTCTCTCTCTCTCTTTGTTTTTTTCTATTCCTTCCTCTCTCTCTCTCTCCCTCTCTCTCTCTCTCTCTCTCTCTCTCTCTCTCTCTCTCTATATATATATATATATATATATATATATATATATATATATATATATATATATATATATATATAAATATATATATATATATTTTTTATGTATTATATATTTACATATGTGTCCATTTGAGTGGATATAGGCTATATATATATATATATATATATATATATATATATATATATATATATATATATATATATGTATATATATATATGTGTGTGTGTGTGTGTGTATTTTCCTTCTGTCTGTTTGATTATTTTGTGTTTGTTGGCAATTTGGAATTTCTCTCTCTCTCTCATTATGTGATTAGTCGAATGATCAACTTTGTAAAAAGTGACTATTGTTCGTAACACGAGCGCAAGAGCATTGTGTTTAATGACGTACATTATGAAGCGTTCATAAACGTCCTGTACGTGTGTTGGTGTGTGTGTGTTGGTGTTGGTGGGTGTGTGTGTGGGGGGGGGGGGGGGGGGGGGGGGGGGGGGGGGGTTGTTGTGTGAGGGGAGGGGAGATGATTCGCCTGTTTGTCTTCAATATAACACACATGCAGTTCCAGTAGAATTAATGGGTAATAGAATGAAATTGTATTCTAATGCTGCTTAATGATCCCACCAACAGCTAGGTTACACGGGGGATGAAAAAAAATCCCGAACTAATATATAGTTGGAAATGATATAATATCCGAATTATCTGAATAGGATAGAAGTGAACACTTATTTTGTCTTCATGTGGGATTTGATCTCATCACCGTTCATTGCGTTACTGAAGTATGATAATGTAATAATGGGTTGTTCAAAACATGTTTGCCGGAAAACCATACATTGGATTGGGTCGAAGTAAGATTTTTTCGCATTCAATTGAATGTACCTTCATTTGGATACCACACACGACTCTAGGAAAGATTTTCCAGAGAAAATCGTAAATTTTCCGACCTCCGATCTGCAGGGGGTTGTTCAAAACATGTTTGCCGGCAAACCAAATATTGAATCGGTTTGAGGTCAAATTTTTTCGCAATCGATTGAATGTACCTTCATTTTGATACCACACAGGACTCGAAGAAAAATTTTCCGAAGAAAATCGTGAATTTTCCGACCCCCGATCTGCAGGGGGTTGTTCAAAACATGTTTGCTGGAGAACCATACATTGGATTGGAAAAATTGAAATTTTTCGCATTCAATTGAATGTACCTTCATTTTGATACCACACATGGCCTTCTAGGAAATTTCCCGGGGAAAATCGCAAATTTTCCGACATCTCTCTGCACGGGGGGTTGTTGAAAACCTGTTTGCCGGAGAACCATACATAGGATCGGGCTGAGGTTTGAATTTTGAGCAATCGATTGAATGTAGCTTCATTTTGATACCACACACAGTCCTCTGAGAACTTATCCGGGAAAAATCGTGAATTTTCCTATACCCCTCTGCGCATGGGGGTGTTCAAAACATGATTGCCGGAGAACTATACATTTGATCGGGCCAAACTTAGATTTTTCTGCATTCAATTGAATGAACCTTCATTTTGATACTACACACGGCCCCGTCAAAACGTTTCCAGGGAAAATCATGAATTTTCCGAAACCCCTCAGCACGGGGGGAGTGTTCAAAACATGTTTGCCGGCAAACCAAACATCGGATTTGGCCAAACTTGATTTTTTTTGCATTCAATTGAATTTACCTTGATTTTGATACCACACACGGCCCTGTGAAAAATTGTCCAAAGAAAATCGTAAGTTTTCCGAAACCCCCATGCGCAAGGGGTTATTCAAAACATGTTTACCGGCAAACCGAATGTCGGATCGGGCTGTGGTTCGAAATTTTCGCAATCAATAGAATGTAGCTTCATTTTGATACCACACACAACCCTCTGGAAGCTTTTCCGAAGAAAATCATGAATTTTCCGACACCCCTCTACACATTGGGTTGTTCAAAACATGTTTACCGGCAAACCAATCCTCAGATCGGGCTGTGGTTTGAAATTTACGCAATCAATAGAATGTAGCTTCATTTCGATACCACACACGACCCTCCGGAAGCTTCTCCGAGGGAAATCATAAATTTTCCGACCCCCTCTACACATTGGGTTGTTCAAAACATGTTTATCGGCAAATCAAACGTCGGATCAAAACGAAGTAAAAATTTTCTGCATTCTAATGAATGTAGCTCCATTTTGATACCACACACGACCCTCTGAACGCTTTTCCGGGGGAAAACATGAATTTTCCGACACCCCTCTACACATTGGTTCGTTCAAAACATGTTTACCGGCAAACCAAACGTCGGATGATAACGAAATATTTTTTTTTCGCAATCTAATGAATGAAGCTTCATTTTGATACCACACACGACCCTCTGGAAGCTTTTCCGGGGAAAATCGCAAATTTCTCGTAAATTTTCCGACACCCCTCAGCACGGGGGGGTGTTCAAAACCTGTTTGCCGGCAAACCAAACATCGGATTTGGCCAAACTTGGATTTTTTCGCATTCAATTGAATGTACCTTCATGTTGATACGACACACGACCCTGTCAAAACTTTTTCGGGGAAAATCATGAATTTTCCGACACCCGATCGGCAGTGGTTGATTCAAAACATGTTTGCCGGAGTACCAGACATCGAATCGGGCTGAAATCAGAAGTAGACGTCATCAATTTCGATTATCTTCAATTTGATACCCCACACGGCTGTGTATAAACTTTTCCAAAGAAAATTGCAAATTTGGCTTCATTTTCAAGATTTTTTTTACAGAGAACCAGACATCGGATCGAGCTAAAATCAACATTTTTGGCATCAGATATTCTGTACCTCAATTTTGATATCAAACACGGCTTCGACAAAAGACTTTGACTTCTTTCCAAATTTTGATTTTTTCCCCATACTAGTACCCGTCCGACAAAAAAAAATCGACAATTTTCGATCGGGGATTGCTCGAGAACCCATGATGCGATCGGGCTGACCGATGAATTCTCGGACAGCTGGCGATCACGTGAGCATTTTGATGCCACTCACAATTTTCCAAAAAAAAATCCAAAGAAAATCACAAATTTTCCGGAAGAGTATTCGGGATTTTTTTTTTAGGAGAACCAGACATTGGATCGAGACGAAATAATTTTTTTTCGCAATCTGATGCATGTACCTTCATTTTGATACCACACATGATCCCGTGGAAGATTTTCCGGGGAAAATCGCAAATTTTCCGACCCCCTCTACACATTGGGTTGTTCAAAACCTGTTTGTCGGAGAACTATACATCGGATCGGAAAGAAATAAAAATTTTATGCAATCTAATGAATGTACCTACATATTGATACCACACATGACCCTGTGGAAACTTTTCCGGGAAAAATCGCAAATTTTCCTACACCCCTCAGCACGGGGGGTTGTTCAAAACCTGTTTGCCGGAGAAGTATACATTGGATCGGAACGAAATAAGAAATTTATGCAATGGTATGAATGTAACTGCATATTGATACCACACACGACCCTCTGGAAACTTTTCCGGGGAAAATCGCAAATTCCCCCCCCTCTCGCCTGCGCATGGGGGTGTTCAAAACATGATTGCCGGAGAACTATACATTGGATCGGAACGAAATAAAAATTTTATGCATTCTAATGAATGGACCTTCTTTTTGATACCACACATGGCCCCGTCGAAACTTTTCCAGGGAAAATCATGAATTTTTCGACACCCGATCCGCAGTGGTTGGTTCAAAACATGTTTGCCGGAGAATCAGACATCGGATCGGGCTGAAATTGGAACCAGACGCAATCAATTTTGATTAGCTTCAATTTGATACCACACACGACTGTGTAGAAACTTTTCCGAAGAAAATTCCAAATTTGGCTCTATATTCAAGAATTTTTTTACAGAGAACCAGACATCGGATCGAGCTAAAATCAACATTTTTGGCGACAGATATTTTGTACCTTCATTTTGATACCAAAAACGGCTCCGGCCAAAGACTATGACTTTTTTTCAAAATTTGATTTTTTCCCCATACTAGTACCCGTCCGACAAAAAAAAATCGACAATCTTCGATCGGGGATTGCTCGAGAACCCATGATGCGATCGGGCTGATTGTTGGATTTTCGGAAAGCTGGCGATCACGTGAGCATTTTGATACCTCTCAAAATTCTCCAAGAAAATTTCCAAAGAAAATCACAAATTTTCCGGAAGGGTATTCAGGATTTTTTTTTAGGAGAACCAGACATCGGATCGAGACGAAATGAAAAATTTCGCAATCTAATGAATTTACCTTCATTCTGATACCAAACATGACCCCGTGTAGAATTTTCCAAAGAAAATTGTAATTTTTCCGACCCCCCTCTACACATGGGGTTGTTCAAAACCTGTTTTTCGGAGAACTATACATTGGATCGGAACGAAATACGAATTTTTTGCAACCCAATGAATGGACCTTCATTTTGATACCACACATGACCATGTGGAGGATTTTCCGGAGAAAATCGTAAATTTTCCGACACCCCTCCTACACATGGGGTGATTCTCGAATTTTTTTAGGGAGAACCAGACATCGGATCGAAACGAAATAAAAATTTTTCGCAATCTAATGAATCTACCTTCATATTTATACCACACATGACCATGTGGAGCATTTTTCAAAGAAAATCGTAAATTTTCCGTCTCCCTTCTACACATGGGGTCGTTCGCGAATTTTTTTAGGGAGAACCACACATCGGATCGAGACGAAATAAAAAAAATTCGCAATCTAATGATTGTACCTACATATCGATACCACACATGACCCTGTGAAAGATTTTCCGAAGAAAATCGTAAATTTTCCGACCCCCTCCTACACATGGGGTGATTCTCGAATTTTGTTAGAGAGAACCAGACATCGGATCGAGACGAATAAAGATTTTCCGCAATCTGATGAATGTACCTTCATATTGATACCACACATGACCATGTGGAGAATTTTCCAAAGAAAATCGTAAATTTTCCGACCCCCCTCTACACATGGGGTTGTTCAAAACCTGTTTGTCGGAGAACTATACATTGGATCGGAACGAAATGAAAATTTTATGCAATCTAATGAATGAACCTTCATTTTGATACCACACATGACCATGTGGAGGATTTTTCGGAGAAAATCGTAAATTTTCCTTCACCCCTCTACACATGGGTTGTTCAAAACCTGTTTGTCGGAGAACTATACATTGAATCGGAACGAAAGAAAAATTTTATGCAATCTCATGAATGAACCTCCATTTTGATACCACACATGAACATGTGGAGGATTTTCCGGAGAAAATCGTAAATTTTCCGACACCCCTCTACACATGGGGTGGTTCTCGAATTTTTTTAGGGAGAACCAGACATCGGATCGTAACGAAATAGAAAATTTCCGCAATCTTATGAATGTACCTACATATCGATACCACACATGACCCTGTGGAAAATTTTCCAAGGAAAATCGTAAATTTTCCGACCCCCTTCTACACATGGGGTGGTTCGCGAATTTTTTTAGGGAGAACCAGACATCGAATAGAGACGAAATAAAAATTTCCGCAATCTGATGAATGTACCGTCATATCGATACCACACATGACCATGTGGAAGATTTTCCGAAGAAAATCGTAAATTTTCCGACCCTCTCCTACACATGGGGTGGTTCTCGAATTTTTTTTAGGGAGAACCAGACATTGGATCGAAACAAAATCCAGAAATTTCGCAATCTGATGAATGTACTTCCATATTGATACCTTACATGACCATGTGGAGCATTTTCCGGAGAAAATTGTAATTTTTCCGACCCGTCCTACACATGGGGTTGTTCAAAACCTGTTTGTCGGAGAACTATACATTGGATCGGAACGAAATAAGAATTTTATGCACTCCAATGAATGGACCTTCATATTGATACCACACATGACCATGTGGAGAATTTTCCAAGGAAAATCGTAAATTTTCCGACCCCCTCCTACACATGGGGTCGTTCGCGAATTTTTTAAGGGAGAACTACACATTGGATCGGAACGAAATGAAAAAAATCGCAATAATATGAATGTACCTTCATATTGATACCACATATGACCATGTGGAGAATTTTTCAAAGGAAATTGTAAATTTTCCCGCCCCCCTTCTACACATGGGGTCGTTCGCGAATTTTTTTGGGGAGAACCAGACATCGGATCGAGACGAAATATAAAATTTACGCATTCTAATGAATGTACCTCCATATCTATTCCACACACAACCCCGTGGAAGATTTTCCGGGGAAAATCGCAAATTTTCCTACACCCCTCTGCACGGGGGGATGTTCACGAATTGTTTTCTGGAGAACCACACATTGGATCGGGTTGAAATTAGAATTTTATGCAATCGATTGAATGTACCTTCATGTCGATACTTTACACGACCCTGTGAAAAAAATTTCAGGGAAAATCGCAGATTTTCCGACACCCCTCTGCACGGGAGGGTGTTCACGAATTTGTTCACGAATTACCTCATGTGTGCCTGATATATGATAATGAACTCTGAGAATGCTGATCACAGGTGATAAATAATGGATTTGTGCCTATCACTCATTTCTATGGCCTATTTCATATGAATGTCTATAGCAAAACTATGTGTAGTAGTGAATGAATATTGATACTGCCCATAGTTTCTAAATTATCAATCAATCATCCAGAATGCATTCTTATTATCAAGCGTATGTTCGCATCAAATGTATATATATATATATATATATATGTGTGTATGTGTGCATGACTCGATGACTGAGGAGAACCAGTATTATCCTCAGCTCATATGATCGGTCGTGACGAGTATCGAACACCGGTCTTCTGAATAACCCTATCACTCGGGTTCGATTGCTACACATCACGAGAATACCGTCCCACTGTTGTGTGTTACTGAATTCTGAGAATGAATTCATATTTCCTCAACTTTCAGTTCTCAAATCATGAACAGTCTCGTTTCTCCACTTGACACGAGATTGCTTTTCTCCTGACATTTCAATAAGCTGCTCGTTGAACAGCAACAGATCTGCTCGCGAGAGACTCACTTGGAGAGCTGGATGCAGCTGCGATTTACTCCGAACACGTGTTCATCAGTACAAAACCATGCACAGAAATCGTTCGGCTTTATTACTGCGAACATATCACAATCTCAAGTGTTCATAACGATTATTCATTCATTCCCATGTTCTGAGATACTGGATTGAACTGGATGAATGATGTGAAATCAGATGAATAAAAGCTTATTCCATCATGAATCTTAATTGAATAATCCAAAAAAAATGAATTCTCGGAGTAGCAGTGAGTTTAGAGTTCTTACAACTATTTTTAGGATGTATATTCGAGTTATTCGGTAGGATGCCTTCTATAACTCCATCTGTCATTGTCCATCCATCATTGTGATATTGTGATAGTTGTAATCAAGTATTTGGGGATTTTATTGAGCATGTTTTCATTCTATATTTGATGTAGGCGAAAATGTTGCAATCTGAGAAAAAATCAACAAATATTGTTAAATAATCTAGAACTTGGAATAGAATGTTACTGACTATCTTGAATAGGCCTATAATCTGCAAGTATTGAATCTTGAAAATATATAATTATCATCACTCGAATGAATACATAGGTACTCCCAGTGTATGTAGCTTGTCTCTGTACTGCTGCCTTACTTTCTATCCGTGAAACATTCCTCTGAAATGTTCTTAGATATTTGAGAGAGGATCTGAGAATCACCCAATGCAGTCAAGACAGACAACGATCCATTAATCGTATCAAATACGATTGTTTTCACAAGCGATCAGCTGATTCCAATCACGAGGAAAATAGTCCTCTAATTACGATTCGTGACGTCAGAGACCTCGCATTCACTGACAGTGATGAATTGAGATCGGAAAACCAGAATATGAATAGTATATCAGTACTATTTATAAATATTGTAATAACGCTTTTCTTGACTAGACATTCTTGAAATAGATTATCGAAACAATAGAGTAAAATCTAGGACTGCGTTACTCCAACAATGATAAGCTGACTTCGGCTTTATTAAAACAAATTCTAGTGTATTTTATGATACAATAATAATAGTGTTGATAATTGCATTGATGATTCGATCATTACGATAATATGAGCCATCGTGGAAGTGAATGAATGATATCAATTGCACGTCATTATGAATGAGATGAACTCTCCACTGAATATAAACGTTCTTGAGAAACATTATGTTGTGCTACTTGATTCAATGTTGACTCTAAACGATGGTCAATCTATACTATGATGGAATAGCGTATTCTCATGGGTGCTGAGTTATTCTGACAATGCATATAGCAATAAGGCGAATGAAAATAGTTAATATGAGACAATTACACTCAGCCATGGGATTAGGGCATATGGATATCGTTCAGCTAATCTGTTCTGTGAGAAGTCACTTCTAGTCCGTGGAACGATGGGAAGGAGACGGTCGTATCTAACTCTCGACTGAGGAAAACCACGGAAACCTCTGTCAGGATGGTTCAGTCAAGTCATTTCCTCCGTTCCTCATTAACACTTGAAGCACATCTCATTTACACGTTATAAACTTCTTATTTCTAGTATTATATGGATGTATATACACTCTACAGTAAAACGGATGATACAAATAGAATTCGTGAAATGTGTTATTGTAGGACTACTAGGTATAATTTGCCGGATATTTATGGAACTCATGATGATTCAGATGAATCTGGAAGGTCATGAAGCTTCAGCGCGCTAATCACTGATTGGTCTGTTTCAATATTACCGAAGGTCTTGAAATTCTCTCTGGTAAAACTACATACTTCTCTCGGTAAACATCCAGTGCTCATTCACTTGGTTCTAGAAAATATCATTTCCATTTCCTTCATTCCATGGCGTTTGCCCGTTCCAAAGGATTACAAAAATGACAGGAAGGCTGTGGCTGTAATGGAGGAAGGAAGCAAGTTGGTTTCAGAGTAAACAGAGAAAGTGTCTTATATTCACTTCTGAGAGTAACGATTAAATTATTCTCTCAAGAGTTTTGAAATCAAGCTTCCTCTGTATTAGTTCACTTCTCTATTTCTGCTACTCGCTATTTCTCCTTAATGAATCGTCATCAGAGAGATCGGGGATCGATTCCCACCTAGCTCGTATCAAATGAGAATTGAGACTGAGGTTTTTAAGTGTACGTTCAGTCCTTGAATACCTCTTTATAATAAGTCCACGATCATCTCATCCTCCAACTTTCTCTATGAATCACAATGAAGTATCGAGTCACAGTATAGTGAGTATAGTAGGAGGTATATCAGAGGAACTGGAACAGATGTATTTGTTTCCGCCCAAGGATGGCGTTTATTAACGGAATATTTGTGAAAACTGAGGTGATTTGCAGCTTCGAACGTCTGAACATTAGGCGATATAAGTTTTAAAGTCGAACATAGATCTGTGTTTCTGTCGTATCATAATTGTGATGTTCAATACTGTTGAGAATAACCACCAAAAAGGTGATATTTCACTCAATGTGCACCAATTGTCCGCTGATCTCATGTGAAACACGGTACCCACCGATAGACATAGTTGTCGCAATTGGCTTGACCGACTAGCCATGAATCTATCATATAAAAGGCGTCACCAATTCGATCGCTGTTTATTGAAGCTAAATTAGTTAGGATTGAGAGAGCTTCTAGAATCGCCAACCCAATCGGCAGATCAGCGATAAAAACCAATGAGAATTGAGAATGCGTGTCAAGTCACGACTGACGTCTGCTGCTAAACTCGATTCTAGACCTCGATCTAGTATAATTCGATTCTAGACCTCGATCTAGTATATCGGATAAAGATAACTTCGATTCTAGACCTCAATCTAGTATATCGAATAAATATAACTTCGATCATGTGTTGAATTCACTCATACTTGATTGGTTGCTTCATTTATTCCACGCGAAATGTACAATTAGCGAGTTACCCCAGTGTAGCAGAGCGGGACGTGTGAATAATATACACAAGTCGACAATCCGATTGGGTTGGTCATGTCAGTTGCCATGGTGACGTCTGGATCGTCCGACTCTAGTGAGATTTATGGTATCAATTAATTCAGTCGGAGGACAACGCGTGATTTTCTACTCCACTTGCTGTCAATAGTTCTCACAATACCATTGCGGAGACACGCATTACTCGCGGGCTACTGACTATTGTAGAAGAGGTACAATATGATGGAAATAGATCACTGATAATTGACGACCCGAAAAGGGAGGAGTCTTAATTCGTCAGTGATTCGCGCGAATAGTAAGACGGAAACTGTAGGAAAGAATAGTTAATCGCAATTTTTTCATTCGTTTCAGTATCAGGAAAAGTTTGGGGTTATCGTCAGTCTGTTGGAATTGTTGGTTGAAGGATGTCGGTTGAGATCAGTGACGCAGTCGTATCAGAGCATGATTATAGTATCTGAGCCTATTATGGTAATAAATATCACCAATTATATCTGTTTTCATTTAGTTCTATATCTACATATATTGATATTTCATTTGTTCGAAAATTATAGCAAATGTTTGATACAATTCGTTATTATTTGACCCGGCTCCTCCACCAATATCTTTGAAACATTGTTTACTATTGTTTAAAAACGCAAAAAGCGATGGAAATTTCACACTTTCAACTGTTACATGAAATCATGCTACATTCAGCGTAGTTTATTCAACCCACACTGTTTACATGTTTCTGTTCGTATATTAGCTCATGGATTTTCACCACATTATTCATCAGCCGGTATTAAATCACTACTATAATTCGTCATGAATATACATATATTTCCCTTATAACCATAAAGTCCTTGTTGTATTAAAGGCTATCTGTATACTTACTCACATTCTGGACTTTTACATGCAGCTATATTGTTCTATTATGTCATTAACTCAACACTGTCATGTAGTTGACTAATTAATAGCTTGAATTAAAAACTAACCACACAATATTTCTCACGAATTGATTTATGGCCCCATATTTCTTGATTGTGGCTTGCGTTTTTTGTAGACTGCGGTGTATTCATCATCATCTTAATGAACCAAAAACGCACACACACACACGCACACACACACGCTTGACTGGAACCTAATACAGGTTAGCACATTACTCATCTCAACATGATTAATGACGTAGTGGGCTCGAATCATTACGTTTCTCAATTACACTCGTGTCTACGCGAGATGAAGTCACCGAACAACCGTCTCCCCTATCCGGCACCGATAACGGCCAGGTGTTCCGCGCCTGCCTGAACAACATGCTGTTGCTGGGGATGAGAGGCGAAGAAATGCACAATCACGTGATAAGTGACGTCACACGCCATGATGCAAGTCACGTGATGGCCGGAAACACCGGTGACGTGTGTGAGTGACGTGCGCGCGTGGAAGTTCGCTGCGCCACTTCCGGTTCCCGAGGAAGAAAGTTTAATCTGTTGGGTTGGGATTGAGGGGAGGGTAGGGGTAGAGAGGGAGTGGATCTTGTCTTATATATTCATCCCACCCCTCTTATCTAGACTGTATATGCATGATATCCCAGCTGACGAGTGGCTTCATCGTTCGCCTTATAAGGAATAAGGAACTTTAAGAAGAATTCTGAATTTCACAGCCTTGAAATTTTCCTGATTATATCCTTACTTTGAGAGTTTTCAAGGTGATTCAGATTGGTTGCCGTAGAGCTCAATCCATGTTCTGGTAACTAATCGAAATGTTTGATTCAGTTGCCTGAAGGTTGTCATTACTTCACTTGTTGCTGGTCAATTTGATTCACCGCCATCCAAATATCTGTTGCAATATGGTTCATTGCAGATCAATTGTTTTTACTCTCAGAAGTGACTTGAATTGGACTCAATAAGAAGAACTCCAGAAGGAATTCAGAAGTTCTCTGCTTTGAAGGCCTAATCACCATTGTACAGAGAAGAAATCTTGAAACATTTCAGAATAAAAGTCAATTTTGTAGAATTATCAAGGTTTTGAAACTGGAAAAATGCTCATCAAAGGCAGGTTCACAATTCCAATAGTGAATAATGAATACCGGTGATGATTATTGTTTATCGTCGTAATGACTCAAATGGGCCACAACGGCATGTTTATTCCAACGGCAGGTTTGCCAACGGCTCTCAGGAAGTTCCGTTTCACCGCCACCATAAATCAATTGTTCGCCTCACAAAGTTAGACTTTAGTGGCGGTGGCATAATAATAACAGCTGTCAGAGAAGGAATTCATTCTCGATCCACCAAAAAATAGTTACTTCTGAAGATTTATAGGTCCTGATGTCTGTATGGCAATTTCAAACTCAACGTCAGTCTTGGAAATATATTCCTGCATGTGGATGGGAGTGATCGTGAGCTCCTGATTTGACTCGGCCAGTGAAATAAAGCAGTCGACACATAATTAGTAGTAATCGACTTCAGTGGTAGCAACTCACACGTCTCCTGATTGGTCAGAATATAGCTCGCCATGAGGGTTTTAAGATGCTCTACTGGGAAAACGCAACATGTGCGTTGTCGGATGAGCGATATAGAGACTCATTTATATGAAATGTAATTGAAAGCTTCATATGCATTCTGAGTATAGTACCAAACAATAATTGTCACTGCATTTCCGTTTCATTCATCACTAATTTGGCTAGAGTATTGCGTATTGCTGATTGGTTTCTTGATAGCTTTGATGGATATCAAGAAATTTACTTTATTGGTTTTCATCAAAACGGCTGACCTGATTGAGCGAAACTTTGGAATTGTGATCTTTATTATATCAAAATTCCGTGAGAACTTGAAATCATTTGGAATTTTTGTTAAGGTATTTTCTTCTCTGGGTTATTCTGACGAGGGTTTTGGAAACTTCGCAATGGGTTTTCTCAGTAGTGGTGCGATCAATTGGGCCTCAAAACTATACAGTATCTAATCACAAGAGGGCACTTGTTCATGTCAAGTTACAATTGAATGTGTATTGTCGTTTGACGATTGGAGCGTGAAAAATGAGAAACATGTTCATTTTTCTCGAGTACGGAGAGATTGAGTTTCCGCTTCGCTCCTCCAATAATAGTAAGGACTTGATTTTTTCAATCATCATACCATGAACCATAATCTGATACAATCTCTCGTTGTGGAATGTTACATAGGAACGCAATCATTCATTTCTGAACCCTGATCACTAAACACTCTCCGTCATTCACTATGACAATTATCAACTGCCCTCATTATTTGTGGGGAGTAATGTTTGCTCAGTCATGTCTTGGTAATTTACTCCCCATCTTTTATCGCTTTTGCTTGTCGTTCGGCCCTACGACATTATGTTATTATTACACAATGTTTACATGGCTTGGAGAATGACAGCACAAGACGTTATCAAATGAAACAAGATGAAAAGATGAGAGCAAATCTCATGTAGCGTATGTGACGTTATTACAAATATGTCGAGACAACATCCAAGTATTA
The DNA here is from genome assembly GCA_907164805.1 of Brachyptera putata. Classification (NCBI taxonomy): domain Eukaryota; kingdom Metazoa; phylum Arthropoda; class Insecta; order Plecoptera; family Taeniopterygidae; genus Brachyptera; species Brachyptera putata. The sequence continues at coordinate 251,013 of OU015468.1, forward strand.
ACTTATATAATATAACGTACGGCAAAAAACGGAGGTATATTTGATTTCACGTGAAATGATGGCTCCGATCGACCGTGTCCTCTATTCCACACCACTATCGCACGGGTGGTTCGCTCTTTCATCGAGAGGTAGAATTGGAAAGTTTCAACATACTTTATGAGTGACGTGATCGTGTATAGGATGAATGAGAAAATTCTTACGGCGAAAAAGTAACAAAAAGTAGGAAGAAGTATTTGTATTTGTATCATTATTGCTGTTTCATTGAAGGATGTTCTGCTTATAGCTGAATATTTTCACTGTCAACTTCCACATCTTCCTGAATTTTCTTCCGTTGAGCCATGTTTACAAGGTCCAAGTTTTCATCCAAGTCCGTGGATTCAAGGGTTGGTCCGAGTACTTTGACAGCAAGTAGGATGGAACATTGAACGCCCGTCTACACGGTCCAATATATTGAAGGCCATACACGGCACATCTTCTTATTCAACATGTGAGTGGTATACCCTTGTATTATAAATATCTTAAATACAAGATGGCGTCCCCTATATCTCGACTCCTTGACAGTAAAGATGGCTCTGGATTCTGTACAGGTTGAAAAGCGGACATGGTCTTAAATCACAACTACTTTATCGGTCATGATCCGACGTTCCAGCTTTACCTGAACACTGATGCTCGGGATATTCAAGACTCCAATACCAGAGTCGGTAGAGTAGCTCTACATCATGTTGCTATGCTACTTTATCGACTCTGCCAATGCTCTTTCAACGGACTTGTAGCCTGTAGGTGTGGAGGTTCAGAATGCATTTGTTCATCATTTCAATATGTATCTGGGGAATCTATCACATATAGTGTTTATGGAGTGGAATGTTCTATATCAGATTTGGCGTCGGAAGATGCAGCTTTTGAGTACGTATCTTGATATCTGGATGAAAGGAATAAATCAGGAAAACGCTAAGATCATTCGATTCTGAGAGTTGACTATTGTTTTGTTCCGATAGTTACTATTCGACACGGAAAGTAACAACAAAATAGGCTCCTAAATGCGATATGACTGACGAAAGGTGACAGAAAAACAGCCAACAATTCAATATTTAAATCAATGACATTATTGAAAATATGCGTGTGGTTTGAACTCTGTGACTTTTTACAAGTTCCACTCTTTGACACTTGACATCGTGACTGCAATGTTTTCCTGCAAATAATCGTAGAGCTCATGATCAACTGCATTTCATGATTCACTGCCATCTGGATATGTGTCGGACTTTTAGATATACGCATATTTCTGTTTATGTTATTCATGGTTTCCGTCCACCGCTGAAAAGAAGCACAGAAGAGAGTAACCAAACCTAACATTCCTTCATCTGTAGAGGAAGTAAACATTCGACAAAAATCCAATCTTCCACGTAGTCAATCAAGCACTGCATTCAGTGTGTGCATTTTAAAGAAAACACGTCGTTTACGTGAGTTCAGAGGTTTTTTAGTGACAATGTGAAACAAAATCAAATTGGTATTTTGGGAACTACGTGTGGTTCTGAGAGTTCACAGCGTGAAAGCTCGCACTCCTAACAAATGCCCGTGGCCGTTTGAGGAAGTATTTCTCCCACCAGTTCACTTATTCATTCGAATCTTTTTGACGTGCAATATCAAACAATGCACAGGTACTTGTGTAGATTGAATAGATGACGCGTTTGCTTTTGGGACTGATGTTTGCCAATCTTGATGCAATGGAACTAGACTTCACGAGAGCCACGCGGAATGTTAGATGTGGTCAGAAGAGGTTTGGTTTGTGTGATCATCTTCCGAGAAAAGATTATATTATTCACTGGACGAAGCTTCTTCTGTGAAATGTATTGGAATGGCTTTTCAGAAAGATGAATTGGGATTTAAGGTAGTCGGTTCCGTTGATGAATTCGGTGGATATTAATAATAGAGTCACACTTGAAAAGATACATTTTTTATGAATCAGGTTATTGGGAAATATTCCATCCACTGTTCTATATGAAACATATATGTATATGTTTGCGCCATTATTGCTTTATTTCTTTTCTCCCGACGCAATTCACGTTCGTGGTTTCAACTATGTGTTTCCCCTTCTGTTTAGTTTGTGTACGACCAGCCTAACTGGTTTTCACCCCCTTTCCCATTGCATGTCGCTATGACAAGTTAGTTAGTTACAGGTATTTCTTCGTGTAGTACGCATCGGTCAAGTTTCGCTTCGTTATTATCTAGTTTTGTACATATATATATATATATATATATATATATATATATATATATATATATATATATATATATATATGTTATTAATTACTTGACTAGGGTACCTTTATTTGAGAATGAATTCAATTTTTCTCTCTTCTTCAACATTTTTCCTTCTCTTGGATAAGATATATTATGTATGAACTTGTGAAATATAGACTCTCTTTACTATATATCTTTGAATATTGATTCTCCTGGGGCTTAAAACTCTTTCAAATACAGAGAGATACAGGAGAGGGAAAAGAGAGAGAGAGAGAAGAACGGGATAGGGGGGTTTGAGGGATAGACAGAGATAAAGTATGGTCGTGAATGTTGATACACAAATTGAGAGTCATTTCAAAAGCTATGAATTGATCTAGATCGTTGATAAAATGAAGAAACGATATATTATAATATATTCTCGTCATAAAAATATGAACTACTCCATCGTTTTTCTAGTATGTGAAATTGTGCTGTAAACAATGACAATACAAAATGTCTGGAGGATAAAAATATTATAATAAAAAGTATATGGACATTTTATTATTGCATTTCATTTCTGATAATCATAACTAAAATATCAAGAATAAAACATTTATTTTTATTTGTTTCGATCTGATTTATAGTATATGTGACACTCGGGTTGATTTTTGAGCATTATATTATAATTCCACTGCACTTATCGTTCATAGAGTTCGTCCCTCCATAAGACGTGGCTTCCAACTTGTTGGTCCTCCTTGTCTCAACAGTGGCTGTAAGTTGGTCTCCAGACAATAAACAAATGAATGACTCGCCAGAATAACTTTGCGACCGACACGTTCCAAGGAACTGAACACGAAACGCAACGACTCTGTTCATACTTGTACACCGAATTGAGCATCAAATTTCTGGAGTTATTCTTTGAAATGTTCGAATGTGTTCTTGAGATACAAATATCTGAACAGCTCTGAACATTAAAACGACACAATCAAAGTTTTATTAATAAAATATGAAGGATGAATTCGCACGATTTCCACCAATTATGTTCAGATGATTGATCCATCTGGCAAACTAATTCTAGAAGGCCACAATGTGGGTGCATGGAACATGAAAATGCAAGATATTTTGGGAGGGTGTTGTGGAATTGGCTCCAAGTGAGGTACTTACAACAATCATGAGCTTCATGATACATCTCTTGAATAACTTATGATCGTTTACTGTCATTATTTCACTCAATTCATTGAAACAATTGCATACACAGAATAGATTATTGTTGTTAATCGATGCTGAAAGACAAAAGTGCCCACAAAATCTCCAGAGAATTGCAAGTAGACCTAGGGCCCACCAACATTATGTCTACACGAATATGGACAACTGATGAGAAAATACGTCCCACATTATACCTTGTAATGTATGACTGAATTCAAGTGATTTATTCATTTTATCATAGTTTAAATCCAGTTGCTAGGCTCTATCCTCAGCCTCTGGGAATGATAGGAAGAATACCAAGCGGTCGTCACATTATAATACCAACCTAGTATTTACCTGGCCCAATAAATCAAACCACAAATACTCTGACAGGATTGTCGACTATATTCAGATCAGTTTCCTGGTCTCAAATGACGGTTCAGCATGCTAACTACTGATCCACGCGGCTCAATGAATTCATATTCTGTTTCAGTTCTTTCAAACTATGTATTTCATCCAACACTCATTTCTTTTTTCTTATCCTTTTTGTCCGGAATGTTTGTGCACTGACTCTCGGGCTCTCCGTCTTTGACACGCACCCCAACTCTGGCATATTCTCCGATAGCGAATACCAGATAAAGAATGGAATAATGAACTCGAAGTGAAATTAGTTACTATACGTTGGGAACACGAATCGCAGTTGAAAGTATATATGCTTGCATCCATGAGAGGTGACGGCGCGAACCACTCGCTCGCTAGTGGTTTGTGATTGATCGGACGTCCGATCGGAACCTTCAGCTCTCGAGAACACGAGTATATATACATATATATCACGCAGAAAGATGAATAGGTTATTCTTATCTAGCATCGAGCAAATACCAACGATGCTTTCCAACTGATTAGAATTGTTGCATGCTTTCCCGCCTCATTATTTCCACTATACAGAATATTAATATCGGATTCATGTCACAAATGTTTATATATTTCTCAACTTGGAGCATGAGATGCAATGTTGTTATTAATGATGACAAATTTGTTTCTTCAAGATTCTAGAACATATCAGTGCTGACAATCATTAGAATTGATTTGATGTCAGATTAAATCCTTAACTAGGTATGACATAAATACAGTATGGTTACCCGATTTTCCGGTACGGAATATAAATGTTGACATAATATGGGAATAATGATAATGATATATCACGAGATTACAATTGAAATAAGACCATCTGAAAATAATCCGAGCACGAGAATGTAATGCAGAGGAAAGTTGGACGGCGGACGGTGGGGTGAGTGAGTAGGAGGTAACTGAGCGATTAGGTAGATACGAAAACACGCAGTATATCTGTACAACGTTAGATGGTAGAGTTCGATCATTATAGAAGATGAGGTATAGTGGAAAGTTATTCAAATGATTCAAAGAATCATTTGTAAATCATTCTGGGCGATCATGTATGGGCGACCATGTATGGGCGATCATGTATGGGCGACCATGTATGGGCGACCATGTATGGGCGATCATGTTTGGGCGATCACGGATTTTGTGTATCATTTCTCTGTTGCTCGTCGTTGCACTTATTCCTCCGGCTCAATGCCATCAGATGATGCGGACAAATGGTAAATCTCGACATGGCATCAGTTCACGTGGTATTCAACGTATGGAGTGTTGGACTTTTACCGTCTCCCCTGTCCGGTCGATGGTTTTTGTTTTGCTGATATCATCCCTCGCGTCCTATTTCATTTGTTGTGTTTCTCATCTTTTCGAAAATTAAATATGAAGGCTTTTCACCAAGGGTTATGGGTGACTCTTTTTTCTACCCAAAGGTACTTCTACCAAAAATGGCAGATCTTCATGGGTATAAAATGGACGGAAAGAGATAATCGAAAAGGATAGTGAATATATATCATATATGATGATAAAGTGGTTGAGTACTGTGACTCGAAGAGGAGAAATTCATCAAGGTAATAGAAAAGATTTCAAACTGTAGTTGAAGGATGGAAGTTCGGTAATTTGTGTGATTTGTAGAATTATGTCACATGTTTAAACGACCATGCTTTCAGTGCGTTCGTTCTTGTATCCGAATCCAAACGCTACTTTTGAAAAAATCTCAATTCTTTTGTCCTCAGGTATGGGACATGATTAATTATTCCAACTACCTACACAGAAATTGTGTTTCATTTCATTTTCATCTTCAGATTTTCTCTTCTTGATTGAAATGGTTAAGAATGCCCAGGTTTTGTGTGATCACACCGCCTCAGCACGTCTTCTCGCTGCCTAGGGGAGTCAGATTAGTAGGTCGATGTGTCATGTGGCTAGCGTCACGGCTGTTTCTACTCGCCGTGAAATAAGCCAGTTTGACGTCACGAGCACATGAGATGAATCCGGTGAATGATTGCCGTTAGGTTGGAGTTATTGGAAAGGTTGAGAAGAGAATTATCAAGGCTGTTCATCCTTTTGAGAATGATAGAAATCACTTCTGAGGAATAACTATTATTCTGTATTCACTGATGAGGAAATATGAAGTATGAAGTCTGTAGCCGCTCATGGTAGCTCAGTCAGCTGAGGCACCGCTTCAGAAACTGAGGTCACCGCAGGGCGCAAGGGTATGAGTACCGCATAAGGCATGTCTTTTTGTGAACGTCCTCTCACACTTCATAGTTACATAATCACCTGCTCATTTGTACCCCCCGTATAACCTAGCTGTTGGTGGGGTCGTTAAGCAAACAATAATAATCATGACGTGTGCATGGAGAGAATTGGTATTAAACCAATGGAGAATAAGATTGTTTTGTTCTCTTTTTTTCTGTGTACTGGAAAATTAGTTCAAAATGCTTGTGGCATAGAAGAATTCCACAGAAATAATTGTAAAAACATGAAACTTGTTGAAGTTTTTGCTCAAACTAATGAGCATGTCATCAGATGATTATAATAATTCACACAAGTCTTGCTGACTGATTGTTATTACCGTTTTAGTTGTCAAGAAATTGTTCCAGAAATATGTTACATTTCAAATGAATCTGGATTATTAGAACAGCAAGTTTGTAATTCTGATTATTGGATGACATAATTATCATTGTGTGGACGTTGACAAGTTTTAAATTTCCACAATAATTTTCATGGAATTCCTGCATGCCACGAGGTTTCAATTATATTTCCGGTACGCGGAAAAACTGAACATTTTTTTTTCTTCGCATCAGTTAAATATCAACTCTCTTCGATGGTTCTGCATTGGTCAAGTCAGAATATGGCTATTTCGTCAGAAGTTCTTTTTCTCATCCAAACTAATTTTCAATCCAATTTATTCCGAGAGTGAGATTTTTATGGTGCTTCTCTTTTGGGTCACCACGATCACCGAACTCATCACCCGAAATTTGATTCGAATTGTACCTAAGATACATATTCATTTATTTTTGGATACATTATCAATTGAATCAAAAACTGTTATAACCAGAAATGACATAATCCTTTCTTAATTCAATATATTTCTGAAAATGATTGATGTTATCAGTAGTTCTATACTATTATACCAGATTGCTGTCATGTTACATCAAGTTTGAGCGTGATTTGTATTAAGAAACATTATTTCATCTATTTGTGGAAAAACGTACAGCCTACAAAAACAAATTGATAACCAAGTGAAATCCTTCTCACAAATTGATACGCAACTTCAACGTTCCAGGTATCATATCACATTCGTATTTCATCACATCCATCTGCGTTTTCCTTCTCTATCCTTCTATTAAAAATACAGTCTCAAGCTCTCTTCGCACAATATCTTACTTTATCACACTTCTCTTCATTTCACAGCGATTCTTCAACTAAAGTCAACTCTCTGAGAAAATATATATTCTACGGGGTTCCATCTCTCTTCACATTTCACTGTATATAATGTCCTGGGGCTATGTTTAACTTACATCCAGGGCTCCCTTACTAATTTATATCTCTTCTCACCGTATACATATACCTCCTCTCGCAAACTTCTTGTTTTATATATTTTTTACCATCCCGACTTCAATATTGTTGAAACTGTCTTAATTTGAGCAATCGCGTCTTGTGTGTGTCTAATTGGCGACAGCAGCGCCCGTAGCGGCGACGACTCGAGGCAAATCGCGACGCTTCTCGAGAGGAGAACTAATGACAGCTGTGTCGGCTAGAAGAGTACATTTCGACGCTACTTGCATAAAGATGAACTGAATCGAGAGGGAAATAGAACGATGAAATGCGCGCCCAAGAATGAAAGCTTAATTAAATGGAAAATTAAAAATGCTTGAGAGAGAAAAAATTAGTAATGCGATACGTAAATATGTATGGAATTATGATATTACTGAGGAAACATTTGTGGAACAAAAAGTCGAATATTTTTTTCTGTAATCCTTGTCTTTATTCCTGTAATTCTGTATCCAACTGTGGAATAATAATTCAGGACTTGAATTTGCTGTGTGTTAATTATACCCGCCGTACAAAAAATGAACCTAATTTTTTGTTCCAAGCAAATTCACTGTCTGATACGACAAGGTGGATATATTCAGCTATGTAATGTTGTTCAAGCACCTCGTGGTTTTATAGAAGTTTCAACGAAACCGAATATTTCCTCTTGATGTAGTTTTTCTATTCCACGTCTGATGATGGTTTCACTAACCAAATGAATTACTGTAGTTTTAGATAATTATATTCACTGTGGATTGACTTTCACGCTTTTGAACGATGTAGTTGTGCAACCAATCTTCAATATCGTGATGATAATCCACCGATCGCGTGAATTTATGCGCACTCCTAAAGAATAATTCAATGTTGTCTATTGCGTTTGTTTTGTTTTAAACCTAGACTCTCGTGGGTGAAAGTTTAACACATGTTCCCTCCTCTTGCTCAATTGACAAATTCGTTTGAAGTTGTCTGAATGCCTGGAAAAGAAACACCATAAATATATTATAACGCTTTGTGAGTATCTAATTGAAATGAACCATTGGTACTTCGTGGCTCGTGAACCAGAGATTAGAGATCGTTCGCATGGAACTTTTATATTCGCACTTTCACAATTGAGAATAGGCCTACGTCCTTTGAAGGGGAAGTTAGAAAATAAGTGTCCTCACAAATGTGCCAAATGTAATCTAAATAATGTCCTCAAATCTGGTCCTGACGATCCAAGGCAATTGAAATCAAGAGATCAAGAGAAAATCAAGAGAAAAAATTAGAAATGTCGCTCACTACATTTTGCCTTCCCACCATCGATATGTGACCAGAAGTTGAAACAAGTTGGTCGAATAAGTTTCGCTTACTTCAATATCAGTCGTCACAACCAAGTCTGTAATGTTCGCTAACAACACTAAATATCATGTGTATTTCATGTTAAGATTGACAGTAAGTTTGATATCGAAAATTATCATTCACCCAGCGTTCCAAACAAAGCTTACATCATTCTGTCTGTTCGCGTTATAACGTTCTCCAAAAGATTCGGAAGGCCGTGGACTCAACCTCACAGTTGATAAAAGAAACTGTCAGAAATAAAAGCAAGTCTAGTTTGTTCGTTGTTATCTTGTGATAGACGGCACGGTACACGGCACGGCATAAAGAACTGCACACAAGAGAACAGTAAGTGACAAATAGTCGACAAGTTCACAGCATTGTAGAAACTTAGAGAGTGAGAAACTTCAACAAACTTCCTAATGAATGGATTCGTTTGGTTCCATAATGCCGAACTCGGTAGTATAAATGCGTGCATGTATCCACGGAATAAGACTTCGAGTACCAACTAGGAAGCGTTTACATCCGACGTCAAGGCGATTGTGAGCATTTGAAACTCTGCGTTTCTTAGCGTGACGTAATCGATAGCCGCTATCACCACGTGTTCTTGTTGTTGTTGTTGTTGTTGTTGCGCGCAGCCTGAAGTAACCTGATCACCAATCAGAACAACCTCACCTCAGCGAGACTATGTATATATTGTTCGCGCCATTATTGCTTTATTTCTTTTCTCCCGACGCAATTCACGTTCGTGGTTTCAACTATGTGTTTCCCCTTCTGTTCAGTTTGTGTACGATCAGCCTAACTGGTTTTCACCCCCTTTCCCATTGCATGTCGCAATGATGAGTTAGTTAGTTACAGGTATTCCTTCGTGTAGTACGCATCGGTCAAGTTTCGCTTCGTTATTATCTAGTTTTGTACGTCTAGGCATTTTGCTCGTTCAGACGGACGTTCGTCTGTTCTTTCTCTTCTTGAGTTTCCTTCAGTTTTCCTACCTTCTCCTACTCTATTTACACCTCAGCTCTACGTTCTCCCGTTCTTATACTCTCGTTTATTTATCTACATTTCGTTTGGGTGACATCGCAGCGCTTCAAATCGTAAGTCACTCTTTTCATTATTTTTCTATTCAAACTATTTCAAAATACAGTCCACTCCCTTTTTCTGTTAGATATCGGTCTATCGCAAACATATATATATATATATATATATATATATATATATATATATATATATATAGAGAGAGAGAGAGAGAGAGAGAGAGGGAGAGAATATGAATCTATTTATTCAGAAGATATATATCATCATTCTGATAGCCAACTTGTTCTCGCAACGCACAGGTATAAGTAGCCTATGTCATGGAATTAATAATCTCATCATACTTCAAGTATGTATGTAAGTATGGGCCTATATATCGAGAGTAGAACACAGTACAGTTTCGTCTCTGATTTATCTTCTCCAATGGAATTACTATCTTCTGTAATCAACGTAACCATCCCTCGAGAGATTCCAACACTTCATCATGAAGACTCCACTGATATTAGTCCTATTATAAAGCTGTTATCTTTGTTTATATGACGCTTCAACATCCAAAGACTTCAGTTCGAGCAGATTCTGTCTTACTTATTCTCAAGCAGAGCTTATAATTTTCTGGTTGTTAGTTTCTCATTAACGCCTCACCTCATCATCGCTACGCACTTCTCGCGTTCTCTTCTAACGCTTTCTTCCAGCGTTCGATGAGCGCGGAGGTTTATGAGCAATCTTCCGCATGGAAATTGGCACTTGTTATTAACTCGTTTACTCATCACAATAGCCTGCCTCTTGAAACCGACTCCTTCAATTATTGCCACTCCCCTTCTTCCCCTTATCCCCCCCCCTCTCTCACTCCATACATCAACGTTTGGTGTTAGAGGTTAGGGTAGATAGTTCGGAGGAAACAACGAGTATTGTGAATTTTGTGATATTGTTTTGTTTGTGGGCACAGATTATTACATTTTGATGGAGAACAAAAACATGCAGTTGAAATAAAACCAAAGCAGAAGGAGTATGTGATATGAATATATATATATATATATATATATATATAGGCGTATATAGGGAGAGAGAAAGAGAGAGAGAGAGAGAGAGAGAGAGAGGGAGAGCAATAGAGGTGAATGGATTGAATAGACAGTTGACCTGTGTATTAATGACCAGGGGTGTTCATGAGCCAAACAGCTTTGATTCCGACGTGATATCACTCGCCAATGTAATGAGAGCAAACATAACTGTCCAATCCACTTAATGACAAATCGAGAAAAAATGCCACCCTTGTCAGTCGTTTGATAATGCCTCTGATTGTATGTCACCCCCGCCTGGGGGTTCCGCTTCGTATCCCGGCACTCGGGCGATAGAATGGGATATCAGGAAGTACAAAGCAATTGTGCATGTGGAGGATTCTGATGGAAATGTATCCGCTTCTCATAGTGATATGAAGTGATTATTTTCTCTTCTTTCATTAACATCAAAACTTGATACAAAATCATTGTTTATCAGTAAATTAAATTCCATATTGAGAATTATTGTTCCATCACGAATTCAGTTCAATGGGTATGATTTCCATGTAAGCATTTTCCATGAAAATGCCGTGATACTTTCACTTCTTCACAAGAGAGCAATCTCATATTCTGGAGATGCGTTTAATAGAATTCCAATTAATAATACGACTTTGGTTCGGATTGGTTCTGTACATTGGTTGATGTACCTCGCACAAAATACATTGTACTCCACACGATGTCAATTTGACCAACTTTCGATAGAAAACTACGCAATAAATTACACTTTTCCATGTTCGTGTCGATAAATTCCAAGCTGAATCAAGAGCATTGCATTTTTGGAATAGTAACGTATATATTGCATTCAAATGATCAGAAGGAATGTGGCCTGTCGCGTAGAATGTTTGCGGCTCCAACTCAGATGAGAAAAGTGTATGTCTTGTCCGGGCAACTATACTATATTATAAACAAGACAGGTGTTGAAATTCGACTATTTCTACATCAGAAAATTGTCCACAGAATACAATTTCTCCTCTTTCCATCATTCTATCATTCTTTCATCATCCATATTTTCCATTTCATCAATTTTACATACTACGAGCTATAATCGATCCTCCTTTAATCTTCTCCATTCAACGATTACGATGCATTTTGATTGTAGCATCATTTCCATATCACCAACGGATGAAGGAGTATTATATGAACCATAAAACTTGAGGAACATGATGAACAGTGATTGAAGACTGAGAATGAGTTCTCTCATTACTACTCTCGACTCTTCTTTCACTCCGTTCCAGTCATACCTCGTTAAGTGCTTGTAATACACGAGTGTATAGAGTGGTAGAGATCTTCTTTTCATCTGTCATTGCACGACATGCGCGATAGTTCTCTTAAAACCGTTCATTGATGAATGTACAGACAATCTCTGTAGTTCAGGGGGCCCTGTTGAGAAGATTGCATACACCCGAATTATTGGTTTCGATTTCTAGCAAGTTCATTTCATTGTCTCATATATTCTTATTTGACATTGATCAGTCTCGTCTTCTCAACTTTCATCTCACTCAATTGTGTGGATAAATAAACATCGCCAAGCCAATGGATTCGAGTACCCGTTTGCTCACCTAAGTGGATCTGGACGACTAGATTCAGACTTATTTTGTGAAACGTTACTTTAGGCTCAAGTATGATTTTGTGTGATAACATTCGAAACTTGATACAAATTCATTGTTCCCGATAGGCGGGAAACTTACCACCCCAGAATATATATAGGCCTGAAGCTTTTCTTGTCCAGTATACCTGGGACAATTGTCAACATCAATTCTTGATTATTCAATGTATTATTTATCTCGTCATTCATATGACAAGCTGTGAATAGTCAGAATCAATATACAATAGTTTCAAAAACAATTGAACCGGTATTTAATTATGAAGCCCTCCAACCAAGTTCATGTTATCTCAACCATTATAATAGCGACAAGCTATCTCTTTGTTAGCCGGCTTACCTCGGTAACCCTTCAAGATTATATATGAAGACGGGACGTAGTTTACCACGTTAATCTCGTCCGTGGCGCTAGTCACTATTCTACGCACGTTGTTCCACGTCCAGGAGCGGAGAATGACTCGGGCCAAGTTTCACACAGACTTCGCTTGTCGGTGAATCTCAATAAGGTGCCCCTCGAGTACTGTGCAAGGCTCTGTAAGACGAGAGTTCATCTCACAACTGCGTGCTTCGGATGGAACTCACTTGTGATGCTGTTCTCTCATTAGCCGAGCATTGTTTAGTTTGTGATCTGTTATTAATGGTGAGCCTGACCCTCAGCCGATCGGAGAATCGAGATGAAGTTTCATGGCTATACTTCTTGATCCAGCTCCTTTGATCTAGATCTGAAACTTTGATTGATATTGCTCACTGAAAGATCCAGTTAACCTGTGAATAAGTTATCGTTTCTTGGACGACTGGAACGTCATTGATGGAGGAGTGTTTGAAGGATATGGCCCAGAAGTGAAGGAATTCAGGAAGAGACTAATCTTGAGTAAAACATTTAATTATAGTAGTAGGTATGAGTGTGAATGTAAACCTTGTCACCGCCAAAAGGTACTTGTAAGTATATTATATCATGAATGAAATAAGAAATGAATATAAATAGTTGTTTCTATTCGGATTCTATTCTACAACGTTCATGAATGTACAGATATGTGAATTTCCTGCAGTCTGAGAGAGTAACATCATTTTTATACGCCCTCTGTATTGCCATAGTTCCTCCAGCACCCTTCTGTATATAAATTATCCGATTATAGCTCTAGTCTCTTTATGTCTCCAGACCTAGGACGATGTATTGAGTGGTCATGGCTCAGACCTCCAGTCTATGATCTCCACTTCATTATTCAGTTATATTCATCAATTACTAATAAACTCACTCTCTATCATTTCTTCTATGTACTGAGGAATGCAGCCTATGTTCTGTGAGTCTCGGTTGAGCGAGGTATCTGTAGGTAAAAAAAATCACTCTGGTTCGGATTGGCATGTCGATCTGTAGAGAGCATACAGAAACAATAAACTCGGAATACTGTAGCTTTCAGAGACACGATTTGAATTGAATGAATGTTCTCCCATCGCTCTTAAAATTAATTCACTCTTTATTGTTTTTCCAATGAAATTGATTGAATTCATTCATAATTTCATTCGCCGTGATGAGGTCGCCATTGTGATGCCCTTCCGTAGGATTCCTCTCCATCAACCTCATTCTGTAGAGGGTTGTGATTTCACGATCATAAGTACAATAATTGCTATGAGCTCGTCATCCATAAAGATGACACAGGAAGTTTCTAAGCTACTAAAGAATACAAAAACGATTTATATCGTAGATCGTAACTTAATTTTAACATCACATAAAGGTGACATTTTTTATTATGCCTTTTACTACTTTCCAGTGGAGCAGTAAGTTCTCACTAACGGCAGGATGCTAAATTTACGAGGGAAAACACATTAAATAAGAAAAATGTCTCGAAGGATCAAGCTTATTTCCAAACATTCCAGAAAACCACATGTTTACTGGATTCAAATTTTGAACAATCGCGATTTGTTATTCAATTCCATATCATTTATTGCCCACAGGACATCACAATCCTGAGAATAGATTTCGATAAATAATGACAGTATTCATCTCACTAATTTTAGAGACAACTAGAAAACAAATTCAGCCGCTTCGGAAGATGATATTCGAAAACTGGAGCCACGAGTACATTACGATTCATTGCAGTACTCCTGAACGCAGCCCGCAGAGCAGCGGTCGCGGCAGCACTGACAGGCGCGGCATAATGCAATTAGAATAATACAAGCCTTGCTTCCATTAGCGAAATATCATGTCACACCTCTTTGCGGATATATGGTAATATATACACATACATACACACACGCACGTATATATATCTTTATATATATATATATATATATATATATATATATATATATATATATGCACTTGGTAAGTTGGTAGTCCACTGATTACTGTGTGTTATATGAGTTCAATAATTCCCACCAAGTAGTGTCAATAACTTCTAATGCTCTGTAACATCCAGTACGCAGTCCTAATTGGGAAATGATGACTTCATGTCTCGTTTTCAATTTTAATTAGAATAAAATCATAAATCAGTCCATGGAAAGTACTAATTGGAATCACTTATACGTTTTTAAATAAATCGTTTTTGTTTCAATCAATATTTAATGAGGTAATTTGATAACAAACCTATTGGAGATTTGAAATGAATGATTGGAACCAATTTTGACAAACTTTAAACCATAAAGTAACTCAATTAATATTTCGGATACCCATTATAATTAATTGATTGGATGTCTAATGAAATTTTAATTAACTTCTTGTTAAACAATTGTACACAATTCCAAACAACTTTAATCTCCAGTTTGTCGCCATCCCGTTCAATCTCTGCTTGTGTCCAATAAGCCATGAAATATATCTAGTAAGCTACTTTGAAATGAAGCAATCACTCTTCGCAATTTTAATGAACATACCAATTTCTTTCGTGAGTTGAGTTGCGGGTCCCGGAAATTGGACTGACAAAACCAGAGAACGCTTTCTGAGACCATCCTGCCTCCCATCCCCCCCCCCCCCCCTCCCCCACCCCCCTCCCATCCAGCCATTCTGCTAGTGTCGTTCTGCGGGACAGCAACAATAGCACAGTCCAATTAGATGTTTAATACTCAAATTACGACTTGCTGCATTGCTTCCCGCAAACGAGACGTCATTTCAAGAGAACGGCGTTTTACTGGTTTGGTTGTATATGTACGATTTGTTTCTAGTACTTAATTCGGTTATATGTTTCCATTTCCAGTATATAACATGAAATAACAGTTTTTGAACAGTTGAATTTGATTAGTTCACAAAATACGAGTGAATAAATATATTCTATTGATGATTTTCCTCAATATGTTCGTACTTTCGTCAATATGTAGGCTTAACCATATATATATATATATATATATATATATATATATATATATATATATATATATATATATATATATATATATATATCGAGTCATTCAGCTCAATGAAAATGCAGTGATCTGCGAGACCGTACCTCATTGTTGAGATAGGTACTTCATATAGAATCAATGATCAATATTATTCATATAAATCATATACAAAGTCCATTTTGAATACGCCTCGACCAGGACTCGGATCCGGGACCTTCTGCTTGCCGGTCAGCTGCTCTCCCACTGAGCTACCGAGGTATTTTGCAATAATCCACATAACTCGATATTGGATCTTATGCATGAGGTTTAATCATCATATACATACATAGCTATACTTATACATGAGAAATGTCATTTTGTGATTGAAATACCTCCAGGATAATCTCTTCAATTCATTCAAGAACTGTATTTATTTATTATCATGTGATATAACATATTGGTACGAGCGTACAACATGGTATTGGTTACGTCGTGAGATAGAAGGATGGACTGTTTTATACTCGGTTAATAGGTGCAGCATGGTTTCGTCGGATTAGTGGGTTGGCGGGGAGACGTGCTCCGGCCCAGGTTCAGAAGCTTAGAGCACAGAAGCTTCTGAGAGCATCGAGGATCGGACGACAGGATCGGAAGCGGAAGATTTATTCAACGGATTTATAGAGAACAGTCTGTATTCTTCCGTTTTATACCAGGAAAACGCAGCACATGCGTCGTGAGATGAACGATATAGGCCTGTCCATGTGAAGATAATGAGAAGCTATATAGATACACCTTGATTTCGAACCACTAATGCACGACCTTCCGGTATACTTGTTGCTCATTTTACGAACCGTTCAACTATTCATTGTTCCCACGTTCTGATATATTGATAATTTCATAGTTGATCTGAGAAAGATATTAAAAATATCTCTCAGTGAATGACTGACTCGACCACTGCAAACATTCGGGAGAAGGTGTCTCATCCTTCCGTTTGAATTTCATGAAATTTGGAATTCATGCGGGAAAAGTATTATTTTATGAGTTTTCTCATTTGTGTTATTCTAAAGGTCGTTTTTCCAAAATTGTGTAATATATTTTCTCAGAGGTAGTTTGACCGATCGTGCCACATACAGTCTCGATTTGGGTGATTACAAATGTAAATGCCGAATTCAACAGAGTGTATACTTCCGTTGGTCCTGTGGAGCGTGAAACAGAAATCCAATTTGTTTTCGAGGACGGTAGAATTGAGTCCACACTTCACTCATTTATCAAGTTACGCCATTTTCACTGGATTCTCACACCCATATTTTTAGGGTCGGATGCACATTTTAATGTATCTATTCTCAGAAATATCCACATTCGCATCCTTCAGAGAAAAGCTGATTAGTTTGTACATTGGTCGGTGCTAGCGTCGACATGCTACAGTTGCGCTCACATGAGGTGGTCAACAGTTATCGATCAAGCCACAATAAAATACATGCTGCAGAAACAATTCACTGACAAATTAAATACACACCTAAATTACCCTACAATGTACTACACACACTCTTCATGTACAGCCTCTGGAATACTTGCCTGGAAAATAAACGAAGCTATCATTTAAATTTACTTTGTTTCTCAATCTATTGTTATTCCATCACTCTTATATTTCAATATTCATATTTCAATCGCTTGATTTTTATTCTGTTTACTCCAAGCAATCTCGTGTCAATAAGACAGCTTTTCCTTCATTCTGATTCATTGCCTATCTTTATCCTGTATCTCTAAATAGCAGAGAATGGCGTTTAAAGGTGTGGGGTGGTACCGAGAAAAGAGCGCTAACATTGTAAAGGAGGTTAACCACAAGAGATCGGACGCCGGCCGACTGAAGCGTCTTGAATAAGTTATCATTACACAAACTTCTGTATCCATCTCAATTTTCATACAGTCAACTGGGATCGACTATGAACTCGAGAAAATGACCAAACGTAGTTGTTCGAAACGTCGAGAGACAAAACGTTATTCTCACAAACACCAACTATTACACGGAGAAGCAATCAGTTAAAACCTCCATCTTGAACCTCCATCCTTCCTATATATATATATATATATATATATATATATATATATATATATATATATATATATATATATATATATATATATATATATGTGAACGAAGGTTTTCAGGGCCGCTGATGAATGGTAACGAAGTCTTTGCGGTGATCTGCCCTCTTGGAATGAGATGTGGTCCTAAAAAGACTGCGATCGCAGTCCAGCAGACCAGTTCAGCAGACCAGTTCAGCAGACCAGACCGACTCCTGAAGATGGAAGTACAAGGACTTCCGAAACGTCGAGACTACAGGTCCTTTTTAGGACCACATCTCATTCCAAGAGGGCAGATTACCGCAAAGACTTCGTTACCATATATATATATATATATATATATATATATATATATATATATATATATATATGTATATATATATCGGCCAGATATATATATATATATATATATATATATATATATATATATATAGGCTCTATATATATATGTATGTGAAAATATACATTTTTTCCACTCATACTATTGACTTCCATTCTTTATTATGTTTGTATGTCCTATTTTGAGGAATTCCTATGAATATTCTACCATGGTGGCAAGTATCTCACGAACCCCAGCTACAAGATGTTCCCGAGTCATGGCCGGGCAGGAAAGGCGGCGGTGTTGCGTTTTAAACTAGAAACCCGTTGAACCGTATAGTGTTACTTAACTGGTAATAAAAAAACAATGTTCGCTCTTTTTTCACCCGAAACTTTTGTCCCAAGTTTTTGCTACTTCCAAAAGAGTGGCTGCGAGAATATAAGTTCATAATTCACGTTCTAGAAGTGTTGATGCATGGAGAAGAAAAAGAGAAAACTTATACTTGACTCTATCGTAGAAAGCTTTTCGTAAACTAGCGTACTTTCTTTTTCACTTTTTGAGAGACTGATTTCTTATTATTTCTTGTTACCAAACGAATGTGAACTGAAGTTTCCGGTAATTTTCAATGTAGAAATTCATCAGGATACAGAAAATGTTCACATAATGTGGACAAAAGACCGAAAGAATGAAATCTCCGATAGGGAAAGCAGAAGAACCATAACTGGAGCCAAACAGAAGTGGCAAGATACATGAATCTGGCGCGGAGAGACTGAGACTTTTCTTGGAGATGATATTAGAGATTATATATAGAGATATTTGTGATGGATGATGGATTGAATTGAATGGTAATCAATTAAAAAACTTGATAATGCTATAGAAGCAGTGGAACATGACATCTCTCTGAATTGTCGTTGACTCTAACTTTTCATTCAGGAGTTTGTGAATACACTTTATATACTGAATCTCATGCATATCCACTTCACGATTTCATCAAGTGTAGTTGGAGATGAGTTAGAAATATTTCAAATTAAAAAATATTCGTTCAAAAATATGTTTCAGGCTCAACTTTCAAAACTTGACTGAGCAATATTTGAGAAAGTTCGACTAAAATGCTCCATGTTTGTCAATCGGATAAATACAAAATACCAAACTAACACTGACTCCATTAGATGTTTTTAAATCCATTTTATGAAAGAGAGTGAAAAAAATAGTTCCATCAAGTAAATTGTGAACACACAAATATGAACCCAGAGTGAGAGACTAACTGAGTTTTAGTATAATGAACACATAGACACTTCTCATGATTTCGTGAATTTCCACTCCGCGTATGAACTGGATAAGTTACCTATTTAACTTCGTTCTCTGAACGTATGTACATACAGCCAAGTGTGTGAATAATTCGCAACGTTGATCACCGTCAGATTAAAAAAGGCTACCGAAACAAACTTAATTACACACGTGTGTATGGAGATAATTATGCGAGGCATTAGTTCTTGTTTAACGTCCATAACACTACATCATGGAAAATGTAAATAGAAATGTAATTACAACGTAAAAGATAACACCCGTTTAGATTTTTTGAAACTACTTCAACGGATTTGTTCAACCTTCGCGTTTATATTTCGTTGCAGATAAAGTGGAGATGGCAGTTCGGATTGGCTATATTTACGAACAGCCCTGTTGAATACTATTATATAGTTCAACACAGCACCTTGCTAGTTATGTTATATAATACATCGCACACGTAGCTCAGTTGATAGCGCACTCGCTTCATGTTATCCGGGTGGTGAGGGGCAAGTTTGATCCCCGTTTTCCGTGGTTCCTCTCTGTTCTCCCTGCTAATACAAGGATGGTTTGAAGAATATAGGGCGCTTTCTTTCCACTATCCTGCCTAAGAAACCTTCATCGCATCATCCCATCATCTTATCAATCATTCATCCGACGCCAATATCGTAGATACATTACAGTGCGTTGTCAACATAATGTTAATGACAATTATATCAGTTCAGGTCACATCGAATTTCTTCAGAACAAAGGTGGAGAAGAAGTTGATGAAGATGATTATAAGATCTCTACGAAACAAATGTTCGAATTGTTTGATATCTTTTACATTGTCCGCATTATTTACAATTTCCAAAAATGAGTAACTTCAGAATGACTAATCTTTATTGGTCTGATGAGATCGCCCTTGTGGTGCCCGGCCTTCTAGAGAGCCTACCTTGTCAAGACTTGAATGGAGAACAGTATTTCGCGTCTAGTTTCAGATGCTATCCTCATGAAAGAGAAGAATTGGGTGGTACAAGAGGGTTTTGGTTAGAATGGTTAATTAAGTCAGATTAATCTAGTTTACGAGCAACTATAAAGTCCGCATCAGCTGTTATACCATGACCCAGGTTCGACTCAAGGTTGGTGATGTTTCATGTTAGTCGTGTTACTGTAGTGACTGGACAAGTTAGAGATCAAGGTGTGACTGGAGAAATCCACTTGAATCACATTATTACCATCTGATTACAACAGGGTCATCACTTGAAACTAGCGTCCACGTCACCATGGCAACCGGAACAGTTGAGAGCGAACAAACTAATAACAAAGTTGTGATTGGAGAACACAGTTTTCCACTTGTTACTGCAAAGTGTGACGTCACTGGAGAGGTAATCACATACAGTTACGGTACACCACACTTTTCAAAGTCATGCTCATTAAAGAAGTTCATATGATAACTAAACAAGAACCCGATCAATGGGATGATTGATTTATCTACTGGGGAGAGTAGGTTGTTATTAGATGACATAGCAACCCTTAAACTAGATTACAATGGATAATTACGATATTCAATTCCCCTAATTTCAGAGAGAACTAGAAATAACTCAATTCTCGATCTCGGAAAACAGTATTAATTTTCTTGTCTCCCCGAGACCATGAGTCATGACGTAGGCATTACTAATTCTGTTCAGAAACAGACAGACTCGAGTAATGTGTACGTCACTTCTCAGACGAAGGGCTCGGAAAACACTTTTTGTCCCGGAGAACGAATCAATTGATTTTAATGTTCAAGTTGAGATAATGGTTTCTAGTTTTCTCTGATATGAGAATAATAAATATCGTGATCATTCGTTATAATCTATTTTTAGGGCTTTGATGTTCCTCAAAAATATTCACGTAAATGAATGAATATGGAAATTGTCCTCTACCCTCAGGAAGAACATAAAACAAATCAAGTTAATGATGCGATCAGATTAGAAGAATGTCTCATGAATAAAGACTTGTATTTTGTCTGTTTTGAACGACTCGGGATTGGATATCACGCATCACATCGTTCAAGGGCTCGTTAAAGTCTCTTAGTCAGGAATATTTCATTACTAAATCCATTTCTCTTCAACCGAACAAAAGCATACTCACTTTAACGACTATATTTTCCTCTCATTTTCTAAGATATAAAAATAAGAAATATGATAAAAAGTCATTTATAGATTCACCCTCAGCTCAATATCTTGTGATGTATCACGAGTCCCCAACGATTTGACCTTTTCTCTGCCAGCGAGCTCGGTTATGCTCACCGTACATCACGTGCTGTCATGGATAACTCTCAGGCGACCGGGATAATGTCAACTAATTCCTGCCGAAGGGAATTCCAGGAGCATTGTTGCCTGGAGTCAGGCATGATCCCGCGGGATAAAGTCAATCTTCCTAAGTAAGTAGGCTCTTTGGTCGACGCGTTGGGAAGACCGGATATCCGGTGGCGGGAATAGATGTGAAGCACATAACGTTATTTAGGGAGTTAAATTACTCTAGAGTAAAAGTACTCACACACACACACACACACACACACACTGTGCCGTGTATATTTGAGCTGGAAAGATCTTTACAAGAGCCTAACGGTATTGCTTCATTGTATCCACAAATGGGGAAGACGAAAGAATAATATGTCCATTCATGGATGTATGGATATGTGTGATTTGAGGAGCATCGCAAACTTAGTAATTCATTGATTTCCATTCATACCTTCAAAACAGACTGAGAGTTTTAACCTGAACTAAATTTTGTGATATGTTTGCTCTTTCTCATTCGAGTCTCAACCATCTCTATAATTATATATGATCTATATAATCTATACAATCTATATGATATGATATCATAATTTTTGTCGAAGCCGTGTGTGATATCAAAATGCATGTCCATTCAATTGATTACGAAAAAACTCTATTTCAGCCCGATCCAATGTTTGGTTCTCCGCCAAACAGTTTTTGAACAACCCCCTGCAGATCGAGTGTCGGAAAATTATTGATTTTCTCTGGAAAATTTTTATGAGAGTCATGTGATATATCAAAATTGAGGTCCATTCAATTGATTGCAATTTATTTTTAATCCAGCTGGATTCGATGTTTGGTTCTCCGTCAAACAGGTTTTGAACAACCCTTCGCAGATCGGGTGTCGGAAAATTCACTATTATTTTCGGAGAATTTTTCACAGAGTCGTATGTTCAATCGGAATGTGGATACATTCAATTGATTGCGAAAAATTCGAATTTCAGCCAGAGTGAATGTTTGATCCTCCGCCAAACATATTTTGAACGACCCCCCGCAGATCGGGTGTCGGAAAATTCATGATTTTTTTCGGAAATTTTTCAACAGAGTCATATTCGGTATCAAAATGAAGGTTCATTCAATTGATTGCGAAAAAAATTAATTCCAGCCCGATCCAATGTTTGCTTCTCCGTCAATCAGGTTTCGAACAACCCCCCGCAGATCGGGTGTCTGAAAATTCATGATTTTCTTTGGAAAATTTTTCACAGGGCCGTGTAAGGTATCGAAATAAAAGTCCATTCAATTGATTAAATGAAATTCTTATTTCGTTCCGATCCAATGTGTGGATCTCCAGAAAAAAATCCGTGAACACCCCCTCGTGCAGAGGGGTGTCGGAAAATTTATGATTTTCCCTGGAAAATTTTTCACAGGGTCTTGTAGATAATCGACATGAAGGTACATTCAATTGATTGCGGAAAATTTCTATTTCGTTCCGATCCGATGTGTGGTTCTCCAGAAAAAAATCCGTGAACACCCCCTCGTGCAGAAGGGTGTTGGAAAATTCATGATTTTTCCTGGAAAAGTTTTCACAGGGTCGTGTAAGGTATCGACATGAAGGTACATTCAATCGATCTCGGAAAATTCTTATTTCGTTCCGATCCAAAGTGTGGTTCTCCAGAAAAAAATTCGTGAACACTTCCTCGTGCAGAGGGGTGTCAGAAAATTTGCGATTTTCTCTGAAATTTTTTTGAAACAGCCGTGTGTGGTATCATAATGAAGATACATTCAATTGATTGCATAAAATTCTAATTTGAGCTCGATCCAATGTATAGTTCTCCGGCAAACATGTTTTGAACAACCCCTTGCAGATCGGGTGTCGGAAAATTTGCGATTTTCTCTGAAATTTTTTTCACACAGCCATGTGTGGTATCAAAATGAAAAAACATTTAATTGATTGCATCAAATTCTGATTTTGGCGTCGATTCAATGTATAGTTCTCCGGCAAACATGATTTGAACAACCCCCTGCAGATCGGATGTCGGAAAATTTACTATTTTCTCTGGAAAATTTTTCTTAGAGCCGTGTAAGGTATCGACATGAAAGTTCATTCAATTGATCTCGAAATTTTTTCATTTCGTCCCGATCCAATGTGTGGTTCTCCAGAAAAAAAATTGTGAACACCCCCTCGCGCATAGG
This sequence comes from Brachyptera putata, assembly GCA_907164805.1. Taxonomy (NCBI): domain Eukaryota; kingdom Metazoa; phylum Arthropoda; class Insecta; order Plecoptera; family Taeniopterygidae; genus Brachyptera; species Brachyptera putata. The sequence goes on from OU015468.1 coordinate 274,776, forward strand.
GGTGTCGGGAAATTCACGATTTTCTTTGGAAAATTTTTCTCAGGGTCGTGTGTGGTTTCGAAATGAAGGTACGTTCATTTGATTGCATGGAATCTCAATTTTGTTCCGTTCCAATGTCTGTTTCTCCGTAAAGAAATTCTTGAAAACCCCCTGGGAAAATTTATGATTTTCTTTGGAAAATCTCTTTCGGAAACGTGAGTAGCATCAAAATGCTCAGGCGATAGCTAGCTTTCAGAAAATCGAACAATCAGCCCGATCGCATCGTGGATTCTCCAGCAATCGCCGATCGAACATTGTCGATTTTTTTTTGACATACGGGTACTAGTACGTGGAAAAAACCAGAATTTCAAAAAAAGTCAAACTCTTCTGCCGAAGCCATGTGCGGTACTGAAATGAAGGTACATTGAATCTATTGCGAAAATTGTTGATTTTAGCTCGATCCGATGTCTGGTTATCCTTAAAAATATTCTTGAAAATATAGGAAAATTTGCAATTTTATTTGGAATTTTTTTTTCACACAGCCGTGAGTGGTATCAAAATTAAGATACATTCAATTGATTGCATACAATTTTGATTTCAGCCCGATCCAATGACTGGTTCTCCGAAAAAAAAATTTGAACACCCCCTCCCAGAGAGGGGTGTCGGAAAATTTATGATTTTCCCTGAAAAAGTTTTGTCAGGGCCGTGTGTGGTCTCAAAATGAAGATACATCCAATTGATTGCGGAAAATTTTTATTTCGTTCCAATCCGATGTGTGGTTCTCCGTAAAAAAAATCTTGAACACCCCCTCGCGCAGAGGGGTATAGGAAAATCTACGATTTTCTCCGAAAATTTTATGGCGAATTCATGTATGGTATAAAAATGAAGGTACATTCAATCGATTGCGACAAATTGTGAGTTTGGCTCAATCCAATGTATGGTTCTTCGGCAAACATCTTTTGAACAACCCTCTGCAGATCGGGTGTCGGAAAAACTGCGATTTTCTCTGGAAAGTTTTTTACACAGCCGTGTGTGGTATCAAAATGAAGATACATTCAATCGATTGCATAAAATTCCAATTTCAGCCTGATCCAATGTATAGTTCTCCGGCAAACATGTTTTGAACAACCCCCTGCAGATCGCGTGTCGGAAAATTTATGATTTTCCCTGGAAAAGTTTTGTCAGGGCCGTGTATGGTATCGAAATGAGGGTACATTCAATTTATTGCGGAAAATTCTTATTTCGTCCCGATCCAATGTCTGGCTCTCCGTAAAAACATTCTTGAATACCCCCTGGGAAAATTTATGATTTTCTTCGGATTTTTTTTTTCGGAGTCGTGAGTAGCATCAAAATGCTCAGGCGATTGCTAGCTTTCAGAAAAGCGAACAATCAGCCCGATCGCATCGTGGGTTCTCCAGCAATCGCCGATCGAAGATTGTCGATTTTTTTTGACGTACGGGTACTAGTACGTGGGAAAAGCCAAAATTTCAAAAAAAGTCAAACTCTCTTGCCGAAGCCGTGTGAGGTATCAAAATGAAGGTACATTGAATCTATTGCGAAAAATGTTGATTTAAGCTCGATCCGATTTCTGGTTCTCCGTGAAAAAATTCTTGAAAATATAGGAAAATTTGCGATTTTCTCTGGAATTTTTTTTTTCACACAGCCGTGAGTGGTATCAAAATTAAGATACATTCAATTGATAACGTACAGTTCTAATTTCAGCCTGATCCAATGTTTGGTTCTCCGGCAAACATGTTTTGAACAACCCCCTGCAGATCGGGGGTCGGAAAATTTACGATTTTCTCTGGAAAATTTTTCTTAGAGTCGTGTGTGGTATCAAAATGAAGGTACATTCAATCGATTTCGAAACATTCTAATATCAGCCCGATTCAATGTTCGGTTCTCCGTCAAACAGTTCTTCATATTTAGCTCCGAACAAGCCATGGTGTGTTGTATATATCATCATTCTCACTCAGCACAAAACCTAGCTGCCATGGAAGTTATTAGGTGAATAATTGTACATCGAATTATCATTTTCAGTTGTATAGCTGAAGTGAATACAACATTAAAATATGTAGATGTAACTTGGCAGTAGTGTAATCAAGTCTGTTAATTCCAGTCAAACCAGTCGACGATACCATATTCTATACGCATCAACACTATTATGTGCAATTCTGTAATTATTTCCATCTATTCTCTCATGTGGGAGAGCAGCTTATAGGTTCATTCCATCCAGAGACAATCTACCAATATAGTCCGAGTGTTGTGTAATATTGAGACGCGATCCACGCGACAATTCTATTCATTTGATTAAAATTCCAACAAACAAAACAGCGAAGTGTTTTCGAGTTGAAGAGATTCAGCGAGAACTACTTCACTTCCATTCAAGCTACCTTTTCTGACTGCTGCTCTCAACCATTCCATTTACCAGCATGATCAATCTCAATTCCATTCCATCATTTCCAACTGATTGGAAACAATTGAAAAATTGTTACTAATTCGAATAAAATATAATGAAAAGCACTCTCGTTCTATTTGTTAAACAAAAGGCATTATTGAGTGAATAAGTACATGCTGTTCAGTCAACTCCAAACCAAACACAGCGAGGATTGAAGTTGTACTGTGTAATCGGAACACCCGTGCGCTGGTGGTGAGGAGTAGGGGAGACGGTCGATCGGAGCCATCATCCCTCCTAGACGCCAAGTGGACATACTTGTATTCACGAGAGATAGAAGTGCGACCACTCGTGTCATATTGGCGTGGAACAGAAAAGACGGTCGAATGGAAGCGTCATCTCTCCTGGCTATTAGTATATATATATATGTGTGAGTGTGTGTGTTGAAGGTACGAACAGGAAATGTTTGAACGATTTGGGATGGAAGAGACGGTTGTTCGGAACCTTTATCTCCACTGGATACAATGTATACGTGTACTGACGAGGCATGAAGGAGCGAACCACCCGCGCGCTTGTGCTATGGGATAGGAAAGATCGACGATTGGAACCGTCACATCTCACGGATTCATGTATATATTATGGTGCTCGTGTAATTGTACACAGATAGAAATGTATTCAAATTAGATAATGAAAAAGGGTGTGGTTAATTTGTCCCCCCTTGAAGATTTCATAGCAGTAATTTACATGACAAACATTGATAACGAGGAATTTGCATACAATTAAAGTGTTTACATTTGTATAGAATTTTAAGTAGATTAGAATATTATTCCTTCCGACGGACGTTTTATAACTCATTACTACACTAACGATACGGAATACAGAGTAGCACGTATGAGTCAAGAGTTTTACAGTATGTATATGTGATGCTATTCAAGGAGAATTATATTCATCTAATTACGGTAACACACGAGAAACATATTATTCTCTGAATCAACAGGAGAAATTGAAAATTTGTTCTAATAATTATGGAATATAGATCAAATGATTGAATGAATTTGTGATTCCAATACATGATGGATGTTTGTCCAAGATCCGGCATCGCTAAGCCCAGTTACGTGTATTCAGCTCGATTGGGAATGATAATTTGAAACCTTTTCCGCTGATTAAACATGGCTCCTCCATCAAGTCAATGTAATTACTCCCACGCGCCTACTAATGAGTTCAGCATTCATTCGATCACATTCTAGAACTGATTTTCAATTATTGCCACTATTACTGATTCTCACTCAATCCATTCACATTGTTCACAATATTCAGATCTGATCGCATTGCTGATCAAATGTTTCGGATGCAAACAGATCACAAATGACAGTGAAAACAATATGGATACACTCATCATGAATAGAACACTCCATGGTGGGCCTATAGGAATGTATAGTTGATTGCTTGAAAGTTCAGTTCATTAAAAATGAGCTCGATTTCTCATATAGTAATTCCACGTCGTCTGATTGTTTCTTGTGTTAATCACATGTTGCCATGGCAACGTCACGCTGAGCCAATTCTAGATCATGTGTGACATTCTCAACTCTCGCATCTCATCAAGTTTTCACAATCTTCCAAGCCTCACATCTAGAACAAACATTGATGTTGATTATTCCGTCAGTTTATTCTGAGATCGATAACTCTAGAACAATCGAAGAAATGAAAAACGAGAGGTTTTTATGTAATTCCAATATTGGTCTATCTGCTCCAATAATTGGATTGGTTGTTCACATGTTCCTTGTACTTCAGAGTACAGGCTTGCATGATTGACATTGGGAGTAATAAAGAAAGGCTTGAAACTGCAGGCTCGGTTGCGATTGCTCAAGTAATTGTCGGTAGAAATGCAAAGCGTCAAGATATTGCTTCAGTTTCCGCAATGCGGGAAGTTCTAAATGTGCGTCAGGAATGCCAGAGTGGGCTGTGATATTCGATGAGACTGCTGTAATTATGTTTGTCCATGTTACGCGCAGTGTTGCTCCCAACATTTGAAGAACATAACAAGCCTGAAACCAGATTTCAACGAATAATATCGATATTTTTACTCCTCATATTAGAGAAAATTAAAAACCTTCATCTCAATTCCAGAGATTTAGATCAATTGTTTTGTGCTCCAGTGACTATAAGAGTCCTGATGTGGGCATTACTGATCTTGTAGTGAATAGAAACATAAGTATTGTCGGCAGTAGACCACCTCACATGGAGTTATCCTAGAGTAATCCCTTTGATAGAAATCTGACAAAAATCAAATAATCTCAGATCTGTTCTGGTTTTTCTACATTTATTGCCGCTAAAATGAGATGAATCATTATTTTTTCTCCATCACCCTGTTAATTATTTTGGATTGATATAATCCTCCAAAAGTGTATATGGATAACAGAGCAATATGCTGTTCGAGTTCTCAGCTGTATTGATTAAACCATATCAAGCCCACTGATACAATCATGCCCAAATCTCCTGGAAGTGCATTACCCCATCAAACACTTTATTCCCTCGCATTACACGTTCCTATTCAACATGGAGCTCCCCTTCAGAGCCAACTACTATGACAACGTCTCCCTTCCCTGAGTAATTGTTCCTCCCATGGCTCCAGGTATACACGTACGGGAAGAGCACAAGTCTAATCTGATCTCAACGGAAGTAACGATTCCCGCCAGGCGATATCTTAAGAGAATAGGATGGGCAGGGGGAGGGAGAGGTTCGTTTGATGACGATCCTACAGGAAGAATCCTCCAGGGTGTTCTGACTTAACAGGGTTAAAGTTAGTGACAGTCGCGCGGGATGGGAAGAGCGTCTGGAGCGATGACGTGTTCAAATGGCGTCGAGGAAGGGGTAAAGGGAGGGAATTCTGTTGATAAGGAAAATGAGGCCAATTTCCGTGGATTGATTACGTTTAGTTGGATGGTTTTGAGATGAGATGAACGTCATTCAGATATTGTGATGTATGGAGTAGAATCTTGGCTATGACATAAAACAAAAGCAATCTGAAAATGTGAAAATTTATCGGTGGAAGACGACGGTCGTTGGCCTACATAACAAACACAAAGTTCACCGTTGAACTAATTTAGCTGTGGATTTTTCATCGTATTGTTTTTTTCAAATGACGAGGTTCACGATGAAAAACGCAACTGCATCTTTCATAAGTGGTAAATTCTAAGATATCCAGGATGAATATGTGATAATTTCATCAGGTGAGTTTGTTTGTTTTCCTTGAATTTCATGAGAGTAATCATTACAACCTGTTTTAAGAACAATCTGTAATTAGTTAATCAAATAACAAATAAGAAATAACCAGATGCTGAAGGCTTACTTTTATTCAGTTGTTATGAAACCTCATTTTCTCATGAGTAGACGATTAAGTGATGTGAATATCGGGTGAACTCTAACACTCACAATCTCGAGCTATAAATCTCCTCCCTTAATCTAGACTTCACTTTGCACTTTAAGAGTTTCGATACTATTTCGTTGACGTATTTTTAAAACACGTTTACACGATAAAATCTGATGAAACATTATTTCTATTACTGGATTATAGAGTTTGAAGTATTGATGTTTTGATATACATGAATACACAGTGAACATTCAGTCAAAACCTTCTTCGTGCCATTTTTCAATGATGAACACTTATCCCTGTGTCAACAACAAGCTTGGAAAAGGAAATGTTGATATAATTTTTCGTGCTAGAATATAGTTGGCATGTACGTGACATACTCTATCCATGAAAGAAGAAGTGATTATTAGAAAGAGAGGGAAGAATGTGGATAGTTCACAATAGTCAATGCAGAACTCGAAATGGACGAGGCTTCTATCGGCTGGGGCCATTACAGGAGAAACTTTAGTATTACTTTCTAACACGTATTAATCAGATCAGTAATTCATTCGCAAACAACTTATCATCAATACCAATATTCCAACCAATCTTGATCATATCTCTTCGTGACACTTGAATTTCATCGAGCAGTCAGTAGCCATAGTTGTTATCCGACAGTCAACTTCAGTCTTCCACTTCAGTCAGTTAATTGGCAACCAGATTCGGTACAGAATGAGAAAATAATATGAAGAAAGAAGAATCGAAAAAAGAGAGATATATTCAGGAAGAACATTGCTAACTTTTTCCCAACACAACATTTCGTATCTCATCACTATAATGTTCACAATGTGTTGAATGGGCTCCGTTATCTGACCATTTGGGAAAGTAAATCACCCTTGTGGTGCCCCGTTCAAAAGAAACTGATACTTTCAACCTTTGCCTTCAATAGAAAACAATGGCTTAGAGTCAATATTTCGATGTTGATAACAAAAAAAGTTTGCAACCCTGATTGCTTCATCTCTCTGGTTTTGATTCAAATGTGATTGCTACTTGCATCGATATAGTAGTACTAAATATATCTCATACATCGTGAGGGTGTGTGTGTATAAGCTGCCCACTTTTCTTCCTCTGGATAAAACCTCCCTATTAATATACAGTCGTGTCTTATATCTCCATTCAGGTGCGCACTTCATCAGGTGTTATCAAGCAGCGCATGCGCAATAAACATGTCAGTAGCCACGAGTAATTAATAGTGTTAAACGGTACGGGGCTGCAGTCTAATTGATATACATCGTTCATCGCTCACTCCCTGTTTTTTGCTGTGACGTCATCATGCTTTCAACACACTGGTGTGTAGGTACAAGAATACGTGTAATCTTGCGTAATGATCGTGGCTCCCTCGCACGCATCGCACGGGTAATTTGCGATACCTTCGCATGCCACCTTGACTTCACCTATTAATTACACACAGTCTGCACATTGTTCTCGACATCACGGACAACTAACACATATAAGGCTATATTCACTACTTCGCTCATTTTCAATTTTAATAGATGAATTATTGGTATAAAAAAAATTCAGATACATGGACCATCTGTATATTTGATAACGATAACGCGATTGAACATCTATGTGAACATTGGAATGGAGAAAGAATCCACCCAACTGACATGGAAAAATACTCGAAAACAATTGCAAATGTTGTAATGTATAATATTTGAAATTTAGTTCGCCAAGAGTTAATTACCAACTGTCGAACCATCTGGTGGTTTTGATGAACTTTCCGGAGATTATCAGTTTGAAATCTGACAAAATATCAAGAAACTAAAAACAAATTTCCTTGTTGAAACGTCACATGTCTCCAACATTACCAATCACGGAACATAACTAGCATGAGCTAATTAATCTGTCTTGATATAATATATGTTTTTCATCAACATCAGAACTTGATGAGGAACATTATTCCTCGATTAATCCCATGGATGAAAGTAGGATCATTTCGACTTGACACCAAAAGAGCGATCTCATTTCCCCATTTTATCCCATTGAAAATTAGAGAACATTAGAAATATTTGAAATATGAAACAATAGCCTTTGACACCAGGACTGTGCTATCTGTGATCATACCCTTAAGTCAAAGATAAAAGTATTTCAGTTTTCAAAAGTCCGGAACACATATTATAGGTATAAACAATTTCTCTGATATATCCGGTCATCACCAGCATTGTATTGAGAGTGAACGAAACACATAAAAGAAGGCATAATATTATAAAATGCAATATGAATTTGTCTGCGTGAGTCAACCGGAAACAAAGCTTTTTATACGATAAAAATCGCTTATAATGCATTCACCCATTCTGTATATTCGAAGTCATTCATCATGCGAACTGTGATCTTTCAATGGAATATGAATAAGATATTTGCTCAACTGATTTTGATAAATGTTCATTCTTTGGGCGGAGGATTTATTCGGTATAAAAGTTCAAGGTTTACATAGTATTGACTTTTGACCAAACGAATTGTGTCTGGCCAAAATGTCTGCAGGACGGGGGTGAGAGGTTGTGAGGAGAGGGAAGATTTCCCTCTCGCAGTTTTCATCTGGATACTATCTCGGTATATCTCCCACCTCGTCTATATGCAAACAGCAAACCTCAAGCTTGAAAAGATACGTTATATGATGTATTTCCTTTGATATTATACATACGTGATCGGAATAATGTATTTGTGTGTTTATATTTCAGACGAGTGTGTGTGTTTTCAGTTCTCTTCCTCGCCGCTTCGTGTCGTTGCTCGTTCTCTTGAGAAGCATGGCGTAGAGATAGAGAGAGAGAGAGAAGTCTGAAGCCAAATAGTCCGTGTGATGCAAATTTGAAGCTGCATAAGTAGAAGTAACTTGTTTCTCTCAACGTTTTAATGTAGAATGTTACCACTTTGTTGGTGAATACTTACAAGATATCTATACAAAGGACTTCGATCAGGAGTAAAAGTTGAATGGACTCGGAAACAGAATGGACTTCCGTAAACAATTGAAAAAAAACACATCTATAACTTGAAACACTATTCAAAAACATTGCCAACCCTCCAATACTCTTCAACAACCTTCAAACCTCAACCTTACACCTTTCGAAGCAACAAAATTCATCTCAATTTTATTCCTAAATTATCTCATGATACAATAGTACTCTAGGCCTATATATTTATTTTATTTTATTTATTATTATTTTTTTCTCCCATTTTCGTCACATTTTCATTACATTTTCGTAAACTTTCATGATATTCCACTTTGATCAATAATCATACGTATGGAAGTTACAAACCGTATTTTGTGGCTTGAGAGGTTTTGGACATCAGAAAATGAAAGAAACCGAGTGATTGTAGAAATTATTTCAGTATATTCCGGTTCCACTTTCGTGATCAAAATATTCTTCTGTTATGAATGTTGGTACTCCCTCATCCAATCATCTAGTCATGCTATCACTGTTATGGTATATCATCCACTTTCTACTTTGTTTCTCATTGGTATAGGGTTAACGTTGCATTGCACTGATGACTACGTCGTGTTTCTTATATTCACTTTACTTGCATCTCAGTAATCATATCTTCCCATTCTGATTGATAAAATCCACTCGGTTAGACCCTGTTGAAATTCTGCTTCATTGGCGTATCTCAAAATCTTATTTTGTGATTCTTATTATTCTTTATATTACTCTCCGATCTGCAGAATAATTAGAATTTAGAATATGTTTGAATATGACGTTTGCTCTCTAGTTGGAACGGTATTACCGAATTCAGTTTTCATCAATTTAATTAATCAATTCATCAATTTTCTCTATTATTATTGTATTATTTCTCACGAATAGCATGCTAACTAATACCATTCACGATACATTTTCCATGCAATTACCATGATTATACTATGTACTACTACTTAGATAAATGTACTCTCATAATTGTAATTCTACATACTCTGTATTTACACCCACAGATAAGCCTGTTCAAGCTTTGTGGATATTTTGTGAGCGTATTGACATTAACATTGTACACAAATTATTGAAATGGAAAAAAAAGACATGATAACACAAATAACATATTAGGATAATCGGTTTTAACTCCCAATTAGAGCTGAGTGTAAGAGTCGGGAACTAGAGGCAAATATAGTTGACCACGCTAAGAATCCTGGAGTCGTCTCCCACATGATGGGTTATAGCAATTGATCTTCCATTTCCCAGCTCTGCAATAGGAACAACGAAACTCTCATCAGAATATCCTGAACACGATAGTAAGACTATCTCGTTGTTCCCACATGAATCTCCATCACTTGCCGCTTTAGAGAGATCAGCTGAGCCATATAGACGTCCATTATGCGAGGCAAATAAAACTGTGCTAATATATGGTTGTTTCAAGTGATTTCATTGGAATCGACGCTAACATCTATTATTGGAAACTTATTGGTTTTTAAGTGACGCTATTCATTGATTTGTTGTCGATCTATTGAAAGTTGTTTATATACACAAGCACACACGCGAACACTCTCCACCCCCAGCAACACCTGGTCATTCAGTGGTGCTGAGTGGAATGGTGAGTAAGATCGAAGTGACGGTGAGTGAAAGTACGTTAAGAAAGCCCGTGCCTTAAGCAGGACTCGAACCAGTCTCCAAGCGGTGCCTCAGTCGACTGAGATACGGGAGGCAGCGTGAGATGTCGGAACGTTCATGAAACGTGTTGTATAATAATCAATATTCACAATCATCTAATGATGAAGAAAGGAAACAAATAATATATCAATATGAAGTAGCTTATATACATATACATGGATGAACATAGGATCATTGTATTGAGATTTGTGTATTTGTTCTCCCAGGATATGTCCAGCTAAATGAGCACCAACATTCGTGAATTAGCTTTGTGATCACTTCTGGAACTGAATACATTGCCGTCGTCCACTTACATTCCACCTAATCGATCAACAATATTCTCCACTTCCCACAGAAATGTCTTTCAATGCAAACCGCAACTATTTTCGACAATTTTGGTGGATTTTCATTCATTCTTGTAGTTATTTGTATGACTCATGTCATTATTCTTCACATATTGGCTGTCACAAACAACACCAATCATATCGAACGGATTTATTGAATACAGCTGCAATTTTTCCTCAAGGAAAAACTACTTTGCATAATATTACCAATTTTTCATGCCGATTTTCTTCTCTGGAAAACTGCTCTGCATAATATTGTTGCGGTAAACATGTCAAGCCTGGTATAGATCCTCTTTTTACCGTGAAACGCCTCATAGGTAGTTCATAGTCCTATGGGGATGTAACACATAAATTTATAATACACTTGGGGGTATGGTGAGCCGGCAGGTCTTATCACATGATGGCATTGATTGTTATCCTCTCCTCCCTCACACCCACAAAACCATCCCTTTTTCCAACCGCTGTGACGCTAGCTCGATCCAGCTCTCGCTCTCTCTCTCTCTCTCTATCTCCACCGCTCTCGTCCGTTTTTCTTTACTCGTATACTTTTTTTTGTCGTTCATTTTTAAAGGTGTGCTGGGAAAAAGCTGTGGTTAAAGCTCAAAATATTCCATACACAAATCTCTCAGGACCTAAAAAGCTAACAGTGAAGTTATGTTATTCAATATTCTGATATTCACGGTTCAAGTGATATTGCTCTGACATCCATTTTCACAAGAATAGAAAATATTTCTGAAGTATTTGGTGTGATAGCTGAAAATGTATTTCAATTATTTAGAAAGCATTGCTCCGTTCAGAACAGCACATGTTTTCAAAAACAATCCAGCAATATCTCTGAGATTCAAATGATTTGTAATTCACAGAATAGATGAATCATAATTGAATTGGAATTGATACACTTTTGATTGTACCGTGAATCAAGAATCGAAACGATTAGCAGAATCGAATGTATGCCACTTGATTCATTTGAGAGCGTGGCTCACTTTGTCCAAAACTCGAGTTCTTCTATTTCGTTCGTTCATCATTACTTAACAGAATACACAGAATGCTGGTCTTTGTCTGTTGCTCAAATGGAACATCTTACTTTACTGCGTTGGAACCTTCTATAAAACGCCATATATGCGTTGTTAGACGAGCGAATAGTATGGGTAAAAATGGGTAAAAACTGCTTCGAGTGGTACCAATTCAGCACATTTTATGTTTTTTCTTCGAAATGGCTGAACAGTGATTTGCGTTGTGTCCGTTTTTATGCCAACTAGAGCACCTTATTCCCTTGTGATTACTATAGTAGTAGTAAATCAAGCAATAGGACAACTTATTTGAGTAGTTATTTCAGTTCATCACATTTTGTATTCGAAGAAAAGCTTCCATTCCGAGAGGAAAGTCAATAAGTTACTATGTTCAGAAAACAAAACACTCGAGTGAAAACGGAATATGAGACAATATATAATATTTTTCAAATATATGTTGAAATTGTTTTTCTACCCGAGAATTGTTCCTCGTGAATGTTTCATCTGACAATGCATTATGACTTGCTGGTAGCATCTTGCTCATCAGTTGCCACACAGCGACGAGACGAACACATCCGTGCGGCTCGAGAAACGTTCAGACAGCTGACGGACATATTTATTCGCCCAGGAAAGTGAAACATTACAACCAACCCTAATAATATATGAAACAATATATTATTCTCGCGGCATCTCACTCTAGCATTCATCACGTGATGTGTTTCAATCGTGTGCTCTCTCTCCTTCTCTTTAAGGGGATTAGTTACGCGAGACATTCGGCTCACTTTCTTACAGTGTTGTCTCTGGAGAGAAAATTGTCTACACAATCATTCAGATGAAATGTTGTGAATAATTACGAATATATCATTCTGTTTTTCATTTTGCCAAGATAAGTTCATGCGCACAGTTTGTATATTCTTCTGAATAATAACATGGACGTAATAGAGGTGCGAAGACGGTTCAACCAACGTTGAATCAATTGATTCATTCCCACTCTTCCCGCACCCCTCACCCTGTAATACCGTCAATCACCGCTAAAGCGCTAGAGATGCGCAGTGGGTTGTACTTCCATGAGAAAGTGTTGGGATCCAAGTTTAGAGAATTAATTGTCATGCATATAGTTATTTTCAAAGAAGTAAAGAGTTCTGTGCTTGTTCCATTCACTAGAATTCTGATTTTTCTCACCCTTTCGAATATTCATACAAACAACCATAACATTTAGCTGAATCGTTTAACACGAGGTATTCAAATTAAAGTTTTCCTCAGTGTTTTCCGTTTTCTCTCACAAGCTCAACTGTTCACCGTTAACAACGTATCTGCAACAGTGCGGTCGAGTATGACAGTTTATAGGAAATCTGCAAATCTGAAAACTAATTCTAATAAGCTTGTCAGAACTTTCACAATCGTTCTTGCAGAATGTCATGTTTGAGTGCTTGACTTCATCGAATCGATCAAGTTCGCAAGTAATCACAATGAACCAATAAACAAAGTGCAAGAAAATCAGAAGTCTGACGAAGATTTCACATCATCCATTTCATGATTAACGTATTTCCTAGGATAGCTCTTGAATACTTTCATCTGTTTCAATTGTAACTAGTTTCAAGTATGTTCTCTGAACAGAATGATTCACATATGACGGGAGTACCCAGGCCCCTTAAGATCATAAGGTTTGTCACGTGTGCAATCTTAAGGGACACATCTGTTGAGAGCGAGTTTTGAATATATCTCTGAGAAATGCAAGCACGGCACAAAGAGATAAAATATGTTATAAGGACACGACCAGTATGGCTAGGAACCACTGAGGAAAAATCATATATGCTGGGAATAGCGTTGTAAATTAAGGTGTCAATATGCGCTGAAACATGTTGCCACATGTTGCCTCCTGCTGCCACCCTTGTCGGGTCAGAATGATAATGTGAGTAGGGTTAACACCACTATTCTCCTCGTGTACGATCATCACACAGCGGTTTTCCTGGCGTTCTGGTCACCTTGACGAATTGCAGTGTCCAATCAGATCCGATTGATGTCGAACAGTTCACTTCTATCCGGAAGGCAGTGGCTGTAAGTCAGTTGCCATGGCGACACAACAAAACAGTTGCTCTGATACGCAGAACATATCGTACACTGGGAACATCGTATACCGAGAACGTTAGTTCACAGGGTGACTACACTGGGGGCAAGGGTGATTCGGTGTGGAGCTAGGATTTGGTATTTGAATAGCCAGGGACTATTCCCCTCTTACCAAAAAGATGTACTTCCATGCATGGAAAATCTTTTTTTTTGTAAGATTTCTCGGTTAAGGTTACGTAACCAAACCTAACCTGACCTAACCTAAACTGAGTAAACCTAACCGATAATAAAGTAAATAAAGAAAGAGTAATTCTCATACATGATAGTATATTATTTCGATCAATAGGGGAATATTCCCCACTATTTGAACAGAACATCGTAACTCCACCTTGAATCGTCTTTCTACTCGGGTCCTGCCCCCAGTATAGTCACCCTGTAAGATAACGTTGTTCATGGGATATTCGGCTCACGATATTTGCAGTGAATAGAAAACATGTCCAGAAGGGAAACTTGTTAAATACGTTCGCTCGCGTGGGGGTTGAATCAGCTCTCAGAACAGATTTCGTCACGAAAAGCCCCATCTTTTCTCGCGTCCGGATTGTGATTGGATGAAGGGGAATATCGGTCAGAATCGTGATTTGATTCTGCTTTGAACCCTACTTTGAAGTAGAAAAATCTCAAATAATTATTTCCTCCGTCTATCGGGCCTATTTGTGTATCAATGTATACTTGAATATGTGTATATGTGTCTTAGATGAACAGTATTTGATGATATGTGAGTTTGGTTTAGTACATTGCATGATCGATTATCATGATTGAATTCAGTCAGACACTGAAACGTGAAATGTTGGATGAGAAATCGTTCACAATACCGTCGTTCCCAACCTTCTTACATGCATAATCATATAAAGTCTGATAAACCAATTGCGAAAGTAGCTTTGAATTGTCATCCGTCGCATCGCACCGGAATCATAAGAATTAATGACCATCATCCCTTGAGATGCTTCGTGCTTCTAGCATCTGGCTTTTCAATAGGATGAATTTTAAAGATATTTGAATTTCGAAGTCTTGTACATCCTGTAATAATATCTATTTTTTGTTCATATTGCTTCATCTGTCTTCTGACGATCTCTCTTCTGATTTATATGACCTGATACCCATTGTAGCTCGGTACATGTGAATCATAAAAATTCGTGAATAAATATTCCAAATTATTTCATTGTTGAGGCTGCACGACGACCAGTGGTCAGGTTGGGGTAATATTTACTGACATGCCGTTTTCACAGAAGTCATCCGTTGTACATTGACAATCCGTGTGCCTTCATACTGCCTGGTGTGATACTTCGGTTCCGTCCTGTCCTCATTTCCTTCCAAGTGACAAAGACTGCACCGTTATTCATTCATCTATTACATTTTAATACCTACCTAAAATTACAAAATCATGTGATATCACAAAATGGAGATTGAATAACCGGTGTCCGGTATATATTTTCCCCATCAAATTTGATTGCTTCGAGAGAATTCAAGAGAACAATTCACTCGTTTTTGTCCCAAACTTTCAAAATGGGTTTCAAATGGGTTCTACGATAGAACGATTATTCAGTGTTCGATTTTGTGAATGGAATCCGTTTTCTTCTTCAACTCCCAGTTTTGTATGACGTCACAATTCCGCCACCAGTCGTCCGAACTGCGCAATCCCGCTCTACGCAACATAATACCACACCAGCCACTAACTATAATCCGAGGCCGGATGGCGTGATAATAGGTCGTGGCCGTTACTTAAGAAGAGGATCACAATTTAAACTGCGCTCGGTTTAAATAACAACAACAACAGCAACGCAGCCACGACGTGTATGGGGGCTATAACACATTTTAAGTGCCTTGCTCGCAGTTTGCTAAATCCTCAATACTAGCCCTGATTTATAGACATGCTACGTCTTGGAAGAAGTTGCGATAATATGCACGTTCTAGATTTCTGGAAGATATCAATTGATATGCCCTGCATTATAGGTTGGATCCTAGCTAGATTAACCCCAGGGTTCCTGTGCCGTTCAAGTACAACCGACTATATATTGAAAACAACAAATGTGCTGTTAATGCGGTACAAATTCGGCTGTTACATTACATATTGCACCACGCTTTTCACTCGCAGTTATGCTTGTTACACTTTTCATGCTCGAGAGTATTCGTATACGATTGGGAATCTATTGTGATTTGAAATTCAACAATACTTCCATACATCAATACAACATGGATCGTACACAATACTCGTTATTTTCCCGCATCGTACTTCTTTAATACATATTGTGTGTATAGGTAAATATACATGAGCAAGTAACTTCTCCATGCAGCGTTTCTCCTTTCTACATCGTAACATTCTCTGAAGAAGATAACCTGAACAATTGTGAAATAATGATGCACTAATCAATCAAGTAATTGTTGAAGATCTTAGTGATCTGATTCAATATGGGCCTATTATTTGAACTCTATTCACCTCGCAAAACTGATCGAACGATCCAACAGTTCATCTCACATTATCCATGATCTGGAGAGAGTTTGCAACAGGAATAAGCATGAGTTGCGTATCCAAAGATATCATTGAGTAGATCTTCACAAATCAAGAATTCTGAAGGTTTATTTCTATATATATATATATATATATTATATATATATATATATATATATATATATATATATATATATCCACAATATGTATTAAAGAAGTACGATGCGGGAAAATAACGAGCATTGTGTACGATCTATGTATAGTATTGATGTATGGAAGTATTGTTGAATTTCAAATCACAATAGATTCCCAGTCGTATGAAATTGTTACGTTCATATGTAAAAAAAAAGGTGAATCGAATACTGAAAAGCCAAGTAAGCGTCCTAATAATTTATTCATCTCGAATAAATAAAAGCATTCCAATTCTAAGCGTGGAGATAAAGTGAGAGAATAAACGGCAATGTGTTGGTTGTATATTCTGTAGTATTTCAGCTTCGGTGGAAAGATTTTCGGAAAGTGGGAAACGGAATGTATGTAAGCTCTACATCAGATTTTATACCAGCACAGGGTAAACGTGACTTTAAATCAAAATGTAGAATCCGGTACCCACAAATCACGGCTGTATCTGAGAGGGGAGACGGTGTGGAGCTTAACCCCGACAGACCCAACGGAATGTTTTAAATATGTTATTTGAGTTGATATTTTATTGGAGTTCGGAACTTGGTCTGTTACAGCGTGCCTGACATTTGTCATCTGTGGTATTTGTATCACGGACGAAGAAGGCGCTGTGAGATGAGGGGGAACCTCCTTCTTCCGTAGATACATGTAGACCTAACCTACGCAATTTCATTCTTCGAAGAAAGTTTTCATCATAAAATCATATTATTTTGGAATATTTTGATAATGTATTCACATAACGAAAAAATTTATGGTTCTTCACCAACCAGATGTGAGATATTTATAATTACATGTAATTTTTGCGTCATGGATTTATAAATATGGTAGATTTTAGGTCACATATTCAATCCTCATTCATCATGAATTTAATATTCAACTTATATTATGATATATGATATTTTACTCACCATATTTAACAGCTGAATCGATGAATAGTCTTTATACCTATAGAGTGTGATACGTATACGTGAATTTTATGGCCGTTAGTTTTATCGCTTATGATATCAGTATATTTTCTTCCGGATGCATTTTAATGTGATTTAATCAGCCACTCCATGTGGCTATCAGTGTACTCGGTGTTGATCCACCAATCATATCGTATACTGATAAAGTTTATTGGTTTCGTGTGTGAAAAGTCATATAAATGAGCGTATAATTTTAATGGATTGTTCAAAGAATTAAACTATTGTGACGTTTCACTGATCAAGACACGTGATCAAGTGCATCACCTAAACTATAAACAATGCTCAATGAAACATATGATGATTTTTTTTCAAACGCCATAAATGAAGTTGAATGTATGTATTCAAATTCGGTTCCATTCATCATATATATATTCATTCATACATATTCATATTTGTACAAATGTGATTCATCTGAATGTTGATTAATGCAATTTCCAACAATTATTATCGACGCTTCATGATGTATTCTTCAATTACATGTCTTATTATAATCCTGCCTAAGTTGTATAATAATTTATATCTGTAGAACTCATCTGTCAGGAACATTTTTTCCCCGAACAAAATTAAATTCTGAAGCAAAAACACACAGGCAAAATCTAATCAAGTTTTAGTTGTGATATATATCACGGAATCGGAATAGTGATTGCTAATGCAATGTCATCTCCCACCTCCTCATCAGTCTCGGCTGAGCTAGAAGATGTGTAAATATGTAGAAGACGTACGCTGGGAGCAATGCAGCAGTCACGTGGTGTGATTAACTAGATTGACAAATCCAATCCACGTCGTGGGTTTCTGGTGCATATCATTACACGTATCTGGGTCACCCTTCAACACACCTAACAATATGTTCATCTTATGACGCGAAGTACTGGCAAGTTCCGGTGATCTATTACACGCGACGATCGGAGGAAAACACAAATGACATTTTGTTCGAGTAGAATCAGAGCTGAGGGCTCATAAAATATTCTTTCAGAAACTGGATATTATTTCTGAGAACTTTCAAGTATGATTCACAAAATGTCACTCATCACACTTGGATAACAAAGAACGATTCCTGGCAAAAATTGATAATGTCATATATAATATGTTAGGGGCTAGCAGAACAATTGAACTATAAGCCAGAATAATTATTTTGAACATAGTTTGGAACGTGTCAAAATGAGATTTTGTCTCTTCTTTATACCTTGGAGAGTGATAAATCTTTTGAAATAACTCAAATATTCATTCACACCAAATCAATCATACATAGGTGGGCAAAACATGAACATATTGTGTATAGTATGCATTTTCATTCCGCTGTATTTTCTCGTAGAATTTTGTATCCGTGTATATATATATATATATATATATATATATATATGTGTGTGTGTGTGTGTGTTTGTGTGTGTATTACAAGATATGATCCATGGGACTACATATTGGTAGCTGGAAGCTCATCCTTGCTGGACACCTTCGCACAGCTTATCTCCTGCCATAAACCTCAGCTGCCAGCTGTTCCATAGAGCGAGCGATATCCCAGGATTGAGAGAAGGATCCCCTCGTCCCCGTTCATAAGAAGTAAATGACATTTCACCAAATGGTCTTATATATAAAGGATGGTCAGAAACGGTCGTTCTGGTTTCTCCCGAGGGAGGAGATTAAATGGTCTGTAGGTCATGACATATAAGTTACTAGAAGTTGTGTTGCCGGGTCGAAATCGTTAGATAAATTATGACACGGACAGGAGAGATGAAATGATGCTGTAAACAAGAGAACAGAATAAATATGGAATGATCGATCTATATTGTATATAGGGTATTCGGGAATTCCACAAAATTTCTTGATTGCGGATCCCATTTTATTTCCGAAGAAAATGTGATGTGTATTAATGTGAAATTGTTCGCATGTTAATTGATGGAAAAATTTGTCATTGTGTGAGGTTCACGAATTCATTGATTTTTCAAATGTACCTGGCTCATTCACTTGGGCCCGATATCGGCAAGTTTAGTTGACTTTCTGTTCGAGAGTCGATGAAAACGAATAGCATGGGTAACCATGGCGATAACAACTATAAACTGCCAGTTAGATCTACTCCCAAGTTAGTAATCCAGGGACTTACAATCGTCGTTCATTTGTACTCTCAATCGATATGATGGAAAACATTACCAATATTTGCTATCTGCTTTCCTCCGCCCTGTTAGCATACTTAGTTCGCACATCGACAAACTCTAATCAAGATGCTAGAATGTGACATTATTAGGAAGCGCATGATTTTGTGTGGATTCAATTATAAATCAAGCTGAATTTGATATAGATGAAACAGAGAATCAATATCGAAATGTAAGAACAGAACAAATAATATAACTCGACATTGTATCCGTGAAATGAATACCGGAAGGCATGTTGCATTTATGTATATTTTATTGGATTTTCTTGCATTATACCCGGTATGAGATGGAATATTCAACAGAAAGAAATCTACACGTTTCATTTCCCAGTGTTTGTCAAGCTTGGAAATCAAGCATATTCGATAAAGCAAGCACGTTTGTTCAATATATCCAATGGAATACTGCTTCGATATTTCCAGAATAACTATCGGGAAAACATCCATAATCTCCTGTAATACCGTTTCTCCACATGAATACTACATCTTGTCACTCCTTCTATTATGTTCAAATATCCAGAGCGTACAAATAAGCATTCTGGTGCTATTTACAATTCTGTTTTGATGACGCAGAAAGTTATACACACTTTTTCATTTGAAATTGGATTCAAAAACTACGAACTGCATGTTTCCAATAGAAATTCTACCACCAGAATCTTAGTAATACTAAGAAATGAATGCTCCAGATTCATGCATGAAACACTAGAAAAGTGGACATTATTAGCATCAATAATTCTCGTGAAGCTATGAGCATTACATGTAGAATGCGAAATGGATTGATCCAGGTTCACGATAGCTTTTTTTCGTCTAGCCTAACTACAATAATGTCAGTATTCTACTTTTCCACATGAATGTCTATCATTAAACAAGATTATTCAGTGCTCCACATTTTGCATTGTTCCTCTCTTTCTTCATCATGGTAAAATAATGTTACCCTTATTTTATCCGAGATGCTATGATGGAACATCTAACAGGCTGTGGAATCCGAATGTTATCGAAAATATTTCAGATATCAAACCATATTGTTTCTACGACATTGTCGAATCTGTATTTAACTGGGTCAACTCTCATATGATCTCATCCCAGCTCAAGATGAGGGAATGTTGAATAGCTTGCAGGTTGATAAACCAGTGACCACGCTATATAATATGTGACCAATGGCTGCACTCTGCAGAACACAGCATATAGAGTTGATTAAATTGCTCTGGCACGTTATTGTCCACCATGCTCACATCACATTGAATCCATCTCCTAGATTCTGATTGGTCTCACAGATTTGACAACTCAAGTTTAGGATTGTGTTAGCTCTGCAAAAATATCCACTTTTGTTTGCCACTTGGGTTCACTCATTCAAGCTGAAAATTGAATTTAGTCCTCATTTATGGAAACATTACCAAGAAATCACAGTTTACCTCACAATAAGTAGGCTCAATTATGAACTGATCATCTCGTATTCACTTACTCGTATTTTTTCTCCATCAATTATTCGATTTACGAATCTGAGAATAAACAAAATGAAATATTTTTGATCTTCTAGACCAGGTTCACATAATTCCACTACCAAGCTCCACCATCTTATTTTTGAGATCGATTTTGGTTGTAATTTAGTTTGATACATAAACTTTGCGTCTCTTATATAGTTTCCACTGATATCACTTCTCTGTATTCAATTATTCGTAGTATAGTGAAATGAAGAACCACGAGTAGTATCTAGAGAATTGTGTGTCGGTCTGAAAAAGACGGGAGACAATTAAACATCCCGACCAATTAGAGAATAGAGCGCGGATAACAATGTATAGTAATCTTGCATAATACATTGCATTCCAACAAGAAGAAAGTGAATGGATGAGCGTGTATTTAACCGATATATCAGACAGTTCCGGTGGACTTTCGACGATAAATCTGCGAGGACTTCGATATATGCAATGAGGCCACACCCAGTACTGTTCACACGGAGATGCTATAGTTGTATTCAGCAGAGATAGAGGTCGGTGGGGAAACATATACCATTGCTACCGTTATTCAACATGGTTCTGAAGGATCTGAAGAACTTCGTTGGCACACCTCTTTCATGGAATCAGACCAATCAGAGAGCTCGTAGAGAGTGGAGTATGCATGGAGACCAAACAACTGGAACGAAATACTGAAGGTGATTGAGGGATGAAGAGATTCTAGTTACTTCACTGTCTACTGAGAACAGTGGTCGAGTAGCTATCACACTGAACCGACATTGAGAAGGCCGAGGTCGGTCATCCTGAGAGGCGTTTTTCTTGGATCTATATGGCGTCCAGGTCAATACTGAGATGGTTCCTGAACAACAGGCTACGACCGACTCCTTCCCACTATCCAGAAATACCTAATACAATTTCATATTCCATCCCATCATCTCATACATCATTCACCGACGCCAATAGATCATATTCTTCAGGCAGTCCCTCAATTCAAACACAATACGAATGAAATGAATAAATACTTGATTGTGATCCAAATTAGATTCTCAGGAAGCTGAAAATATTTGTATTGGTCATAAATATTACACACAAAAATATGTTTGGATGAGTAACGGAAGTTTTGGGATGAATGAATCAGCTCTTAGCAGCCATATCATATCATCTTGGAATTATAATTATTGACATATATCTCTTTCAATTCAGTCAGACCTTATACTTATCCTTTCGTGGATACCATCGTTTTAATTTCTATGTGATTTGTCACCATTTATTGTCTGTATTCGCATGCATCAGAAATGGAGGTCGACCACAGCTCCAACACATGATTCTATTTACGAGCACATTTCCGTGCACAATAGTATACCTAGCAAAAAACTGAAGAATAAAAGTAGAGCGACTGAAATACGTGACAATGAAACTAATTGTAATCGTTTAATACTTCGTGATGGGAGATTGTATAAATAGAGTACAAGGAAAAATACCACTGAGTGTAGATATTGTATGATGAAGTACTGATCGTGCCTCATCATTTTCTATCGTTGACCTGTAAGAATACGCGAGTTGGATGAGATAGATGAGATAGATGAGGAACTATCTGGATTCCTTGGATTATTATTATTCCTTGGCTCATTGATGGGAATCAATGTTATATTTATGAGTTCAATGAGGCTCTTGCTCCACAATTGAGGTGGATAGAAGCAAACGATATTCGAAAAAGAATGAAAAACTATCGCGTGAAAGTGATGGAAAATGGAAGAAATAACGGAGAGTTAAAAAAAAAACATTCTCCATAGATTGTTATATTTTCATCAAATAATTATCTTATGGGAATAATAATACAACTCATGTAGTTAGTTAGTTTGTACTAGTAACCTATTATATTATCAGGACATGATACGAATGAATAATCCTGAATAATTATTCTATGCACTAGACATTATTTTCTCGCAATACGTGACGTCATGAATTCCATTGTTAGCAAAGCATCTCCCGTGGAATCAACTCATCAGAGACATTTCATGAATATTGTCTTCAAAATACCTCGTTGAAAATATTTATAAGTAACTTTTAATAATGTATACTCGTTCAACTCGTATTTTAGTGACAAGTAATTGATAGAATCTATATGTTTCATTCCACTATTCATTGCTGGACATTGAGAGATAAAAACACATTCATTGTTATTGAGAATATGTGCGATTCTAATGATTGGTTCGGGAAATGAGTCATGATTGATTTATATGATAATTTCTCGTATAAGTAAGGAAGAAAACTCAGTCAAGGACTCGTGGCAGGAAATATGGTCAGGACTGGAACAATACAAACATTCTAACTTCTGATTCGAAAATACATTTTCTTGAAAACTATTGAATATTCAATGTTGGAATGAAACCTCATCACAGCAATCTGTCATGAATCAGAATTGAGAATTTGGGAGCATCAAGGCCAGTGAACTAGTTATCTCTCATTTTCACCCACATCGTCTTTCCTTTTCTTATTCACGATTCATTCATTTGCACTTGTATTAATTTGTATTTCACTGACGATGCTGTATGTATGGACCCACTTCAACATCGAGAAGAAGTGACGACAACATCATACAGATATATTATATATATTCCATAAAGTTGAATAATAATGATAAATGAATGATGGATACATAATTTCCCAATCATCCCCCATCAACCGTTTGAGACATTTTTCTCTATTCCGGAGTCCGTTGGGAAATCCTCAATTATTTTCTATCGATGTATTTACACAAATAGTTTGATACTTATATCACCCAAGTTCCCACAAAATGTTCTCTTATAATACGTACATAGTAAGTGCTATAAGAGTCACGTGGAGGTTCACTGAAGCTCATCGGAATAAGCTTACTATATCCCAGTACTGATTCTAACGATGATTCGAGAGCATAAAAACCAACGCAATAAATTTCACAATAAAAAACGCGTTGAGTGTTAGCCTTACTGCTGTGCAATAAAATGGTGTTTCCCGTGCAAAGCCTTTACGACTTTTAATTATATTTCTATGGTAGGTTTGTGAATTATAGCCGTATCCACCATTGTGTTTTAATAGGTGAAACGACGGCGAACTCGGGAAGAGGCGAGGTGAATCGTCAATCTACATAAACTGTGTAAAACTGAAGACCGCGTCTCAGATGCAGATAATATGTATTTCTTATCACAATTGTTAGATAAATATTTCATAAAATATGAGGCTGAATATTTAATATTTGTGTAACATTTCTGTTTCATGCTTGTACAAATTCATGAAATTAAAATCCATGAACATTTTTCTAAAATTGAAATTATATGTGAATACAGTTTCAACATTTTGTGTTATATTTCCTTCATACTTCATGACGTTTGATGTAGACCCACACTTTTTGTCGATTAATTCGCATAATATGAAGATTGTACAAAATACAAAGAACAACGTGAAAACAAAATCTTCAAATCACATGTCATTCATATAATATTACATTTCCAAGACGTCTAGAGAGAATGTAAAATGTAATTAAAACTATGAATATGACAACAGCATTTCTTTCCGTCGAGTAATTAAGTGAATGACGCAGTGGCGGATACAGGGGTGGGGGGGGGACAATAGGCGCAATCGCCCCTCCCTTGAATTACAAGCGTCGAGACAAATGGAAAGAAAGAAGGAATGGCAGAAAGAAATTGCGAGAGAGGAGGAAGAATAGAAATGTAGTATACGGATCAATTCATATTTAACGAATTTGCAATCAGAACGAATTTGATATACTGTTCCAAAATGTCTCATATAGTAAGCATAAATGAACGGACAATACCTTGGTCTTTGAAGTGTAAATTATATATTTCAATTCACTTCAATGTACTGGATTGACAACATTCAAGCATTAGCTGAATAGCTACACAGTTTGTACGATTATATTCAACTATAGTGTTTGTTATATTGGACGATCACATTAATCGTGGATATGAATATATGCAATCATTATATAAAGGTGGAATGTTTTCTCCCATCACACCATCACTTACGAAACGCTTAACTTTCAATTTTCTTCACCAAGTAATATTATCATTAATCTATTCTGTCCTCGAGTCAACATGAACTGCAGCTGTTGAGGTTGTCCGTCTGTGGTTTACTCGACGCAAAAGATAAAAACTGGAGCGTATAATATGCGGTGTTTTTCCCACCAGGAGTAGGTTAGCCTACCAGCAACGCGACCACGTAATGCGTGCCGCGGGTCTGGCAGGGGGAACATTGTGAGGATAATACCGTGGTCCTGTACTATCTGGCGGAGAAATGATGTAAATCGCCGGCTTGCGAGATGAAACAAAAAGCCGACGAGAAATTGTTGGTGGTGGGAGAAAAACGTGGCACCTCCACCAAATGTTACTTTATGGGAATTAGGATCAAAAAATGGCCTAAACCGCATGGCGAGAGATACGCAAGAAGAGAAGATAACGACAGAGATATAGCTTGCGTCAATGTGTGTGAGAGAGAGAGAGAAAAGAGGGAAAGAGAGAGAGAGAGGGCTATTGTAATGAAGAAAACCTCATGCATATATGTTCCAATACAAATGATTAAATGACTTGTTTGAGATCTTACCAAGTGATATACCCAGTGGATAGATTGATAATACTCCACATATCTTATTCAAATGTGGAGAGTTTTATTGTACATAATTATTTCCATTCTGAAATAAATTGTCCAGTGCTGTGTACTGAACAAAATCATAATAATTCGCAAATTGTTGTAGAAAATGTCTATCTACTGACCCAAAGTTACACAAAGTCGCGCGTGTATTTCCACAGCTACGTGAGACCATTCAACTGATCATGACGTCATTTGTATCCAATTAAGGACGAGGACGAGACTACAGGATCGTTCAGACGATAAATTCAATGTCGACCTTATACCAACCCAACGGAAATATTCAAGTCAATAAAACATATAATTAAGTACCTCAAACATTGAACACGTAAATTAAAGTGTCGATTGGATCAATACTGATTCGAGAGTATTGAATCAATCAATTCAATCCAATAACGACAGTAATTATGATTAACAATGGATTAATTTTCCGCGAGAATATGTTGTACTGATTGCACATTGTTAGTCGAGATAATGACTATCTGCCTAGTCATTATTAATACAATAAAATGTGGTTACCTCAATCGTTAACAGCTATCACAATTAAAAACAAATTAAAACGTTAGATTGTAATGCTATTATCACAACTTCATCCCTCCAATTAAAATCCTCGACGCAGACTTAACAGTCATTATCATGAATCGTTCATTCACGGTGAAGCTCTTGTGAGTTCATTCATCTCATTTATTTTATTCATCAATTTGATGCTTAATATACATACATGAATGGGTTACATACATATAACATTAAAAACGATTACGAAGCGAAGAACAATATAAATGAAATCACTATTGCGCACATATTACCAGTGATGATAATAATTATTTTGTAAGAAGAGAATGGATGAAAGAAAGAGAAGAAAACGTGTACAAATAGGTTTTCAACTTGTATATGAATGAATGGATGAACTGATCTGAATTAAAGCAGTAATTCAAATGAATTCGTCTGTCAATACAACACGACAAACTCGTGGGGATTTTCATTATCAACAGGTTTAATTTGTTCCATATGTGAGCTTATACATAATTGGATGGGAAGAAGACAGCTCATTCAGAAATAGGAGCTTCGTACATGGATTCGTATCAATTTTTCGATGTCTATAAAAAAAAATGAAGAATTTATTCACTTGCTTCAACTCGCAAATAATTATTCCTGGATTGCTTCGGATATTTTCCTAAAGAGTGTCTAAGTTTTATTTTCCACTTCGTCGGATCCGCTTTTCAACGACCTCGTTTCTCCTCGAACTCACTAACATGTATAAGCATTAGCTGAGATTCCAAAGGGTGAATCTAAGTCGCCATAAGTTCACCGTCTATCCCACGAACACAAGCGCAGCATTTCGTGCGATTTGTTACGTATGTCCAGTGAAAAGGAGCGGGCCTACGTGTGATGGCGGCTATTTAATAGCGGGCCATCGGAAAAGACCTCGCAGAATCTTTATTCTCTATCTTTTATCTATTTCCAGAGCGAACAACCCAACCCTACCCCTGGAATATAGGCTGTAGACACGCTAACCCGACCTCACCACCAGAAATAGATGATCACACTAAAACGAAATTGCCCGTAAAATATAGATAAAGAAAACTCCTTCGCAACAAGAAAAAGCGATTGCGCTTTTTTTAGCATTTTTATTCTTCACTCAGTCTAGTCTTTCATAACGTTTATTTTGAGTATCGATCGTTATTTACATATCTGGAAAGATAGTGATTCGATTAATTGATACATTAGTATGGGCCTATATTTTTGATTACATCTGAAGGAAAACATGATCTAGCATTAAAAACTGATTGAATGAGAAGAGATTAAATCCCGTTCCTCTTCTTCCTCCTTTTCAAATGTTTTGATAACGTTTTCAGTATGTCGAAATGTATACCGTTTTTATTCGAAAAGGACCATCAAGGTTCAGTGTTCTGTTTTTCTCTCATCGAGTGTTCAGATCTAGATTTTGGGAACGGATGACTTGGATTTGAAGAAAACTATGTCTATAAATAATAAATATTCCGTAAATATTGCCTCATGAATGAAATGGTCTTTATCAGATAGAAGGCTGGTGGAGGCTTTAAGCTCGTGACCAATTCTAATGGAAGCCACACACTGGATAGACTGATGTTTCTCACTTCTCTTCTCACGACTTGTGCCCTCAAATAATGTGTATGCAGGATCTTCCCCTCCCCCCAGACACTACATGTGTACATGTGTGCATGTCCATGTGTATGCAGGATCTTCCCCTCCCCCAGACACTACATGTGTACATGTGTGCATGTCCATGTATGTGCATGTCTTTCTTGTCTTTTTCATCACGCACATTATCCTGCCTCTTCATGGCATGCGGTCATTATTGTATGTACACTACTACATCATTGCAGTTAGATTGATTTTTCTATTAATTCCTACAGTCCCTGACTAATGATCAACTCTGATCAGAATATAGGTCATCAATTAGTTTACTATAGACCATTTACTTTTACTTTTACTTGTACGCGATCAGGCCCAAAGGACCGCTTGCTGCTACATGTGTGCTCCTCCACTGAGACCTGTCTCTTGCTCGGTTCCGCCGCGTGTCCCATCCTAGGCCCAGTACGAGCAGGTCCTCTCTGATTCCGTCTTTCGGCCATTTAGTGAGCTTTATTAGACCTATAATTCACCATTTACAGATGGGTGGTATGAGATCACCCTTTTGGCACCCCAACTGATCGATGCTACATTGTCATCCTGATTGCCCTTGGTCGACTTTGTGTGACGATTTGTGGCTCAACAAGGGCTATAAGTCACACTCATGTCCACGGGAGTAGACCGTCGCCTGGCAACATAATATCACCGTCATGTTTATCAAGTAGAGTGATATATTTTAACGGTCAATATCATTATTCTAGACGACATTCACAAGAAATGGATTGAATCTTTCAAAAGCTGTGATTTAAGTTTGTGCAAAATAACCAGAATGTGTGCAATTGTTTCGTTGGTGAGTTTGGTGGTTTCCTCCTTTTGTGTATGATAAAACGTTAGTCCACCGGAGTGCGCATGCGCCAGGAGTATTTTGACGGAGATAAAGCGAGGAAAAATACCCAGCAAAAACCAATATTGACTTGAAAACTCAATTCCCATCTCCCAAAGCAAAACTGTGAAGGCTTTCCTCGGGCAAGGTTTATTTTCCACAACCATATCGGAATCTCTGAGCTGATCAGATATTCCACGAGAACAAGTCGTAAAGGATGTGTGGATTCTCATCATGGAGGTGTTGTCAACTTATTGCGAGATGAATTATCACCAACTAAAGATGAGAAGTGTTCGAGAGACGTGGGTCTACTTGCAGAATATTAATATAACTTCCAAGTTGAATATTCGTTGAGGTGAAACAATATGATGACAACAGTAACTATACTTGTGAAAGAATGTCATCTACTCACATAATGGAACGAGAATCACTGCCACATTCTGAATGTCTTGTATCTCCGCGGTATGTGTCTTCAAGATATGATGTAAATTGATGAGAACATCTTCCGACATCATCAAGAAATCACTGTAAATAGTGGCAGCGAGATTATTGTAATGACCGGAGTTTTCCACAGATTATCGAGTGTGAAGGCAGTGACTTGATAGTTCCAGAAACAATGTGTGTATAGTTCTCGAGTACATTTCACACATGCATATAGCTCCAGTTCTTGCCTATCTCACGATTTCCAGCAGTTCCAGAAACAGATACCTCTGTATAATGATGTGACGTCACTGTGATGACTGAACGTGGATAAAATACAGAGGAAACAGACGATGTGGTGCATGGACTCGACATTATCCATTATTATCATTATAAATATAGAATGGATATCATCACAATTCATACAAACATATCCATGAAACGATCAGTGCGATATTTATTCAAGACAAATTAAATCTCACAATCAAAATATTCATAGAAGATAATTGTGTTTGCATAAAATACTTCTTCGTGACATTGTTAAAACTTTTTAACAACACACAAATCCCTGAATCCATTTCACGGGACTCGAACAAGCTCCTCCCCCAGACCTTCTATCTCACTCTCTCTCTCTCTCTCTCCTCTCTCTCTCACACACACACAAACACACAATCTCTCCTCTCTATCTCTCCATTTGGTTACAGTGTGTGTATACCTTGGAGTAATTCTAATTTACCGTTTTTGAAATTCAATTATGAAAGTACCGCAGCAGCTCCGCATCATAGTGATAAAATAGAGACACTAAGCGATCTTTTTATGTGGAGAATTATTCCGGGATGAGTTTGTTCAAGATCCCCTCTTTTCGAAGATTATAATAATTCTCTTTTTCAACGTTAACTTGTGTAAACAAAATATAGCGTTTTATTGTTTTATTCAAATTATAATCAGCATTATTCATGAGTTAAATACAAGAATTAATAACAAGAGAATCGAGCTTTAACTGTACATTTTATCATCTTGTTGATATTGTCGGTGGGTTTACTTACAGCACCCCTATTCCTGAGATGAATGAAATGTGAGAAAATAAAAATGAGTGAGAAAACGAGTATCTCACATAAAATATGTGATGAAATACGTCATTATCATATGAGATAGTTTTCTCCCTGATTTTTCTCACATCTCATTTATCTCAGGAATAGGGCTCCAGAAGGTTGAAACAGAAAACAGCCTCTTGTGGTGAAATGTGTTGGAACTGATCCGTCCATTCTTTCAGTTCAATCACAATCAAACCATCTGAGGTTCATACAATCATACTGTAATCATTATTCACCATCTTGAACTATTCATTATGAGTACAACATTATCATTATTATTACCATTTTTGAATATGATTATATAAAATTGAATAATAATTACTATAATCAACTGCTCCCACATCAATATGAACAAAATCATCAATGTAAATGTTCCAATATCGAATAATCATGTTTTGATAGTGAAGATAAGTCGTTGTTCCAGTCTATAACGGCGTGTTGTTTCCATGCC
The DNA here is from genome assembly GCA_907164805.1 of Brachyptera putata. Lineage (NCBI taxonomy): Eukaryota > Metazoa > Arthropoda > Insecta > Plecoptera > Taeniopterygidae > Brachyptera > Brachyptera putata. The sequence continues at coordinate 305,400 of OU015468.1, forward strand.
AACAGGAGCGGTGGGATCGCGGCGGTTCAGGACAGACTTCCTGCAGGAGCTGCCGACGCCAGGAACCGGCCCTCAGTTCGACACGACCGTCCCCTCGAACCTCACCGGGCTGGTCGGTAAAACAGCTTACCTCAACTGCAGAGTCAAGAACCTGGGCAACCGAACGGTGAGAATACACATTAGTTCGTTGCATTAGAGAATAGGGTTTGTGTGGTGATAACAATGATGGTCGAGATAGTGTGTAGTTGATTCATACATTTGCTGAATCAATTGGAATATTTTCAACATTCTCGTTGACTCATTTCGTATCATAAGGGTAGATGGAAAATTTGAGGGAAAATCACTTTTTTAATTTTCCGATATAAATTCGATGAGTGAATGAAAAGCACGCTTGCTTTTAGATCGTGGTATTTGTTTAAGGCGGATCTCAATGCCATCCAACAATTTTTTTCCATGAAACAATATTTGGGTTGAGTGAAGTTGGTTAGGTTTGACTAGAATGCTACCACTGAGTGGTGCTATATCCTTCTAAGTATATCAAGGGTCAATGAATATACGTCGATAGATGAGAATGCGTGTCGTCGTTTTCAACACCAGTTTATTCGAAATTAGAATCAAAATTGTGTGAAGACACTCACAATCATTTCACTGGAAATGGTAAGAAATCTCATTGAGAAAGCATCAACATCGTTTATCGACAAATCAATTTTTCAGAGAGTCTTAGAATACACAATCACATTCCTGAAATGATAACATTTGGAAATGTTAAGAATGCTTGTTATGAATTGACTAAGAAAGGAGAATTAGTTGAAGATTTGAGTGAAAGTATGCGTTTCTGCAATGTGTTGTGAAATATGTAGATATAAAAAATCTTGAAAAAATGATATAACAAGATTTCTGGATGAACATTAATGATGATGATAGCTCATCTTATACAAGCATACAAATGTAACACAATGATACAGAAAAGGTCTACAGACTCAGCGAACAAGGTGATAATAATAGAATGATGAATTCACTTCATTATCGTTCGAGAAGAGAGTATAAACAATCAAATGTACAATTCTTGATTCCTATATTGATTTCAAAGACGCCCTGTAATGATAATCCAGATTGATTGGCGTCGTTGACTGATATATAAGATAGCCAGTGTGAGGATGAGATGGCAGTTTTATCCATCAGGTGTTTCTGGATAGTGGAAATGAGTCGAACGCGCCCTTTCATCAAGGAACCATCCCAGTATTGACATAAACGACAGAGGGAAACCATAAAAAAAACTGTTAGGATGGTCGACCATGGCGGGAATCGAACCCAGGTCACCTAAGAGAACGGTTCAGTGCACTAGCCACTGGACCACTCGTCTCAGTATATACAGTCGTCTACATTAATCTTGCAAGTACTTGCAATAATTGAGAAATACGATCAGCGCGCGGCTATTGGCCGTTCCCATAACTATCTGTATGGTTGTGAACATACAACACAGCGAGATCAAAAGCTGGTGGCAGCAGTCTGGCTGTTTGGTCCCACATTTGCCTAATTCCAGCCCACCTAACTGGCACTGGTGTTTACTCCATCACAATGCTGACACGTGTGTAAACTATGGAAATACGATGACAATTGGTAGCTGGTTCGAGACCTCGGCGTCCGTCATGCACGATGCATGATTCCCTTGGGGCGTCGCGACGCTTGCTGACTAGCGTCACACTACACACACACACTCTCTCTATCTCTCTCTCTTCCTATCGGACTACAAGTTTCCAGTTTGTTGTGCCTTTCAACACACAGTCTGAGCGCAAGGGACTGTGGGTGAATGTGAGAATTGTATGACTCGAACAATGTATATTTCTTTACCTTCAATTGTATTTTTAGTTCCCCAGTCACATTTCCTTTCTGTGATAATATATTTCCAGAATAAGTATTGAAAGAGAATGGCATGGTGATGGAAAGGGGGGAAAAATAATGTGAAATCTTGTATTTTACCCTCCGAAACGCCAAGAAAAAACTTCTGGAAGAAATTCCACATTCTACATTGAGTGCATATGAACAAAAACCCGAATATCATTATTCTATCGTACGCTCATTCTTATCTTCAAATTATCGAACTGTTGGTTGGGTCGTTCCGGGAACAGATGCTATAATTATCACGTTGCAGATTGATTCAAAATTAATGTTGAATCGAATTCGGAAAGATGACTATAATGAATGTGAAAATTACAGATTTCCAAGAATGAAATCAAACTTCGAACAAATCAAACAAATCAAACGATCAAACTCGCTAATATTTCTCCTTCATCTCTCATTTGTATCAAGTTGATCATACATGCCGATCAATGTGGTGCTGAATACATGGCGAGAGTTCGAATGAAGAGTACACAGTACTTCACCAGTAGAGGAATTTCCGAATTGAGTGGGTACAAATATTGCTAATGGAGTGCCTATTAGGTGGAATCATTGAATTAATTGATTGCAATCAGAATGTGTATGTTGCTTGTTTATACCGCATTGGAGTGTATTCAGCATGAATCACGCATCGAGGAATGTTTCCTCTCGTGCAGTCAATATTTAGAATCATATCCTGATTATACTGATATATCATGGAGAAGGTGGAACGAGTCAATCAATTCTCAATTTTGAAAACAAAAATGTCATGAATCAATTCATCAATTGACACACGCGTGGTCCAGAGCTCTATAACTCCATCAAGATAAATCTGAGATGAATTAGGGTTTATTATATATTTACAATTATAAGATCTGGGTGAATTGATAATAATTTTGAAAATATCACCCTGCCGATAGCTGGACCAATTGTTGGTTATGATGAGTATATATTGAGCAATTATATGAATAGCACCCAGATTCATTCATTATAAATTCAATAAACCTTTATTTATCTTAGCTTCATCTTGATGAACTCAGAATCACACATTACTACATGAAACTTGTTCACTGTTCATATTTTCTTGAATGACTAAACATGAATAGCGCTATATTGAATACTCATGCTTCACCACGCATTTCCACGCATATATCAACTTTATTTACTGGTGAGTCAATGCGGAACTAACATTATAGGATTAAGTTATACATGAATTTGGAGATAATTAGCACGCATTTCCCACTTGACAATAGATTCTGATAAAACAGAAAGTTGTGATGACTGAAAATGAAAAGGAAAGACGTAGCATGCGCGTTAATTGTGGGATGAGCTAGATTTAATCATAACTCACCGCCTTCCTGATTTGTTCATGTGCAATTATAGAATAATGTATATATAATCCGTGTGCTCGAATTCCTTGGAAAGTTCAATTCATTCTGAACAAATATTATTTTTTTCTGCACCTCGAAAGTGTTCAGCGTCGAGTTGGATGACGTCACAAGTCATGTGCACGCCAAGTTTCATGCAATGACATCGTGTGCCCAGTGAAGCGCAAACAGAAAGAATAGCATTCAAGTACAGTGAAATGGAGTCTTCGCTTCCATTAGGACAATATCATATTCATAGAAGATCCACAATTGTGAGACATCATGCATGACCTGATTTATCAACGCTTCGTTAGGAGTTGATCCACAATCAACTTGTTTTCTCACTGCTTTTATTACTCCATGCTGTGTATCGGTTGGCATGAGAGTGTTGAATACGCACTTTTGAATCCAGGACCTGGATGCAAAGCACAATATCGATCCATCAGTGGAAATATATAACACTATGAAAAGTACGAAATCATTATCAATTTTTTGTTTAATAACATCGAAACTTGATACAGAATCATTGTTTCCCTATCGAGGCTAAGAATGAAAGTAGGATCGTTTGGACGGGGCACCACAAGGGCGATTTTTTCATCCCATTTTATTATCATCCAAATGTTGACAAGTTTGTATTGAATTGTTATAGAGAATACCCACTTGTATTGAAGCAGGTATGTTCGACCACAAAGAGCAATTGACAATATATACCTTTGAGAATGGAGGGTTGAACATCGAAAAAAAGGATGATCTATGAAAAAATTTGGAGAATGCGGGATTTTGATTTTAATTTGATCAACATTTTTCAAAGTATTGGAGAAACTATTTTCTGATAGATTACTCTGGTGCGCTGAGATAGATTCCCAGGATCGACCCTTGCGGAACACCACGATTTATTAGCTCCCATCAAGATTAAAGTATTGCCGGTGTACTGTAACTTCTGTTCAATTCATTCATTCTAATTACTCACTCATACACAATATTTCACAAGTTTATATTCATTTCATCCATATTTGTTCACGAGTTTCTATTACCCGTAACATGACAAGTGTGTTCACATATATGGGTTAGTGTATGTATCACTATGGAATACTAAATAGACTATTCAACATACATCATATAATTAATTGCAATTATATATTTGTTCGTCATTTTTATATCGCAATGAAACTTATTTTCCTTGTTACATTAGAACCCCAATCTGCTTATCTTCTACTTATTTTCCCTGTATGATATTAAACATTGTAATTAAAATGCAATTAATATACTAATCAGCGCAACTTACCATGGCTCTAACTGCTCTATTCAGTATGATTAAGTACTTGTTCACAGGAACTTAACAATGGGTTGTAAAACTGGTGTTTAATTAGCAATGTGTAACATTTCTACTGCATTATACCCACACTGGGGAGCAATTCCAAGGTGGAATATCAAGGAGCTATATATTTCTGGATATTATTTCATGCACTAGATCCATTCCACCATAATAGAGAGATACATGATAGAGGAAATACAAATTAAAAGAATTATGAAACAGTTAAATATGCCTTACCGGCTTATTTGATTAACCAACAATATGATATTTCAATGAATGTCATTGTTGAGATACGCACGTTCTCTATCCTATGACTTTTCCCTAGTTCAATTTTCCAGCACTGACAGCGTGAATGCAATTTTTTTCTGGCGAATAGATGGATGTTTTTTCATCAGATCACGGCTGTCTCCTTTCATGTTTTTTAACGTTGCTCAACGACCTCACCAACAGCTGGGTGGGGTCGTTGATTAACGACTGCATGTACGAATGCACGAATGCACGAATGCACAAATGTACGAATGTTTCCAAAACTCATATCTCATGTGGAATCGAACCCACGCCTTACCTGACTTCAGTTTCTACCGCTTAGCGATAGTTGACTGAACCACGGGGCTGTCTCCTCATCAGCACTTCCACGCTAGAAGGAAGAGGATTATTCTCTGATGGAATCTTTTGATTACAATCGAATGAAATCAAATACTCGATCACTCAGTTTCCAACAAACTTAATGTCCTTATTCAATATACATCGCCCACTATGTGACATTCATTATAAATAATAAATGACAAATACAATATGTTATATCATTGAAGATAATATGATCCATAGAAAATAGAATAAATGGAATGATTACTATCACTGAGAGGGATTGCCAGTCTTTGATGCACGTCGCAATGCTGGAGGAACGAGTTATAATTTCAAAGGTTTCTCGGAGCTATTCAGAGAATTCATTTGCTTAAAGAGTTATAATTTGATCTCTTTACGTTTGTGCTCGAATGTTTCTGATCTTTTAATCAGGGTATACAAAGGAGCGAGTAAGAAACTGATGACAAAGAGCTACGCAGAAGTATACAGTTTATATACTCGGAGTCGGAGCTAGTATTAAATCTTATTTAGGAACTCAAATATAATTAATCTCAGTCTTAGCTTGATGACACACTTGAAACTTGTTATTTCTCAGAAGTGGATAGTTTCTGTCGGGGGATTTTACAGTTGATGATTTCGAAACGTTAGCATAGAAAGATGCGGAATTGACAAATATGAATAATGCAATACAATTGAGTCATAATCATAATGATGATAAGATGTTGACATATCAGAGATAGGTAGAATGTAAAATATTTCCCTCTTTTGCTTTCCAGCACCACTGGTCGAGTCGTTATCTGACCATGTCACATACATGGATCACTCATGAATAGCCCAGATCCTTAATGTTCCATAGTTTTACATAATGTAAATATTCATTGTGGTTCGTCAGTATATTGAATGTATCCACTCGAAATGTCCATTATCGTTTATGAACGATGAGTTTTTTAACTGAAAAAAACGATCTTGGGGATCTTAAGGATTTCGAGGATCTCTTCAAGGCATAACCAATCGAATTGTAGAACAATTGAAATGAGTGATGAACTAAACAGAAAGCAGTCACATAATTGATCGGAACTCAAGGTGCTCATGCATAGCTGCAATATATATATATAGCTTTCCATTACTTTTCATATAAATATACCTATTTCTCTCACCCAACAACGCATATGCTGCATTTTCTCAGTATTCATTATGTTTGATTCTACACACGACCATCTCTGGTATTAATTAACCTAACAGTTAGAACTTATTGACCCGCCAAGGATAATAGCAATGTTCTCAAAAAGAAAAGCCATTCTCCACCTAACCAGTACCAATGTTCCACGTAGAACACGGATATTACCATCTCGAAACTCCCCACCTCCAGTACTAATTAGATGTAAGAGACGTCCGATCGTCTCGTCACCTCGTTAGGAAGATCCCTTGTTGTATCTTCTCATCATGACGGTGTAAGCGGAACAGTAATTAAGCTTTTCATAATGGACCTTTTCACGCATCAGTTCGTTTAACAATTCGTGTAAATAGCTGGCAAGCATTTTCACATTCAAACAACCATTTAGACGAGGTAAACGTACGTGTACCCACGTGAGATGGAGGCTTGAAACACCCGTGCGCTAGTCATGTGGCTAAGGGGAACGGTCGCTCGGGAACATTCTTTCGAGGATAAAAGTGTATACATAATACTTTCTCAAAGTAATTTTCTGCTTAGTCGATCAACAATAATTATTCAACGTTTGTTTCAGGGAGTGAGTGACTGCGTTAGGCTGGACATGGAGTAATACAATTAAAGTTATCATGCTGTCAGTTGGCGGAGGGTGGAAAGGAGGGGGGGGGGGGGGGGGGGGGGGCTACACGTGTAGGGATGTACGCTGTTAGTTGAGAGGTCAAGGGTTTGGCAAACATTCAGTATTTTTTAAATTTACATCCAAATCTTGAGACAAGAAGTTATTATGCCCCAATTATGGCTGAGGATGATAAAAGGTAGGATCATTTGGACGGAGTACCTCAATTTCACAAACTGAAGAATTCAATAGTCGAATGCAAAACTCGAATTAAGGAAAAACGAATAATTCACACAAATAATGAATATTCAATATAACTGGAAGATATTTGTGAAATGTGTTATTTCAATTAGGCGCTGTATTACCAACGTGGGAGTAGCTCTCAGTGGCAGTTTAAACAATGGTTTAGAGGAGAGAAGTGCATATATGGAGTTGGTTGGTTGATCGGATGAAGAAGAAAGTGTACATTATTGTGAATTCAATTATCATTCAGCTGTGCTCAGCATGTGGGCATACTAACGTCATGTTGTACTGATTAAAATATTCAAACTCCATTTTGAATTGAAACTAATTGAAACTTCGAACCTCTCGCTTCAAACTATGACTATTGACCAATTGACTTTCGAATATAACTTTTAATTTCAATGTTCAATTTTGAATATTCACTTGATTGTTCTACTCACTTGTCAATTTTAATACTTGACTTGGTAGTTGCTGGGTAGTAGGTATTCATGAGAAATAGCATCCACCATCTATGTCAGTTGATGTGGGCTTATATGTTGTTGTTTGTGATCTCAATATTGTTTGTAATGTATAATCTTGTATTCGCCCGAGCTCATGGCTCTCCGCCCGCCAACTGCTCTCAGTCCCGCACTTTTCCAATTTGGGGACTTGTAACATTTCTGACAATTCACATTTTTCCCAAGCTCGGGATTTAACCGGCGTCTGTTGCTTCAACTCCCGCCAAGCGAATCTCGAGATCGCCTCACTCTGCTTTTGCCCAAGACACAAGTCCTTCCCGGGAGCTGATGGCTCTCCGCGCGCCAACTGCTTTCGGTCCCGCACTTTCTCAATTTGGGGACTTGTAAAATTTCTGACAATTTCCATTTTTCCATTTTTCCATTTTTTTCTATATTGTTAATCCACTGGGACAAAAATGAAAATAAATGAATGAATGAAGAAAATACCCAAGTGTATAAAGGACAAAGTGAAATTAATACAATATATAAAACAATTGAAATAATGTATATCCATATGTATTTAAATTGAAATTTATGGGATAACATATTTTATTTTTTTGAAAAATGGAACGCTGAAGATATAATCATGAAATAAACCCATTTACACTCTAATTCGAGCGACAAGAATGTGGCTTGTTTAGCAGTATTTCAGCTCTAGTTGTTTGTATTCAGTTTGTTCTAGTTTGCATACAATTAAACGCAAGAACTAGACAAAGTTGTAAGTAGAAAAACAACTCTTGTCAGGAAAAGGTTTCAATTAGAGTTAGTGGGACAAAGTCTTCTTGTTAGGAATACGCTGTTGTTAGGAAATAATGAAACCAAACAAACTAATTTACTCTGGTTTGCTCTGCACTAGGGTACTTACATTAGCTGGAATGACCTAGACACTCCTTCAATTAATTGCACAAGAACTATCTGAATATCGAATATACACTCCGGCATTATATCTTCTTTGGCAACCAATTTCAAATTCAATGGACTCTGGAACAAAATTATAGAAACAATAGAATAATGAACATTCACAAAAACACATTTGCTGAAAACATACATTTCATATATCTTATTAAATGTTGTGGCGTATCTAGGAATTTTGGACCCGGGACGGAGAACTCATATGGCCCCCTCCAAAAAGAACTATAAATCAACCTTCATATCTCATACTTCCTCAATCTATTATTGAATACGATTGAAATAAACTCAAAATTAGGATGGAATTTCCTCATTGTAGAATTATTTTCAAAATCACATTTTCACTTGACCAAACGCGGTGGAATGATTTTAATTTTCGGTGATCGTTGAAACGTATTTGTGATGATACAGCATGGGCCCCCCGGGCGCCCCGGCTGCCCCCGCGGTAGTTACGCCACTGATTCTCTAATCACTTCCATATCCCCAAATAACCCAGCTGTTGACGGGATGGTTTAGCATGAAGATAAAACTACAAAATATAAATAAATATTTTTCTTTTGATACCACACACGACTCTGTGAAAAAATTTACAAAGAAAATCGTGAGTTTTCCTTCACCCCACTGCGAAAGGGGGTGTTCAAGAATTTTTGCGGGAACCAGACTTGGTTTGGAAAACAAATAAAAATTTTTCCGCGTTTGATTAAATTTGACCTTGATGTCGATACCTTAAGGGCTTGTAAAAATTTACCAAAGAAAATCGTGAGTTTTCCGACACCCCTCTGCGAGAGGGGGTGTTCAAGATTTTTTTTTTGAGAATCATACATTGAATTGGGACGAAACAAAAATTTCCCGCTATCAATTGAATGAACCTTCATTTCAAAACCACACACGGCTTCGCCAAAAATGTTCCAGGAAAAATCGTGAGTTTTCCGACACCCCTCTGCGCGAGGGGGTGTTCAAGATTTTTTTTTACGGAGAACCAGACATTGGATCGAGACAGAATAAGTATTTTCCGCAATTCATTGAATGTCCCTTCATTTTCATACCACACACGGCTCTGAAAAAAAAATTCCAAAGAAAATCGTGCATTTTCCGACACCCGATCTGCAGGGGGTTGTTCAAAACATGTTTGCCCGAGAACTATACATTGGATCGAGCTGAATCAGAATTTTATGCAATCGATTGAATGTATCTCCATTTTGATACCACTCACGGCTGTGTGAAAAAGTTTTCGAAAAAAATCGCAAATTTTCCTATATTTTCAAGATATTTTCACGGAGAACCAGACATTGGATCGAGCTGAAATCAACATATTTCGCAATCGATTAAATGTACCTTCATTTTGATACCGCACACGGCTTCGGAAAAAAGTTTGACTTTTTTTGTTTTCCTAGTTTTTTCCACGTACTAGTACCCGTATGTCAAAAATAAATCGACAATCTTCAATCGGCGATTGCTGGAGAACCCACGATGCGATCGGGCTGATTGTTTGATTTTCTGGAAGCCAGCGATTGCCTCAGCATTTTGATGCTACTCACGGCCGGAAAAAAATTCCAAAAAAAAACATGAATTTTCCGAGGGTGTTCTCAAGTTTTTTTTTTTTTTGGAGAACCAGACATTGGATCGGGACGAAGTCAAGGTTTCATGCAATCAAATGAACGTTCCTTAATTTTGATACCACACACAACACTGAGAAAACAATTTCAAAGAAAATCGTAAATTTTCCGACACCCGATCTGCAGGGGGTTGTTCAAAACATGTTTTTCGGAGAACTATACATTGGATCGAGCTGATATTGAAATTATATGCGATCAATTGAATGTATCTCCATTTTGATACCACACACGGCTGTGTTCAAATTTTTTCGGAGAAAATCGCGAATTTTCCGACACCCGATCTGCAGGGAGTTGTTCAAAACATGTTTGCCGGAGAACCATACGTTGGATCGGGCTAAAATTAAAATTTTATGCTTTCAATTGAATGTATCTCCATTTTGTTACCACTCACGGCTGTGTAAAAAAGTTCTCAAAAAAAATCGCAAATTTTCCTATATGTTCAAGATTTTATTTACGGATAACCAGACATTGGATCGGGACGAAATAAGATTTTTACGCAATCAATTGATTGGACCCTCATGTTGATACCACACACGACCATGTTAAAAAAATTTCAAAGATAATCGTAAGTTTTCCCACACCCCTGAGCATGCTAATGAGGTAGTATATGCCTATAAATATCTAGTCATGCTCCATTTCATGTCTAGTTGAACGCGACGCGAAGAAGTAACAATGGTTTATTCCCTCTCCAGCTCTACTGTCTCCCTCATATGCACTCAGAAAGTCGACACGACGCGATTACAGACAGTGTGAAGCACTTGCCATTGTGTCGGGCCATAGAACATCGGTGACAAGAAATAATTGCCACGTAAATTCAGCGAAATTGTTGACAGGAAGATTCAATAAAAGTCAAGAAGAGGAATTATGATATTGCTTTCTAGATCGATGAACTTTCGTCTTCTGAAAATAATTAACCCATTGAATGGTTATTTATTAGGGTGTTCAAATTTAATCTTTATCTACTCTGTTATAATAAATAAATCTTCATGGGGAATATAACGATCTTATAGCGTTTCTCCGGGAAACTACTCCATTAAGTACTGTTAGTTTTATTTCCACAGATTACAGGGAAATGGCGACTTGCAAGTCACATTATATGGCATTTGTTTCACTCTAGTTGATTCTAATGACTGTGTTTTATATACCCGTACCGGTAATCTCAGATTATTTGTGGTTTTCGAAGTGCAACAGAGAAAATCAGTCCACAGAATCACTCGATGTGTACCACTCAGAATTCTCTGAACTATCACAACATGTTTGATGATAATATTATGTCACCTTTTACTCATTTTTGAAATTATTCGATCGTAATTGCCAATCTGTTTCAGCAATGAATTCATTGTGATCTTGAAACACACTGAATTTGTTTCATGTTCTCGAATTGTCGACGTTAGAGCCGCTGATAATTGGGAATCAGTTATAGTTGATTATCGGCTGAGGTACGAGAATCGAATGAGTAATTTTGGTGATAACAAGTTGATTCGCTGATTTTGTCTCAATTTACCAACCATAAGTAGGAGAAACGGGATCGGGGTTCACACATGTCAGAACAGTACACTGGAATATGGTCAGATAACATTTCATCATACAAGTTTACCAACAAAGAAACCGACTTCAATAAGCTCGAATTTGTCACTGCTTTTATATCTTACTATCTACATTCATGTGAGAGATTTGTATATGTCTGCATTATCGACTATGCTGTGCGTATTGGATTACTATTACCACTAGACGACTATTTTATGTGTTTCTGATGACTGTTTGACGACCGTCGCCACTTCAGTTTAACGACGATCGCGCGTTACCTCTTCATTACTGCATCATTTCGACGGAGTGTTGTGTGTAGACAAGTATTATCGGAAGATCCACTCTCTGAATATCGACTTGATTCGTGCGAAGTTGAGAGTTGGTTGGAAGCGTTATAATCTCGGTTGATGGCATACGTTCCGTTCGACTCAGAAACAGCAGGGCAGTACAGACGTGATGCTCGTAGACTTGTGGAGTTTCTTGATGGAAATGAGTCAAGTACTTTGTGTAGTTCAAGATCGAACTCCTGTTGATGATTGATCGTACATTTTGAAAGTTGAACATTCGAAGATTGAAATGGGAAAGAAAATTGCAACACATATTCAGATGGCAGTGAATCGTGAAGTATATGAGCTCACAGTAACCAACAGTTTTGAGAAGAACAGTGTAATCATGATCATGCGAGAAGTTACCGACATTCAATATCATGTATGAGCGGGAAAACGAAACATGCAACACATTACGCGTATTGAAGCATATAGCTTGAATAAGCTTTCATGACGTGAACACTCACGACTATTCGAGATACCAATTCACATTTCGTTTCCAATTTGTGAATTGAGAATATACTTGGGAATAATCTAGTTGAAAATACACGTGCTGAACTTGGCGCGTAGTTGCCCACGCGAACGATTTGAGTGCCTAACAGTTTTTTCAATTGAATAAGTACAAAAAAGAATACAAAGTTATTGAAGAAGGGGAAATGTTTTGTGTAAAATTGTCATTATTTCACTGAAATTAGAACTGTTCATGAATGTATCGTGTAGTTATAGATTATGCCATATTGCTATTTCGAGAAACAATTCATACTCACATCCATAGCATAACTATTTGTCATTTTTGTATAATTTTCATATTATTTTTATATTATTTTTATATTACTGTTTATACTAATACTTCATCATATCACTGTTTATCACTCTCTCATTATTTTCTGTCATCATTTTGCTACTAATCACTCATGAGCGATTGATTATTATTGTGTGTGTTTTCTACTCCATTGATTCATTATTCGATCATTATTATGTGTCGAACGCCATGTCATAGTCTCTGATAAAGATTCATATATGTAGATTTGATTCGAATTGTTTGGAATATTCTTGTCAAATTCGAATTATAATTGTAATCAGAAGTGTTATTCAGGAATCCATCTTACTTTTTTGGAGCATCATGCATGTATATTATTCTACATCCAATACGATCCGATAATGTCTGGTACATTCCAAGGAGCGTACACATTGATATGAATTGTAAGAACCGTTTTAAAACAAAGATCCGCTTCGGTTTCCAGCAACAGCTGACTGATATTTACGGCTCCTTCCCTTACAACATCTTCCCTGCTCTCCCCCCCCCCCCCCCCACCGCTTCCCGTTTCCCGGTGATTAATAGCAGGGTGCGGCAATGGTCCAGGCCATAATAAATGCTCTGTAAAATCTTTTAGCGTATACTTAAGAGCAGCTTGTTTTTAAATGTGTCGTCTTAAATGCTTAATGGTTGTCATAGATTTCAAATGCATTCTGCTCTACTTCCCGTCCATAGAACAAACAAAGATGGCGCTCGGAAAGCTTCTATTCTTTTCTTATATAAATATATATATATATATATATATATATATATATATATATATATATATATATATATATATATATATATATATATATATATATATATATATATATATATATATATATATATATGGGTGTGTGTTATTCTTCGTGATAAATCCAGGAAATGTTCTGTTTTTTGTTTTCATAAGTCCTTCTCAAAGTTTTTGTAGTTACGAAAGAAGGAATTCAATATCTCACCACACTGTAGGAGAAGTGAGTAAACGTTCGACTGAAATCCGATAATTTGAACATTCTCAGCTCAGGGTTCCGAAATAGACTATCGTGCAATATGTAGGGACTGTATAGCGTTTATGTATGTGTGTTTGTCTGATTTTTGGACGCAATGTTCTAGGCTGATATTAAACTGATCATGTCGCGATCTTTTCGTGGTAAGATAATTTGAGAACAATCGAATCTGTTCAGGTTCAGAGCAGAATTTGTTGCATGGACCACTCCTTGTATATTCTAGCTTCACTATGTTCTAAGAATGTACCCATGTCAAACATACACAACGAGAGGTAAAGAAAAGTAATGAAAACATCCTTTTTTTAGGACCTGTCATCTTTAATAGAACAAAAAAACAAAATTTGTTTTTCATACTTCACTTTTCATCTTCATCTCTGGTTCATTTTGATTCACTATTTTTGTAATGAATAAGACGTTACGTAGGATACGTAGTATTTCGTTGAGTGATGATGAGGAATGTTGGCTTCAAATTATTCAGCTAATTAAATTGAATCAAATGGAGCGTCACGTTTTTTGTGACAGTTTGAATGTAGCAAATTAGTATTTGCGGTTAGGGCAGGAGGTGGGGAAAAGGAGGGATTTCCTTGTTAGCATTGTGAAACTTTCAGGAGGCCGGCAGTGAAATTACAGCCACAGCCGACCATTCCGAGGTTTTTCATTGTTTCACTCATTCGAATCACGAAGGCGTCCTTTTCAATTGTCGGTGGCTTCCTTTCAATTGTCGACGCGGCGTCCATTGTTCAATATAGGCTGACGCGCGAGCACTCATCAAATTACTACCCTGATAGAAATTGCAAATCATGTGTCAATATAATTCTGTTCGATGAATTCAACTCACTTGTTTATTGTGACATATTTTGACATATTGTGACATTTTGTGTATGCTGTGTTCACTAGTTTGACTCTAATTAAATGCTGTTATTGTTCCAATAATATTTATGCTTGAGAATAGGTCACATTCATATAATATGTAGGCCTACATTTACCAGACGGTGTGGCGGTAAGAGGACTCATAGTTCACATCAATAGGATAACTAGATAAGAAATGTACAGAGCATGTATTGTTACCGAAGTTATTGATGCTAAACTAAAATGTGTAAACATTCATAAAACGGCAATGGCTGTCAACGGCTATGATTGCCACAGAACCGTGTTTTATTATTTAATCGATGGCAGATAGCGTAGTCTTCGCTGATGTTGGGGTGGCCCAGAAGGTGTTCATTAGACCTGAGTCTCTCCTGAATAAAAGTTAGTCACATTTCCAGCATCATGGGCAGTGAATAATTACAATTCTGCTTCAATACTTTCATCAACAGCTTTACTTTCTCGTAGTTCTCGTGAGAATAAGTTGAATTTCGAAAACATAAAGCATCTCAAGTCTTGGTGATGCTCTATAAGACTTCAGCGTCTCACAAAAGGATGTATTCAAAAGGAAACTTATAATAATATCAACGATTTTATTGAAATATATGTTCCTGCAGCCCTATTTCCAAGAAGTACGTGAAGCATGTATGTTTGTATATGTTTTATATGTTTTTGTGAATTATCATTCAACATTCGAGTCCTGAATGAGGGATGAGTTGATGTAATCGTTATTTCACGTCCCATCACTTCACGCGCCGGTTCACCCGCTCATGACCCAGCTGTCTGTGACCTCCAAGGCGCACCGAGGTTGACGAGACAGCGGGTGACCACCGTGACCCTCAATACCCTGTGTTGGGGTCGTTAACACCTTCGAAAACCTCTCTCTTATTATTGATTCAATGGCTTGCTCTCCCAGTCCTTATGTGGTGATGAGCTTGAGAGCTGGAAACAGAATCGTGATTCATATAAATATCAAGCTGGGATGGAAGTGGAATCTGAATCCTCAATGTTCCCCTCCCAGGCCCCGGTCATAAGTGAGTCTATCATATATAAACGGATGAAAAGTAAGAGTACGAACAAATACAAATACAGAACGGAATTCAATCAATTTCGAATTAAATCATCATTTTCATTAGATGATACAAAAGAACAACATAAGAATCCAGCCGAATATCTTCCAAAACAAAACCAAAAGACGCAAAAGAACATCAAAGAGCTTAAAAAAATACAAATGTATTTCCACGCGCTATCATTGCTCGGAAACACATGCTATTTGCTTTTATTTAATGCTATCTGAATCCGATATGATCTCTAGACTTTGACTCTGTCTTTGTCTTGCACACGCAGTTCCCTCGGCGTAATATCTGCAGAGCTGAATGGACCCGTTACCAAGGAAACTCAGTCACAAAAACAGCCACAAGCAAGGAAAAAACGTCTTTATCGAGCTCCGTGAATAACATGCTTAATAAAAAGAATAAAAGAGGGCAATTCTGGAGAACAAAAAGAGGACTTTGAGCGACTTTGGCAGGAGGGAATGTTGTGTTTTAAACTTGGAGGAAATTGTATGATGTATAGGAAATAGAGCTTTGTTCAAATCTCCGAACTGCAGGAGTTTTGAATGAAACTGACCAGCAGGATAAATCTAGTTCCTGACAAATCGACTGGTCCTTTTACAAAATACGGATGGTTGAGAATTAATTCTCAGATTGTTGAATTACTTGCATTATAATTCATTATCTCCTTCCTGGAGATGAGATCTTTCCTGTGGTTTCTCATCCAGTTTCGTATTCGTCGGGTTGAACTGATAAACAATACCTTCAGGGCAAGGTTCAGCTGTAACGGAAAAAAATCACAGGAATGCAAATATGCAAATTATCAATTGAAAATGTTTGAACATTTTCATTATTTCATCCGTATATTATATTTGATACAGAAGAATTAATTGAGTGACTGAGAAACATCTAATTTCTCTCCTGAATGATGAATGTGAAATGTGAACCATTACTGAACAATTGAACATAAATGCTGTCCATATGTATTCACAGAATCCAGCCGAACTTTTCTCGCTTCTGATGAACAATTTCGAAGTCTTCTAATTATTTTCGTCAATGATATTGGTGATTATTATTGGTGGACTTTTCACATGTAAACCCGAAGGCATGGAATGAATATCCTGGAACCTGAATCAGCGTATCCACTCCGATTTAAACTCCCTGGATACACTGTCCTATGTTCTATATGATGTATCATACATTATGTTTTTCATCTTGAATATAGAATATTTTTTAGTGTTAACTTTCAGGGCGGACTCTGATAATATATTTGATATTCTGATTTATTTTATTCTAGCGAATCATACAATTATACAGTTCTGTTCATTCAATCGCTATCTGAAACTTGTCCACTGCATTATGTGGAATCAACTCTTTTCACTTGAATCTTATATTATCCATCTTCTAAGTATCATCATTACAAACTGGAATATATAAGTTGTCCATGAACGTTATTGTTGTATTCAACGTATTGTGAAAACAGAATCACTATCTTCATTCTAATGATCATTATATCCAATAATACGGTTATATACAGATGAAGCTGGAAATATGGGTCATGTAGGATGACATTCAGAAGTTTACGTCTGAAGATCTCTCTTGTATTTCCCATTTATACTCTTCACTCCACATTTATTGACAATGAACTACACTGCAATTTCAATAAAGTATACAAACTTGTTTCCAACATTACAAAGATATTCAGTTCTGCTATTATTCACAGGATCTATTATTCGAGAAGGAAATCGAGCTTTTTGTGAAAGATAGTTTTCATATTATTTACAATGAATTATAGGCATCACAGTGCATATCACCCGATTCACAGAGTAAGTTTCTGATATCATTGAACATTGAATTGATCCGTTGAAATAACCGAGGAAAAAAAATAATCGAGGAAAATAAGGGGGGAGACACAAGTAAAAACCAAATACCAATCTATAAGTATCCAAAACATATATTGAAGCCCGAGTCATATAACTGTGAAACGAATCTATACAGCAGTATTCCGTACAGATAAGCATTCACATATCACGATTTGTTAATATTTACCGACGTTCACATCGGGTGTTCATCACATCCAATGATCATTGATATCACCCGAATGAAACGAGATCAAATAACCACCCAATTACGCACAATATTGTAGTCCCATCCAAATGTCTAGTCTAAGTACTAATGATTTGTCACTATCAATACAATAATGAACCAAATCACACGTGTCTAGCCTGATATAACATGTTAATTGATGACAAGGGAATATGTCTTGTTGGATTTCTGGTGGAGTTGATGTATATTTACCTAATGAATAACTCATCAAGACAAGGTGAATTACAGTAAAATACCTGCGACATTCTGTAATGCATTCCGTGATGTCTTGTGTAATCAACTGACGTCTAGCTAATACACCCTCGAACTCGATTGCAATAAGAAGTCCGCTCTAATGTGGCTAAATACTTGTTCCCATTGGAGAATCAGGTTGTCTACCAACATCACAGGCACAAATAACATAGTTAAACCTGTGAAAATGTGTCATGTTTTAATTTTTCTATCAATATCTAAACTTGATACAAAATCATTGTTCCCCAATTAAGGTTCTGCATGGAAGTATCGTTTGGACGGGGCACCACAAGGGGAATTTTACCACCACATTTCAATTATTCCAGATGAAAAACAATGAACTTTGACCCCAGAGCTGCGTGGTCTGCGATCAAACTTTTCCCGTGTAGATAAATGTCTTTGTTTCCAAAAGTCCGGAACACATTCGATGTATAAACCGAAACGGTTTGGATATATCCGTACATTACCAGCATTGGTATTAGGAGTGAACCATCACAAGAATATTGATATGCTCCAGCCTGAACAAGTCTCCTATAAACAATGTTCTCTTCTTTCAATCAACAGTAGATGTGAAGCAATTATAATTATTCGATGGGAGAGAAAATAAGTGATATGGCCTCAATTTGAACAGATATAAAATTAAATTTGATTTCATATGATATCAACATATTACATACATGATGAGGAAGGAATATGAATGTATTATGGCATCACATACTTAAAGTTCAATCAAGATCAAGTAATTTTTGAAATGTGGACAGTGATTCTGTTGTAGAAGATTCCCGTGTTACCTGGATACAAGTATCGGTGGATTTGTCCATGCCTGCTGATACCTTGTCCTGCAGTGAATTATTCAGCTTGTTTGGGTTGGGATTATTCCATGATGAGTCGGCCTCATTGGGTTCAGGTTCCTACAGACAGAGTCAGTCAATGTTGTTGAACATCACTGAGGCAGTGCCATACAAGAGTTAATTGAATCAACAATCACAAGTGAATATGGAGTACTTGATAGTTTACTCACGTTGCTATGACAACGACTTACGACTTGTACTGTCACATGACATTTATCTGACAGTTACATTTCTAGTGGTTAGTGATACGAGCGAAGATATAGCGATCTGACAATGTTGGTACGTAATGTGGTTACGTAATATGGTCTTTGATATAAGTACATAATATATAACTGAATCCGCAGAAGAAGAGGATAGAACCGGAAAGTGACTCAACATTCTCTTATAGGTCCTGATGCAAGTGCTGAACTCACTGTAATTATAGCGAAATAGACAGTGAAACACACATTTTGTTTCGAATAAAATGCGATGTAATTGTTCTCGAACTGAATCCGATCAGAATATGAGGACACCTTCAGGAAGACTAGAGCCTAACTCAACTTATCTCAACCATGGAGCATTAATTCTATGTGCCCTAACTAATTCCTCGAAATAGGATATTGGAACCTATCCAATAGTTCAGTATACGATGAGAATTCAAAGGAAATGAGAGAATATATTATGAATCATAATTCTCTGTAGAATAGATTTGTGTGATTAACTACTGGGATTCTAGATCGATCCGATGAAGTTTTCCTGAAAAACGGGCTCTTCGAGTACTAATATATCATTTTTTCCTCATTCATCACTACTGAACAATTTTTCTATTTTATTACCATGATTAAATTACTCATATTCATATTTGTCTCAGTCATTCATGTCATTCATCGTCCTGATCAACCGTCATCATGAATAAATGATTTTCTTCATGAGATTGGGGAAGATTTTGTCATAAGCAGGATATGTCATGGATATTGGTATTCATCATTGCAATTGTCGATATTGGTCGATGAATGAATGGAAGCTAATAAGAATCATTCGGATCTGATCAAAAATAAATTCCAAGAACTCAGTACCTATTCCTCAGGCCAGTGGTTTATCTTGCTGATTATAATCAGAATCTGCATCTCCAGACCAGCTTGAGTGAAGTGGTGGATATTATAATTGAATATTTCACATCTATGACATTGAGAATGTACACATTTCTTCTTGATGAATGGCTGCTCCTGATGGCATCAAGATGAGCTCGACAAGAAGTTGGTTAGTGCAATAGATTCTTCTCAGCGAACAGATTCTTGCCAAGAATAAACGTCACAGTGGTACGATGTGAGATGAAACACGTGGCCGTTTCTATCTTCTGTAAGAAATGTGGAATGAATCTAGTTTTTGTCATTAAATACATGAAGCCACATCATCAACGTAACTGCAAGTCTTCCACGAAGTGAGCGTTCGTGAAAGAAACGGAATTAAATCGACGTCTGTGTTGGATGTACAACAAAGCTTGATATAATGGTGGAATCATCTCAAGTGAATGTGTCGTGCTTTTTTCTGCCGGAAACATTGTCAATTACTGTGATTTAATCAAGTATATGAGAAATGTTCATCTGTTTCTCTTTCTTCTCTTCACCGAAATATTATATTTTATTTGTGAGAGAAATATTTGATATGAGAATGGAATTGATGATAATAGCGGAAATATAAATAATGATAAGCTTGGAGAAACAGTGAATGCATCACTTCATTTTTATTCTCATTTGAGTGAACGATTTTCAACTTGTTCTTCTGTGAACTGAAAAATGCTTTGATCAATTTTGTTTTCCAATAATAAACTCAACAACATTGTGAAGAAACGTGCATTCAACATTTTTTTATTCAGTTTCAATCATATTTCTGGGTAGGCCTATTCGAATCTCCCATTGATGAGTTATTCACTTCTCAAAGAACGATTTCTCATTATGATTTTCGGGAACACTTTCACCAAATTCATCTCGACTATAAAGACCTCACTTTGATACCTGGCACTTCCACCAAATTTCCACCAAATCACCATATTCATTTCAACTATGAAGACCTCACTTCAATACCTGGCACTTCCACCAAATTTTCACAAAATCACCATATTCATTTCAACTATAAAGACCTCACTTTAATACTTGGCACCTCCACCAATTTTTCGGTACACTTTCACGATATCCATTTCAACTATGAAGACTCACTTTAATACCTGGCACTTCCACCAAATTTTCACAAAATCACCATATTCATTTCAACTATAAAGACCTCACTTCAATACCTGGCTCCTCCACCAAATTTTCGAAAACACTTTCACGATATTCATTTCAACTATGAAGACCTTACTTTGATACCTGGCACCTCCACCAATTTTTTGAAAATACCTTTACGATATTCATTTAAACTACAAAGACATATATATATATATATATATATATATATATATATATATATATATATATATATATATATATGCGATGAGTTCATTTGATTTGGCCATCATTTCACTATTATATTTTAATATTCATCATACTCTGGATCCTTGATATCACATACGATGTCTGTCAGAATTGCCAGCCAAATTAGTTGTTCTTCTCTCACACCAGTTGCTAAATGCTATCGCACCCAACTAACAATTCCACGTACCACCAAATGACGTTCTACAATATCAGAACGAAAGATTGATCAGTCTATAAATCAGAGGATTTTCTACGTCACGATAGCAACCACAGTTTGGACAAAATTCAGATTAATCCTCAGTTTCACCCTCGGTAACATTAACTAGCCTGGTCCACTCGGCCGCGCGTTGTGGAAGACAACCGCTGCTCGTGAATCAACGGATTTCACGGCTCGGATTCGATGGATCTGAATGGATTAGCGTGTATCAGCACTGCGTGGCGCATCAGGCCCAACAACCGGCCGCTAATACAGCTTCACATGACACAATGCAGACTGATTCTGTGAAGTTCATATACATTCTACATATATCGTAAATACCTACGCACATGCCCTCCGCATCACGTTATGGGGTTTATTAATATCAAATAATCGTATTTTATGATTTCAATGCTGAATGTTTTGGAGTATTCATTGACTATTGAAATGAAATAGCTGTTTCATATCTCATGCTGAAAGAGAATTTTTATTTTCATTGTTTCATATTGAATAATCTGTGTCTATTGAAAAGTTCGACACTAAAGCTGTTGATTGCGAGTCCATGAATACGGCAAGATGAGGTCGCTTGAACGAGGCATCATAAGAACGTCTTACCCTCACGTGGAGAATATATAATCGAGAGCCAGTTGAGCGAACTTAACTATTAATTAGCCATCAGTTGAAGGCTAACAAAAATAACGCGAGTAACCAAGGGTATAATTGCGAGTCGATTAAGCGGAATATCAGGTTTTTGGTGATGGTTCTCGAACATTATGAGATAACGAGAATTTAATAGAAAAGAAACAGTCATTCTCAATACCTCCAGGATAGTGCAAGTACCTACTATTGATCCCATACCACCTAATTGTCACGCGCATACGGCTGAGAAAACATGTTTCAACCGTATGCGCCTGACGATTATGGGATTATGTTTAGTACCGGTGAAAAAGTCGGTCCGCTTATCCACATGGTTGAAGGCAAAACACCGAGTACAGAACTTGAATGTTCTCTTATTTTACTCGCTCTTTCGATGTGGATATCTCTCAGAATGAAGGAAATATACTGATGGTGTGACTACTATCATATCACAAGTGAATACGCCCACAGTAATGGAGAATAATATACATCATTCGTGCCGAATAGCATTGGCAGCATGGGACTTGCATCCCGCTCTAGCTTGAACCTCACCGCGAGATGGCTCTTTCATCTCGAAGAGGGTATACTCGACACGGGAAGGGTAACAACAGAATGCGTTTCTAAGTGCAATATGGTCGAAGAATGGTTACGGAAGACCAGGCAACAATGAAATATTTCAACCAATGTCATTGTTCACAGATTGCTCACGCTCCATTCTGTGGCGTTACGCTAGTTCCACTTTTCATCACTAGATGCGTATACTCGCAGTTTTTTTCTGTTGAATTTCGAAATGTGAATGAATAATTCCAGAGTTGATGAAGCATCCCATCATTTGTGTTGGAAGTATTCTTTGATTTTCTCACCGATCTTTCTTCTCCCCTCTAATTGATTCTTTGATGTCATTTGTCTTCTCCTTAATTCTCTTCTACACAAAACGACACAAGTAATAAGTTATATTCAGTTTCATTCAACACCATTATTTATTACGTTACTCTGAACACAACGGTCAAGTTTCCGACAGACTTATTACGTGGCACATTTCCTCGACCGGACACCGCGCATGCGCCGCCTGCTAAATCGAATACCCAAGCTCTGCGCATCATAACTAATGGTGATGATGAAATACGACGTCCAACATCCATCTTCGCATGCAGGCGTCGCGACGCAGCGTCGAAATTAGGCCAGATAACAGTGACGGCATAAACCACGAGTCTTTTTCATACTCATTCATATCTATTTGTAACACGAGAAAAAAGTCATAATGTTTGGTATAGTTGAAGATTTACTAGCATTACGTGATGAAAAAAATTTGCGTGAGTTTCGTTTTCCGTTAATGTTCCAAAGCGTTTGTGAAAGAATTCTCTTGGAGGCTATTATATACCTGTTTTCACGAAAAGAAGGAGTGCTAGAATGAGAAGAAGAGAGAATTCAGAGTAGCTAACGTACATTAAACTAAACCCTACCAACCCTGAAAATAACAGAAACTTTATCAACCTTCGTTTTCGCTTCATCTACCAGCTATTGTATTACTTAATTGTAGACAGTTAAAATCGAAAAAGTATCTTCATATACCCAAATATTGGTATCGTACACACACAAATATATATATATATATATATATATATTCATGAATCAAATTTCGACCTATATTTGTGGGATAAAAGAAGGCTAAAAAACTGGAGGTAAAATCTAACCTAGCCAACGCACCATTGACCTGACATAATCTAACCTGAAGCAAACAGTGGGTCGGTAAAAGCGATATATATTTTTTTGAAGAGTAGAGTTGCTTACAATCTTCCATATTGGTGATACCTATATCCATATCCAGTTACCTGATGTACGTGTTGAATGTATTGCAGGTGTCGTGGGTGAGGCACAGGGACATCCACCTGCTGACGGTCGGCCGCTACACGTACACGAGCGACCAGCGCTTCGAGGCCATCCACTCGCCGCACACAGAAGACTGGACGCTGAGAATCCGCTATCCTCAGCGCAAAGACTCCGGCATCTACGAGTGCCAGATATCGACGACTCCACCCATCGGGCACCCGGTCTATCTCACAGTAGTGGGTGAGTTCATATCCATACTTTTATATGTGTTTATATCTCATTTATGGGTAATTTTATCTCCAGTAGAACGTATTACATGTAGTACGTTGAGCGAGGTGAGAAAAATGGCAATACAGAATATGTTCAAAACAAATGGTTGAAAAAATCCGAGGTCTTGAATTTCACTTGACAGATCTCAGATCCTGGAACTATACCCACATTTCATGGTTAATCAATCAATCTTTATATCACATCAAGGTTTCAATTGAGAAAGGAGTGGAATACCTTCCCATCCTGTTGGTTTTAGTGGAAATGTTTTGAATTTGTATTTTTCAAAATGAAACATATCTTATGGAAAGATATTTGAAATCCCTGGAAGTTTTGTGAATCCTCATACCTGTTGATGTCCGGGTGCGCACAGGCATCAGTCACACTACATCTGTGTGACGTAGACTCACATTAACACACAATCAGAATGCCATGGAGTTCTCCACATACACTCATCCAATCATCCTGATTCTCACAGGTAGACAGGGTCCCTATAGAAAGTAGAATTACATCAGAATGCTCGTGCGCCCGCGAAGATGTTTTGACAAAGGCGGACAAATGTAAAGTCCGGCAATGCGAATCCAGTTGGCGGGTACAGAATGCTCGTGCGCCCGCGAAGATGATTTGACAAAGGCGGACAAATGTAAAGTCCGGCAATGCGAATCCAGTTGGCGCGTACAGATTGCTCGTGCGCCCGCGAAGGTGAATTGACAAAGTCGGACAAATGTAAAGTCCGGTAATGGGAAACAGTTGGCGTGTACAGATTGCTCGTGCGCCCGCGAAGGTGAATTGACAAAGGCGGACAAGTGTAAAGTCCGGTATGTATCTCTCATCTCTCAACACGGAGAGAATGTTTCCAACATTTACCTCTTATAATGTATATTAAATAGCCGACAAATATTCACCCAACACTATTCTGTACGTCGCATGTACGCTCTCTTCTCATATCACATACATTTCCGGTTCCGAATCATAACACGCACAGAGTTCACTGACAGCTGTCACTCTTAATGAACAAGGTAAACACAAACAATACAACAAGGTTTACCACAATTTACTAGTAATTTACGTCAACATTAACATAGTGCGAACAACTGAAACAGTTATCAGGAGGAAAAACAGATTCATCGCTGGAGAGCGAATTCACGATACAAATTATATTATAGGCCAATATTTCAACGTTTACAATTGAACAACCAGTCAAATATTATTAGGAAATATGACTGTTTTTCAATATTAATGAATCACAAATATGATCTATATATATATGAGAGAAAATGAACAGCCAAAAAGTTTTCACAAATACTTGATTGGTGGATGACAGGCATCTCTCGTGAATACAAGCATGTAACAGAAAGAGTGTGAGGCTTGAAAAACGAATTGTTCCAAAAACTGATATATTTTAAATGTTGGAAATCTTTTCCTTCCCGAAAATAAGTTCGTAACGCCTTGGGTCTTTACTTCTTTGTATTTTCAAACAATTTCTTTCAAGAAGTTGGAAAGTTTGAAGCAATTTGTAAACATCAGAAAGTAACAACGCAAGTTTGAGGTCAAAAATGAACTCTCCTGCGACTAATATACTCGTATTCACGATAGCTGAAGGAGGTTTATACCAACTGGATCA
The DNA here is from genome assembly GCA_907164805.1 of Brachyptera putata. Classification (NCBI taxonomy): domain Eukaryota; kingdom Metazoa; phylum Arthropoda; class Insecta; order Plecoptera; family Taeniopterygidae; genus Brachyptera; species Brachyptera putata. Next base: position 331,360 of record OU015468.1, read on the forward strand.
TATTAGATAATACGATATTTGTGGAGAAAGTTGCTGTAATTCGATATATTTTGAAAGCATGGAATATGTTTCTGGTCTCATATCTCTCTATATGAGAGATTATTGACGCTTAGCCACATAGATACGATTATAGCTGCTGATTTTTTGTATCAGAATACAGAATCCATCTCTCGTAAATACAAGTTGGGCAAAAAATAAACAATTCCTAAAAGAATGTTTGAGATTCTGAATGTACTCTCTTGGGTGAAACATAGCTCGTTGGAGTGTAACTTTTGTTTCGACGTAAATATGACGAGAGCAGAGAAGGAGGCGAACTTTTGCCAGATCAAGTCACGATCCCGGTTTATTATTATTCCGAGTCGGTATTTGAGGATTGAGGTGAAACAGAAATACTTTTCTCATAAACTCACGGGAGATTTTGTTTTCTGAAACTTTTTCCTGTGTTACGTATAATTTGGTGTGGGCGAGAGTTTTCAGTTCATGAAAGATTGAAAAAAAGGTGGTAAAAAGGGTCGAGTCTCGATAAATTCGTCAAATCTGTGTACAAAATCATCGCCCAAGTGAGATGTACTTCTCGAAAATAACACTTTCATTCAGATCTCGATTACAGTAATCACTCAATAATCCATTTAATTTACCATTCTGTATATATTAATACCTGAATCATGTCACAAATTGATGGTTTCCTCAATTGAGGCTGGAGATGACTAGGTGAGGTTAGGTTGGAACTGACGAATGTTGGAATATTGTAGATTTCTGTTATATTTTCTGTTCACGTCACAATCCTTGATATATCGGAATGTCCATTCAACCCATGCTAATATGTCACTTCGTTTCCATCAACAATCCATCGGAACCATAATCATACGCGTATAAAATACACATATCATTTTCTTCTGGATCACTTTATTTCTATTTCCATTCACAGTTCAGGATTGAGAATCAGACATTTGTCCAAGTGGTTCATTTACTTCAAATCATACAGTGTTGTGACCAATGTGTCTCACTTTAATCAGAAATCGCAGCATATTCGTTGTAGAATGAGTGAGATTTCGAAAGGAAGCTTCATTCCATTAACTCACAGTCGTCCTCATTCAATTGTTCTGTTGATTTTCCTAATTATTCTCTCAAAAGGTTAGTTGATGGAAAATCAACACATAATAATGTTTGTCTTCAAAAGAGCTCACCCAATTCATGTGAAACTTTGGAGTAATGCATTTTTGTGCATGAACTCTTTAGAAAACTGAATTAAGTCGGAGGAAATATTTTCTCACAACATTTCTTCGTGTTTTTTTTCATGACGGTTGATGCAATTTTAAATTATACCCCAAGAAAGGTTTAACCGATTGCGTCTCAAAACCATGCCGTATCGGGATGGATGATGACACATGTGCATGCAAGGTTTCATCAATAGATTTGATTCCATTTGACCTGTGAAGAAGCGAAAAACAATCGCTCTCAATTAGTACGGTGGAACTGAATCTTCGCTTCCTCATCCAATGAAGAATGTGTAGGCCATCTGTACAGTAAAACTATTGGTGTTCATAATGATTATATCCGACGTTTCTTCATGTATAATCAACCGTCTCTTCGTTTTATTTCAAAACTTGTGATGAAAGCTGTTTCCGGTGTGTTGTCCATATAGACGAGTGTTCGGCTAATCTGATCAGTCATCTGAAGTGGCTACTCGTCAGACCGGAAGTAGGCTTCTCATCGGTTCCAGTTCAGATTGAATAAGTTCAGGATGTATGGTTGGTTACGTTAGTTGGTTCAGGTTAGTTACGATAGGTGAGGTTCATCAAATCACCAAGAGTGGGTTATTTGGATTATCTAGGCTGCGAACAGAAACAACAACAACAACAAGAACAACAACGTCCACATGTGGTGACATGGACCGATGATCCTATAAATAGCGGCTGTCCTAGTCAATGGTGCCTAGTCGGCTGTGGCCTAGTCCCCACAGTCGGCTGGAACAATGAGAAGGAAACGCTCGTGACTTATCGTCGCTCTAACCACTGAGGAGAACCACTTCGAATCAGTCAAGACAGGAATCGAACCCCGGTCAGCACGCCCGTCTAAACACAGTTCATCTGATAAGGGAATGATGAACGTTCAGGACAGAGTAGGAAGCCATCGCCTCCCCAACACGTTGCAAGCTAATGTGAGCCGTGATCTATATCCGGTCGAAACGACCGCAGGTGCCATTGCTGGAATACTCGTGTTTTTATTTCCTGTAACTGTATGTGTGTGGGTCTCGTGTACATGTGCAGTTGACAAATGGCTCGGTCGTAAACGATGTTCTCGGCAGCGCGTACCACCCATTACCTTCAGTTATTGTCGAAGAAGCTGACGATGAAGATTATTTCAAGAGAGGAGAAAGTCGTGTGACTAATTGCAGACACAGTCACTGCGATTCTGAGAAAACACTCTCGAAAGATGCAGTTGCGGTTCTGATCGGGAAACCTCGTCATAAACCACATGACAACACAATATGTCGTAAGCGCCAAATACGCTGTGCTTTTTCTAATTAAAATTCAACTTGTGAAAATTGATAATTTTTTTTATGTATTTCCATGAAAATTTGTGACGATCTGTTAACGCATGCAAGAATATCACACACAAATTCTGAAAATTAAATCTTGAAGTTTGAATTTATTAAACGTTTTCAACTACCTGTGAACAATATTCAAAATGTCGCTCACGATATTCTGCCTTTCCACCATCGATAAACCATACTACACCATACTACATGCCTAGTACACCATAACATCTATACTCCACTGATATTCTTGTTCGGCTGACGAAAGCATGATATAAGGTACAATTACCTCATGTGTTGCAGTCATACCAACTAGACGACAAACTTTTTACGTTATTTTCCAACTTTCTGTTTTTTTATCAGCTTGGAAAAACGACATTAAAATACACGTTAAACTGTGTTCCCGTTACGCTGTCGCAAAGAAAAACGTTTCGGCTTAAATATGCGATGTTTTTAGTATACTAAATCATAAACAAAATGAGAAAAAGTTGGTGGTAATTTAAGTTTCCTCTTTCAATTCAGCTCGTTCCGAAATAATGAAACGATGTTCGACAATAACAGCAGGGAAAAAAATACGAAGAGAGTGTTTTCGACTTTTGGAACGGGGTTATAAAATGGAATATTCTCAAAATATCGAGATATAAAAACCGTTCGAATCAGTTCAACTAATTAGCCAAGAAGCCAGAACCCTCCATGGATACATGTTTAATGTTTTATCATGTTGTCTCTTTGCAGGTGTTAACGTCGTAACCAAGAATAATTTCCCATGAAATTAAAAGATTTTTCAATTTCCACAAAGTATTCTTACAATTTCATTTTTTTCTCGCTTCATTTTGAATTAATTTCAATAACTAATGCTCGTCTCATCACATCATTTTCGAATCGTATGAACACTTTATCGCATTTACTGGCATTCTGTTGAAAAACAAATGAGACGACTTGTTCTAACAACTCTATATCAATACATATCTGGTCAAGTGCATCAACTGGTGACTTGGTGACAGTTGGTTTTCAATTATTCACTTTGGTAGGCGATTGTTTTCCGTTGACACAAGCATAAAGTGAGAAGGATTGGAGGTAGGAACTGCTTTATCGACGCAGCTAGATCCATTGAATCAACGCTCTCGTATTGGTTCGAACTTCAGATGTAAACTTCATGAATCAAGAACTGTAGGAACTTTATGTCGGATTGATTCATTTATACATTTATAATACTTGTATAATGAGCTTATTATCCGAGTTGGTTGCGATTGCGATATAATTATGTTCAATGCTAGTGCGCCATGTTTCTATAACTCGCTGTAAGTTGTGTATCCAATTAAAAAGCATTCACGTCATGCGAGATGAAGTAATTACACAAATAAAATAATATGGAGTAACATTTTAAAAGTTGAAATTCACCTCACTGATTGAAATGAAATATTGTAGAAAAAGATGAGGTATAAGTTTCTTAGTTATTACTGCTGTCTTTTATTTTTATGTATCAGAGCAAACCTCGTAGCAATCTGTAATCCTATAGCATGTGATAAATAATTGTACTTTTCCTCTGTTTTTAAACGTGTATTACATAATTGCATTCTGATGTGATCTTAGAAGAAACATGAGAAGATAGAAAATACTCAGATCCGATAAGTTTGCTCTCAATGGAGAGGTCAATAATTGAAGAGGGTAAACTCAGTCTCACGTCTTATATTCATGTAGCATCCCTGGAGGCTGAAGTCATGCAAGAAGGACTCGGGTTCGAGACCCGCTTATAACATGTGATTCAATGAAAAAACCACCGTCGATCATCCACTCACTATAACCCCAAAATAGCTCAACAGTTGGTGGGGACTTCGAGAAAATACAAAAACAATAATCACAGCTAGGTTTTACGGGGGTAAGAATTCTTTTCGAAATTTCACCACCTTAAATGAAATAGAAGACATTTGCATAGCTTCACGAAGCCACAAGCGTAGTTTGTCTGATATATAATTAAAATTATCATGATTATATATTATCATATTATATTATAATTGTCATAGTCTGATTATACATGAATACAAATGGTAACGGAATTGAATGTATCTGGATCAATAATACAGTACAGCGAATAACACATTGGAATAATTATATTCTCCAAGCAGAGATAAAATATACATATATTAACTAAATATATCACTGTATTACTATGATCAAATAATGGATATGTACTTGAACAATAATAATAAAATGAATGATCACACATTCTGAAGAACAATCCATGTTCACAAATATCTCTTCAATAAGGCATGTAGATGATAATATTTCAGGTATCAACCTATCTTATTCTGTTGCTCTCCATATCATGCATCATAGCTGAGAGGAGGCATAATTGATTCATATTCATCTCTAGTTTGGTGTAAATGTAATGTTCTCTGCTTGAGCTCCTTTGAGAAGTAATTTGTAGTTAGAAAGAAGATAAATACATAGTGGTTGAACAATCGAACAATTGAATCAGGCAGCGGTATGAGTGAGACAGAATTCATAGTTCTATCCAACAACTATAGTTTGTTTGTTTTCTCTCCACTGAAGTAACTCTAGATAAGTTGAGAACAACAAATCAATGTTGCAGTTTCTATTGGAGACCACGGTTCGACTGTTGATCACTTATTACAACAATGTATCACTAGTCACTTGAAAGACGTGAATTGATGAGAATTTGACTCATTGGGAATCGGCTTTCAAGACACATTGCCATCGTTAAAAAACAGGAAAATGTTTGTCATTTCCTATACTAGATCGTGTAATGAGAACGACATGTTTTTTATATTTCACTCGCCGATAATGAAGAGATAAATAGACCTATGTACGTGACAGTGTGTGATTGAACTTATTTGTCACGTACAGATGCTAGCAGCAACAATAATTGTTATCGGACAGCCGTTCTGTCAATCAGAACAAGTCCGTACAATGGAACGTCATTACTCTTATCATTCGGTCAATCTTGGTAGAAATGCGTTCGTTTGGTAGATTAGAATACGATATTATTGATCGTGCGTAGGCCTGCATTGTATGTATATTGTATAGGCCCTATTGGTGTGAACAACTTTTACTTCCCCACTCGATATGTTCACTGACTTGTCGTGTGATCTCTAGCTCGAATTATCAGCTTACAATACAGGCCTATGACGTACTATATACCTACTATATCATCCGTATCCCCACATGACATACCTGTGGATGGGGTCCGTGAATATAATCATCCCATCTAACAATCCATCAACCCATTCCACATCGTTTATCTCGCTCTATCAAGTAATTATTCTTCAATTCATATCTTTGTTTCACAATTTATTACTTAATACTCAAATCGAGCAAGCCTCATGAAAATCACACAACAGATTTGCTTTGCCAGCACTAAGCGTCCTCTTTTCGTGCTACAGAAGTGATTTCAAACTCAGTTAGATTTAAACTACCCCATTGAATTGGCAATTTATATTATTTCTATAGATTATTGTGTCTCAACTTGGCAATATTGGCTTTGGTCCTTGTAGAAGGGGTCCCATTCTATTTTGTCTCTTTCTAAACCTCAACTGATTCAATTATTTATCAACCACGCTACTTTTTTAAATCTATTTTCTGTTGAATCGTCATTTCTAACCCTATATAGATATATATATAGATAGATATATAAAGTTTTTTTTATCCTTTATCTCTTACTACGTTTTTCCTTTCGAGGGTGAAATTAAATTTTCTTGGCACCGTGGAGAAATAAACTGGGTTTAAAATCTTATAAGTTCGCTGATGGAGTTCGGTGCTGATTCAGCTTGATCGTGGAATTAATGCAGAAGTTTCTGTATATTGCTGTACAGGTATATCCACCACATTATACGCTGTCTTGGACACGAACCTATTGGTGATAACTTCTTGAGACCGGGTCTCATCAGTTCGTAGACCCGTAGTGTTATGAATCGATGTCGATAGAGATAGAGATGAGGATGACTTGAAATGACTGAAACGTCATTCAGGAGACCGGGGTTCGATTCCTGCCATGGTCTACCATCCTGACAGGAGTTGTTCGTGGTTTCCCTCTGTCGTTTAGGTCAATACTGACATGGTTCCTCAACAACAGGCCACAACTGACCCAATTCCCACCATCCACAGAGACATAATAGAATAACTTTTTGATCTCATCATCCCATTATCTCAAATATCATTCAGCGACTCCAATAGGTCTTGATCATTAGTATATGGAGCGTCGTTCAAGCCTGATTGATTGAGTAAAAGACTTTGTTTCATGTATGTATATATATATATATCCTCCTCTCTCTCACTCCTGCTGTATATCCACTCACCCACACTCTCCCCAAACATCGTGCATGGTTCGAGTAGTTGGATCAGTGTTGATTCAATAACATATCAACAGAGTTCGCTTGAAAGTTCGGTCTCTTGATTGCAGCCAGAACTAAACTGGACTGAACGTGAACGTGAACGTGAACGTGAACGTGATACGTGTACGTGGTATAGTGAAGCGACATGAAAAGGACGTTATGCAGATATTCAACATCTGTAGATAATCTTTAGTAGAAAATGGCGCGGTTGATTTGATGCTGGAACGTTCTAAGACCAGGCAGACGTTAAGTGCCAGATCCTGAATACAGCAACGATTAGCAAGTGGCTAAATGGAGCCGGCTTATTAAAATATGAAGCTTTTATCGTTATCAGTTTCGTTAGGAATTTGGGAATACTCTTCGTGAAGTTAATTTCATAGTTATCTGAGATATTTCATGATGAAGGATCTGCATAGGAAGCATTATAAGTAGTCCTGGTGTCGAATTTTTTCATTTGATCGAAATGAGTGATAAGATCGCCCTTGTATGCCCCGTCCAAACTATCCTACTTTCATACATGACTTCAATTGGGAACAGTTATGAACATGGAGCTTCGATGTTATAAAGAACAAACACTGGATGCAGAGCTCAAGCTATTACCAACAGAAAGTATAATGGCTAACTGTATGCGTGATCTATGATCAATCATTACCACTATTCAGTCATCCATAGCAACTGTGTTCTAGACCTCCACATAACAAATCTATGATCATGTCTGAACACACATTAGTTGGTATCACTCATTCATACTCAAGAGTACTCAAGTGTGATTCATAGCAATACGGTTGCACGGTATTTTACGTCCGGTAAATCAGGTGAGCCAGTCAGGAACATTGCAGGAAGTTTTTGCCTTGCTCACGTAACTAACCGAGACAGGAAAAAACCGTACAACCGTCTGTTTCACTATGGGAAGACAATAATTGAATGATCATGATTTCTATATTGGAAAAAGTTGGGAGAGATTTTCTCCAATGTTCATGCAATTTCTATTATCGTGACAATTCACATCTCATTATTAATTCTTGAAAAGTTATCATTTTCATTTTATTATTCCTATCATATGTTTTCAACTTGTACCAAGAAACATGACACGAAAATACTTGCCAGCGGTATATGTTACACTCTGACGTCCATCCATCACCATTATTTCTGACTCCATTGTATTGATTATCTATATTGATATACATCAATAGAGCTATTATCATTGTTGAACCTACTATAGCTTAAGTACGTTATAAATATTTCAATAATTAGGGTTAACTTCCTCCCTCCAACATGTGAATTGAGGGGTGAAATAAATTACCACCTCACACCCTATTGCCTCGGGCTAATGTCATGCATCCGGGTGAAGCTATTAACTAGCTCATGACTACAATATGGCGACAAGGTTGGCCAGCACTGTTGTGACAACGCCGCGCTATGGGCGACGTGGCTAATTCCTGAGCGATCCTGAATTGCTCGTGTTTTCGTCGCAAGAGATATGTTGAGCCACTCAAGCCAGTTTATGAGTCGAAGTTGTCTTGGCCACGTATTTATATTTCCTATGTTGATCTAACACACATAGAGTTTTTCATTCTTGTCTCTCTCTCCTCTCGTGTTTCTGCAACTGGGTTCGGTGGAGTTATCATATAGTCAGTCTATTTTGGGACATTTGATCACGCATACAAAAATAATATTGAGATTTTTGTTGATATTAGTGTTGTGATTTCCACAAGTTGACCAGTAGTATATCTAGCATCCACAGAAATGAGTATTGTGTTCATGAAGGAAATATTGGGTGGCTAAGAAAAGATGATGTACATCTCTCAAGTTTGATTAGCCATAACGGCCCGTTAAGAAACAACCTTAACATGTGATGAGATGGTTAATACTAGTGCTAATTGCACACGTTCATTCCTCTATTAATTCATATGATCTTGAAGAATAATTGTATTGCTATTATTTATTATATTTGTATCACTGTGTGCTATACACCCCATCTTGCGATGATTCATGTATCTCTCTTATAGCTCCTTTTGCAAACCCAAGGCAATTGGCTTATGTGGGTTTTATTGTTTTCAATATTATCCACATGTAGGGCTAAATAATGTGAGGTCATTTATTCGACGTTTCTTTGCATACTATCATTGAAACTTGTGTATTGATAATATTCATGTTTTTTCATGATTATAATTTATGTTGTTCTCATTCATATTGTGTTGAGAATGATACTGATAAAAGATAGATTCCTAACGAGCAATTGAAAAATTGGGCTCTCCTCTTTTCTCATGTGCATCTGTACTGATTAATTATAGGTTTAGTATGAGCGCACTCTATTTCCTTCGCAATGTACGCCGCTTTAATTCCAGGTAAATTGCTCAAAGTGTTTCATTCTCTCGTTAGCTCTAGACGTTGCGGATATTCCCTCTGAGTGTTCTTGAAAACCTTTCAGTACATGGCTCTCGAATAGAAGTTGAAAGCTGATTTTCTTTTGAGCTATTCTTGAGTAAATATTTATGACAAATAGCAAGTATGTACTTATTGTACTGGGGTGCTTTCCATGTCAATACTGTCTTATGGAAGTATAATCAAATTATCATTACATCAAATCATTTCATAATTCTGTGATAGAGCTTGAATTCAAGATTCAATTTCGCATAATTTAGGATTTTATGAATAATGTAATATTGTTGCTAGATCTTCTCGAGTCAGAAGTGAATAATAGTCAACTTGAAAGTATTGATTGAGACTAAAAGACTAGAGAAGAATAAGACTAGGATAGACCAGTATAGTTGGATGGATCACATTGTAAGAATAATGAGGTTTAGTGATGAAATTGTATAAATTATATCACAAAAATGTTCAGAGAAATTAGCCCAACCAAATAGGGTACGAAGAAGAAGAACCATGATGGTGAGGTGACCATGAGGTGCCATGATTGTCGGGAAATTCAAGGAACAGAAAGTCAATTATTTTTCAAGACTCGATATATTGGTGGAGGTGCCATGATTGTCGGGAAATTCAAAGAACAGAAAGTCAATTATTTTTCAAGACTCGATATATTGGTGGAGGTGCCATGATTGTCGGGAAATTCAAAGAACAGAAAGTCGATTATTTTTCAAGACTCGATATATTGGTGGAGGTGCCATGATTGTCGGGAAATTCAAAGAACAGAAAGTCGATTATTTTTCAAGACTCGATATATTGGTGGAGGTGCCATGATTATCGGAAAATTCAAAGAAAGTCAATTATTTTTCAAGACTCACGGGAGAGTCAATAACCTCAATTATGCTTGACATTTCCATAGTTTTGGTCATGATTATATTCCTATCCCAATTCATAAAAAAACAGTATTTTTCTTTTTGACGGTATTGAAATATACTGTTCTGAAGTGGCAGACTCGGGGTGCCCCGTTCAAACGATCCTAAGCCTACATCCTTTGCCTCCATAGGGCATTTCAATCGCTTTTTTCTAATAAGGGTTTCGACCCCTTCAACAGTTAGCTTATACGGGGGTACGAATGAGAGGGTGATAGTGAAACGATGAAGTGATGATATCTCAAAGGACGTTTACAACACCCATACCTTATGCAGGACTCGGATCCGAGCCCAACGGTGACTTCGGTGACTTCAATAGCTTCTGTCGTGTTTGCGATGTTAATGAAGAAAAATGTCAATGTTGGAATAATCTCTAGAATATTCCCCTGATTGTGTTCCAGAACCCGTGACCGAGATCCTGGGCGGCACCGAGCTGTTCGTGAACACCGGCAGCACGATCAACTTGACGTGTCTGGTCCAGTTCGCGCCCGAGCCGCCCCCGCTCATGCTCTGGTCCCACAACCGCGACGTGATCAACTTCGACTCGCCCCGCGGCGGCATCAGCCTCATCACGGAGAAGGGCCACGTGACCTCCAGTAGGCTGCTCATCCAGAAGGCCATCCCCACCGACTCGGGGCTGTACACGTGCGCGCCGTCCAACGCCAACCCGGCCAGTATCCGCGTGCACATCCTCAACGGTAAGCTGGAGCGACGTGTTGGTTGCTGGAACACTTCAATTGTATGGAGAAACGTTACTCAACGGTACCACGACGTGGTTGTATCTCACACACTGACAGACGAACATACTATCGTGCCTGTTTGCAGCTGATCAGGCGTGACTAGCTATAATTTGATCGTATTAAATATATGAATATATTTGTATATATATATATATATATATATATATATATATATATATATATATATTATATATATATATATATATAATATATATATATATATATATATATATATATATATATATATATATATATATATATATATATATATATATGTATATATATATATATATATAATTTATGTATGTGTGTTTGTTGCAAGCCGAAATATCTGGAAGGCCTGAGGCTACCATAAACGGCCCTGTGAAAAAATGTCCGAAGAAAATCGTGGAATTTCCGACCCCCGATCTGCAGGGGGTTGTTCAAAACATGTTTTTCGGAGAACCAGACATTGGATTCGGCCAAACTTATATAGTTTCGCATTCAATTGAATGTACCTTCATTTTGATACCTTACATGACTTCGAAAAAAAAATTCAGGAAAAAATCGTAAGTTTTCCGACACCCCTTCGCGGAAGGGGGTGTTCAAGAATTTTTCTCGGAGAACCAGACATTGGATTGGGACGAATAAAAAATTTCCGCAATCAATTGAATGGACCCTCATTTGAATACCACACACGGCTCCGACAAAAATTTTCCAGGGAAAATCATGAATTTTCCGACATCCGATCTGCAGGGGGTTGTTCAAAACATGTTTGCCGGCAAACCAAACATTGGATTTGGCCAAACTTAGATTTTCTCGCATTCAATTGAATGTACCTTCATGTTGATACCACACACGACCCTGTGAAAACTTTTCCGGGAAAAATCGCAAATTTTCCGACACCCCTCAGCACGGGGGGGTGTTCAAAACATGTTTGCCGGCAAACCAAACATCGGATTTGGCTAAACTTGTATTTTTTCCGCATTCGATTGAATGTACTTTCATTTTGATACCACACACGACCCTGTCAAATTTTTTTCAGGGGAAATCATGAATTTCCCGCCACCCGATCTGCAGTGGTTGGTTCAAAACATGTTTACCGGAGACCCATACATCGGATCGGGCTATAATTGGAACTGTACGTCATCAATTTCGATTATCTTGAATTTGATACCACTCACGACTGTGTTAAAACTTTTACAAAGAATATTGCAAATTTGCCTTCATTTTCAAGATTTTTTTTACGGAGAACCAGACATCGGATCGAGCTAAAATCAACATTTTTGGCAACAGATATTCTGTACCTTCATTTTGATACCGCACACGGCTTCGGCAAAAGAGTTTGACTTTTTTTCAAATTTTGGTTTTTTTCCCCGTAGGTACTAGTACCCGTCCGACAGAAAAAAATCGACAATCTTCGATCGGCGATTGCTCGAGAACCCACGATGCGATCGGGCTGATAAGTCGATTTTCGGAAAGCTAGCGATCACGTGAGCATTTTGATGCTACTCACGAATCCCCCAAAAAATTTCCGAAGAAAATCATAAATTTCCCGAGGGGGTATTCAAGGATTTTTTTCACGGAGAACCAGATCGAGATCGAGATTGGATCGAGACAAAATAAGAAATTGTCGCAATCAATTAAATGTACTCTCATGTCGATACCTTACACGACCCTGTGGAAAATTTTTCGGGGGGAAATCGCAAATTTTCCGACACCCCTCTACACATGGGTTTGTTCAAAACCTGTTTGTCGGAGAACTATACATCGGATCGGAACGAAGTGAGAATTTTATGCAATCTAATGAATGTACCTTCATGTCGATACCACACACGACCCTTTGGAAGCTTTTCCGGGAAAAATCATAAATTTTCCGACACCCCTCTACACATTGGGTTGTTCAAAACATGTTTACCGGCAAACCAAACGTCGGATCGGAACGAAATAGAAATTTTCTGCATTCTAATGAATGTAGCTTCATTTTGATACCACACACGACCCTCTGGAAGCTTTTCCGGGAAAAATCATAAATTTTCCGACACCCCTCTACACATTGGGTTGTTCAAAACATGTTTACCGGCAAACCAAACATCGGATCGGGCTCAGGTTTGAAATTTTCGCAATCAATTGAATGTAGCTTCATTTTGATACCACACACAACCCTCTGAAAGCTTTTCCGAGAAAAATCATGAATTTTTCGACACCCCTCTTCACATTGGGTTGTTCAAAACATGTTTACCGGCAAACCAAACGTCGGATGAGAACTAAAATTTTTTTTTCGCAATCTAATGAATGTAGCTTCATTTTGATACCTTACACGACCCTCTGGAAGCTTTTCCGGGGAAAATCGCAAATTTCCTCCCCTCCCTCTGCGCATGGGGGTGTTCAAAACATGATTGCCGGAGAACTATACATTGGATCGGAACGAAATAAGAATTTTATGCAATGTTATGAATGGACCTTCATTTTGATACCACACATGACCATGTGGAAGATTTTCCGAAGAAAATCGTAAATTTTCCGACACCCCTCAGCACAGGGGGGTGTTCAAAACCTGTTTGCCGGCAAACCAAACATCGGATTCGGCCAAACTTGGATTTTTTTCGCATTCAATCGAATGTACCTTCATGTTAATACCACACACGACCCTGTCAAAACTTTTCCGGGGAAAATCATGAATTTTCCGACACCCGATCGGCAGTGGTTGGTTCAAAACATGTTTGCCGGAGAACCAGACATCGGATTGGGCTGAAATCAGAACTGGACGTCATCAATTTCGATTATCTTAAATTTGATACCCCACACGGCTGTGTAGAAACTTTTCCAAAGAAAATTGCAAATTTGGCTATATTTTCAAGAATTTTTTTACAGAGAACCAGACATCGGATCGAGCTAAAATCAACATTTTTGGCAACAGATATTTTGTACCTTCATTTTGATACCAAACACGGCTTCGGCAAAAGACTTTGACTTTTTTTCAAATTTTGGTTCTTTTCCCCGTAGGTACTAGTACCCGTCCGACAAAAAAAAATCGACAATCTTCGATCGGGGATTTCTCGAGAACGCATGATGCAATCGGGCTGATTGTTAGATTTTCGGGAAGCTGGCGATCACGTGAGCATTTTGATGCCACTGAAAATTCTCCAAAAAAATTTCCAGAGAAAATCACAAATTTTCCGGGAGGGTATTCAGGAATTTTTTTCAGGAGATCCAGACATTGGATCGAGACGAAATCAGGATTTTATGCAATCAAATGAACGTACCTTAATTTCGATACCACACACGACGCTGAGAAAAATTTTCCGAAGAAAATCGAGAATTTTCCGACACCCCTATGCACATGGGGTTGTTCAAAACCTATTTGCCGGAGAACTATACATTGGATCGGAACGAAATAAGAAATTTATGCAATAGTATGAATGTACCTACATTTTGATACCACACACGACCCTCTGGAAATTTTTTCCGGGAAAAATCGCAAATTCCCCCCCTACCCTGCGCATGGGGGTGTTCAAAACATGATTGCCGGAGAACTATACATTGGATCGGAACGAAATGAAAATTTCATGCAATTTAATGAATGGACCTTCATTTTGATACCACACATAGCCCCGTCAAAACTTTTCCAGGGAAAATCATGAATTTTCCGACACCCGATCCGCAGTGGTTGGTTCAAAACATGTTTGCCGGAGAACCAGACTTCGGATCGGGCTGAAATTGAGACCAGACGCAATCAATTTCGATTACCTTCAATTTGATACCCCACACGACTGTGTTGAAACTTCTCCAAAGAAAATTCCAAATTTGGCTCAATATTCAAGAATTGTTTGACAGAGAACCAGACATCGGATCGAGCTAAAATCAACATTTTTGACAACGGATATTTTGTACCTTCATTTTGATACCAAACACGGCTTCGGCAAGAGATTTTGACTTTTTTTCAAATTTTGATTTTTTCCCCATACTAGTACCCGTCCGACAAAAAAAAATCGACAATCTTCGATCGGGGATTGCTCGAGAACCCATGATGCGATCGGGCTGAATGTTGGATTTTCGGAAAGCTGGCGATCACGTGAGCATTTTGATGCCCCTCAAAATTTTCCTTAACATTTTCCAAAGAAAATCACAAATTTTCCGGAAGGGTATTCAGGATTTTCTCAGGAGAACCAGACATCGGATCGAGATAGAATAAAATAATTTCGCGATCGAATGAATTTACCTTCATTTTGATACCACACATGACCCCGTGGAGAATTTTCCAGAGGAAATCGTAAATTTTCCGACCCCCTCTACACATGGGGTTGTTCAAAACCTGTTTGTCGGAGAACTATACATTGGATCGGAACGAAATAAAAATTTTATGCAACTTAATGAATGAACCTTCATTTTGATACCACACATGACCATGTGAAGGATTTTCCGGAGAAAATCGTAAATTTTCCGACACCCCTCTACACATGGGGTGGTTCTCGAATTTACTTAGGGTTAACCAGACATCGGATCGTTACGAAATTAAAAATTATCGCAATCTAATGAATGTACCTTCATATTGATACCACACATGACCATGTGGAGCATTTTCCAAAGAAAATCGTAAATTTTCCGACCCCCCTCTACACATGGGGTCGTTCAAAACCTGTTTGTCGGAGAACTATACATTGGATCGGAACGAAATAAAAATTTTATGCAATCTCATGAATGGACCTTCATTTTGATACCACACATGACCATGTGGAGGATTTTCCGGAGAAAATCGTAAATTTTCCGACCCCCTTCTACACATGGGGTCGTTCGCGAATTTTTTTAGGGAGAACCAGACATCGGATCGAAACTAAATAAAAAAATTCCGCAATCTGATGAATGTACCTCCATATTGATACCACACATGACCATGTGGAGCATTTTCCAAAGAAATTTTAAATTTTCCCGCCCCCCTCCTACACATGGGGTCGTTCGCGAATTGTTTTGGGGAGAACCAGACATCGGATCGAGACAAAATAGAATTTTTTCGCAATCTAATGAATGTACCCTAATGGCAATACCACACACGACCCTGTGAAAACTTTTCCGGGGAAAATCGCAAATTTTCCGACACCCCTCTGCACATGGGGTTGTTCAAAACCTGTTTGCTGGAGAACCAGACATCGGATTGGGTCAAACTCAGATTTTTCTGCATTCAATTGAATGAACTTTCATTTTGATACCACACACGACCCTGTGGAAACTTTACCGGGGAAAATCGCAAATTTTCCTACACCCCTCAGCACATGGGGTTGTTCTCGACTTTTTTCTGGAGAACCACACATTGGATCGGGACGAAATAAGATTTTTCTGCAATCTGATGAATGTACCTTCATTTCGTTAATTCACACAATCATGTGAAAAATTTTACGGCAAAAATCGCAAATTTTTCGACACCCCTCTGCACGAGGGGGTGTTCACGATTTTTTTCCTGGAGAACCACACATTGGATCGGAACGAAATAAAAATTTTCCGCAATCTCATGAATTTACCTCAATTTCGATACCTTACAAGACCCTGTTCAAAAAATTTCAGGGAAAATCGCAAATTTTCCTACACCCTTCTGCACGGAGGTTGTTCAAAACCTGTTTGCCGGAGAACTATACATTGGATCGGGTTGAAATCAGAATTTTATGCAATCGATTGAATGTACCTCCATGTCGATACCTTACACGACCCTTTCAAAAAAAATTCGGGAAAAATCGCAAATTTTCCGACACCTCTCAGCACGGGGGGTTGTTTGTGAATTTTTTTCTGGAAAACCACACATTCAATCGAGACAGAATAAGAATTTTACGCAATTCTATGAATGTACCTTCATTTTGATACCACACACGACCCTGTGGAAAATTTTTCAGGGAAAATCGCAAATTTTCCGGCACCCCTATGCGCAAGGGGGTGTTCACGAATTTTTTACAGAGAACCACACATCGGATCGGAACGAAATGAAAATGTCTTGCAATGTAATGAATGGACCTTCATTTTGATACCACACACGATCCTGTGAAAAATTTCCCAAAGAAAATCGTTGATTTTCCGACACCCGATCTGCGGGGGGTTGTTCAAAACCTGTTTGGCGGAGAACCAAACATCGGTATCGTAAATTTTTCGACACTCGATCTGCAGGGGGTTGTTCAAAAACTGTTTGTCGGAGAACGAAACATTGGATCGGGCTGAAATTAAGATTTTATGCAATCAATTGAATGTATCTTCGTTTTGATACCACACACGTATCCGGCCAAAATTTACTGTCACTTCTGACGGGTATTGCCGATCCGGCTCCAGCTCTCTGTCTCTCTCTTTCTCTCTCTCTCTCTCTCTCTCTGTCTCATTATATCTCACTCTCTCTATCTTGATATAAGCGACAAATCAGTTACAGGTCGATTGGCTACTCTGCCAAACCTGTATGCTACGTACAAAATTGAAAATAAAAGCCGTCCGATATTTTGTCGGTAATTGAAATGGAAGCCTCCTCAACGCTAATTCAGTCACAGGCCAGCTGGCACGTGTATATCTCTATACGTATCAGTTATGAAGCTTCACATCACGAAAGTATCGGTAAAAATTCGAGCAGACTCTATCAGTATATACTTTCACGTTAATGTAACCCTTTTCCATAGTTTATCAGCTAAATTACAATCGGGCACGTTTCGCCAACGAGAATCAGTAATTATTTAGAGATGGATCACCATGCTGAGCAACTACGATGAAAAAACAGTATTTGAAAAGATACTCTCTTTCATCTTCGAATTATATGTCTAGACGAATCATATGTTCAATTTGATATCAAAAAATCATTTCTCAAAATACCGCTTCTTCACCTCCAGCTTTCATGAAGTGTACCTATTTTCATGAGAGTTGCGTCTCAACTTTCTCAACGAACCACTCACTAATTGAATTTTGTTTTCATATCTAAACAATCATATATGTATAATTTCTCTATGAAAATGTGATCGAAATATCTACTTTCAATTTTCATGGAATAAAATTAAGTCTGTATGAACGGTGATTTGAATAATTGGTTTAATGCGGAACAATTAAACATAACTAAGTTCCGACAAATGCTAGGAGTGACTGCTTCAACGAATTCAATTGATGAACAAACACAATTCTGAAATAATCAACTCGAACGTTTTGTTTCAAAAATATTGTTATCTCACAAACAACTTTGTCAATATCATTTGAAGTATATATATATATATATATATATATATATATATATGAATATATATATATATATATATCTATATATATATATATATATATATATGTATATATATATATATATATATATATATATATATATATATATATATATATATATATATATATATATATATATATATATATATATATATATATATATATATACTATATATATTATTATTTATATTCCATTATATGACTTTGTCCTCATGTCACACTGCTTTATAGTATCGGAGAGTTTTTTAATTGATCAACACTCAAATCCATCTCCTTTATTCATAAAATAAATCATTGATAGCCGATTGTACCAACTATTGACTGATACGTTACATCATGTTCATGAAAATTTAAATCATCCATATGAAGTTCCAGTTTAATAACATAGGCATTGTCTCACTGATTGACGAATATCATTAGGTTATCAAGATTCGATATACATTCGGACCGATGATCAGTTTTTGCATTTTTGCTAAACACTCAATCTCACTGGTACAACCGTCTAAGTGTGAACACTCACCTTGGTTTCCTATGCGAAACCTTGTAATAATTGAAAGTAAGCCTCCACTGGCCATCAGCCTGGTCATATTGATAGATAAATCAAACACATCAAGTTTCGATTCGACTTCATTTTTGGCCGTTTTTATGTTACTGTTCCATTAAAATCAGTCTTTATCAGACGGCGTACGTAGAAGTTTGACTCATGTAAGGAACTGTTGAGTTTGAGTATCTCGACTGCATAGACCTGATCGAATGTTGATAGCAAATAACCATCTCTACTAAGTATGAAGATTCATCTTTTTTCGTGATTTCGATTCAATAAATGTGCTTTATAGACGTGCGTACGTGAGAAGTTCTCTTAGGAAGAACTTTGAGTTAGGAGTAATACTCGAATTAATGAGACACTGAGAAATGTGCTGAAAACTGACATCTAAAACGAGAAGTTATCTTTTTCATTCATAACAAAAGGTCGAATAATTTATTGAGGTTGAAGTATCTTGAAAAATATTTTTCATGAGAATGAAATGGCCTCGAAACTATATAGTATTCAATTATTTCGCTCAAGATATTGCTCAATATGAATTATTGTAATTGGTAATGGACATGTTATTGGTACTGCGTGAATGGTTTTCTTCTCAGTTTGTCACGGAATGGAAAATTCTGAATACAATTGCAATACAAATACAATACAAATACCATACAAGGAATATATAAATCATTACACAATCACTGATAGAGTTTACGCATAGCTCATAGTCCAGGAATGATTTGGTTGGGTGGAAGTATTATTGTTAACAGTGCAAATAAAACACATTCCACTTCATTCAATCTGCTGGAATGCAATCTGAGATCTGAAAACTTCACCTAAGTGATTTGAGAATTTCAATGATCAATTTTTTGGGATCTACACCTCAACAACTGTCACTTGAAAGAAAATTTTCAAGTAAATAGATTTTTCCTTGCGACCATTTGAGGAGTGCACAAAAACAAACAAACAAACAAACAGACAGAGAGATACCCGAATTCAACCGATTGTAAGTTTCCGCTCAAGCTAATACAATTCACATTTCTGCCAGTTGAGCGTATATTAGTGTGGTATGGTAAGTAAGCCAGGCGTTT
Organism: Brachyptera putata; assembly: GCA_907164805.1. Classification (NCBI taxonomy): domain Eukaryota; kingdom Metazoa; phylum Arthropoda; class Insecta; order Plecoptera; family Taeniopterygidae; genus Brachyptera; species Brachyptera putata. The sequence goes on from OU015468.1 coordinate 351,113, forward strand.
TGTACTCTCGTTCATATTCAGCGTTCGCTCCATAGAAAGCCTGAGACCATAAAAACATTTTAATCATCATATTTTACAGTCTATGGCATCATGAAAGTTTTCTTTCTGTACTTTGCCAAGTTCTTCAGATTACAAAAAAGAGTACAGAAGAGAAATAGAATATTTAGATAAGAGAAAGTACTTAGGCAGCGAGCCAGTAACATGTGTACACATGGTGGGTTGCGGCGCTGAACGAATGAAAAATAATATTCTGGGAGGTTGAAAGGTAGGGAGGAAATGAGAGAACAATTGTGTGTGAATTATTATTCCAAAATTCGAGCTTGAAATAATCTTATATTGTCTACGTCAACATGAGAAAACGTATTTGAATGAGTTCATAAATGGTATATTTCACCGTCAGATTGACTGAGTATTGTCTGTTTAATAACCCCATCAGAGGCTAGGTAATACGGGGGTACGAAAGATCAGATGATAATGAGTCTGTGAAGTGATGATGCGTAAGAGGAAGGACATTTATACAAAACGCTAGTGAGAAAAACTTCCATCTCATCAACCCGTCATCTCATAATTCACTCACCGACGCCAATAGATCGTAGTCATCAGTACAGTGCGTCTCCAAATCCAATATAAATACAATCCGAAAACACACAATACAATTAAACCTTCCATCTCTCATGATCACCGACGCCAATAGATCGTAGTCATCAGTACAGTGCGTCTCCAAATCCAATATAAATAAATCATAAGAAAATTTCATGTCGAATTCGTGAATTAATCTTTGTCGTTGGTTACTTCTAGGAGAACATCCCGCCGCCATGTACCACGGCGGTACGAGCTCTCTCCACTTCGGCGTGACCACGTCGCTGGCCGTCCTCCTCACGCTCTGGCACGCGATGTAGCTGCAGCACACCGACTAAACCACCCCCCCCCCCCCTCCTACATATCACTCAAAGTCAACTGGTAACACAACAATCAAACAACGAAAGGTAAACTAACGAATATCGATTAATAACATCAAAAAAATATACTTCAATAGACTCTTTTAACAATGATGAATATTCCGGTGTGGAAACTGAACTCCTGCGCTTTGTACGTCGAATATTTCCAGGGCTACTGGCGAAAAACTATTTTGATAACTTGAGACTTTCGAATGAATGAAACGTGAACAATTCGTGGTGATTGCTATTATGTGTATATAGGGCCTACAGTGTTTTATCTTTTCATTACCTGCTATGTGATATTATAATGTATTCAATTCGCTGGAGATTGGCAACATACTGTGTTGATGTCGATCTATGATCATTAATGATATATATATATATATATATATATATATTTGAAATGTTTTATCCATGTCATAAGAGACACGTCTCGACCAGATTGCCGGTCTGCTGGTCTCCCACTGAGCTATATACCGAGATATTAGTCGTTAGTCGGTAGCTCAATGGGAGAGCAGCAGACTGGCAATCTGACGGTCCCGGGTTCATGTGTGTTTATGTGAACGAACAATTGGAGATGTTTAATTGTTCCACCTTGTAAACAATTACGATTGCACAAGAAGCACATAACGGTGGTGTGAAGTGAACTGAATACTAATCTGTTACCCGAACGATCGATAGCTCCGAATGTCAGTGATCTCAGCATTGTTTTATCCGCCTGTGGTTTCTCTAAACGTGTGATCGTCGGAAAAGTGAACCCAAAGAGGATTTGACGGGACCGACTCCAAACTTTACCTACCCCTCACAGGAAAAAACGGACAAACAGTTGAAAATCTGAATAGACCATCATGTGGACGTTGTGCCCCCCCCCCTCAAAAAAAATATAAAGTGAATATAAATTTGAACTCGTTTTTTGAAATTGGAGAATACTTTTGAAGAACGTGATATCATCAGTTTTCTTGGATATCAATGATTCGTTTCCCGTTCTTTGCCATTGTTGTATAATAATAAAATATTTAATCATAGGTAATCTACGAGATGAATCTTTTAGTTGTGATATTACTATACTTGTATCCAAGAGAGAAATCGATAGATCCGAGAGGGATGGAGAATTTATAGAAGCCAACGGATGAAATGTGTACATTTCCTATGTGGCCTATGGCTATCATTGGTTGTATAGTAATTTCAGGGGAACATTGCAATTGAAGTTTGTTTCCAGATTATCAAGTATGCCTTATTAATAATATTTTCAGGTTTTAATTCTATCCCATCCACTTTTGAAATCATCACAGCACTGGAACAAGATTTTGATAATCGATAATTTCAGAGAAAACTGGAAATAATCACTCTAATTTTAGAGATGGAAATTAATGTTCTTGTTTCCCAGATGCAGGCATTAACGATTCTGTTCGGAACCATGAACATAATCTAGTCATCTCTACGTCACGACTTGGTGAAATAGTCGGATCCTGGAGGACGAATACAATAACCAAAGGTCCTGAAACTGGGATGATGAGTTATCTCTAGAATTATCGAAACAATCATCGTCATTATTCGTTCGAATCTAGACTCAGGGTTGTGACGTCCTTTAAGTTACGTCACTGAATAGTCACGTGACTAAAATGCTGTATTCCTCCATTTTCATAATTTCCAATATTCCCTAATTGGTATCCCTGATCACTTCAACTGTTCGAGTATCCTCTGATAGATCTTATGTAAATGAAAATGTTCGCCAATATTGAACTAATGATGATCTCACAATACAATGTTAAAGTGGCCATATAACGTACTTACTAGGTTGACCTCTTGACCCCGTTCTCTCCTGGATTCAAGTATACATGTATGATAATATCATATTTAATGTTTCAAATTCTGACTGTATTATGATTTGTTAATGGTGACTATCAATGCATCAAGTGAATTATGGAAGGGGTACTTTTAAAAATCGTATAAAATAACGAGGAAGATAACAAGTTATTTATTTATTGAAAATGGTTGTAAATGACATTTATAAACGTTGATCAAAAGTTTAAAGTTAATAAAATGCATGCATAAAATTACATATATATCCACACTCTTCATTTCCCGTAACGTTTCCTGGTGGCCAGTATGGTGTAATTATTCCGGTGACGGAAGTTGGGCACAGTTCGTCATTGTGACAGGAATGAGCATCCTCTGTAGCCAGCGGTCTATCGAGCTGTATTCGGTGCAGATTCAGCTGACATTATACGTGCTGACAAACAGAAGAACAGAATGCGTTCCTACACTCAGAATTACACGTGGATGTACAGCCAAGCTATGTAATGAAGAGTGTTCTCAACATTCATTTGTCTGGTCGAAAATGGGCCATTGAATAAATTTGTTTTCTCCGGTACCTTATTGGATTGAGGTCTACTATGAAAATATGGCATGTGAAAATATATATTTTATGAATATATCAATCCAAATATATGAATAATGTCCATTACAAATGATCAGAATGCTGAATAGAGAACAGTGAAACGATGACAATTCCTCGAGTACCGATTATCAAAGCAGACATCCATCTTCACAAACACTCTTAATTGACCTCATTTCAAAATAATATTTTCCCAACTATTTATCACGAAATTCTTCTACTCCTGAGTGAGTAAGTTCTTCATAAACTGGGATGACAAGATGAATTCACTCACTTTAATACTATGTCGTTTAATGTAGAACAGTATGATGAAGATTTTTATGAGCTTATTCTTTCATTTACAAATATATATTTTTCCGCTCATGATGAATTTCTGAAATTAGGCAAATAATAATTTCGTTCTCGACATTCAAAATTCAACATCACGTGATAAATTACTTTCTTCCACCACGTTTGAATAATTGTATTCTATATGAGCTCATCAACATACGATATGTCAATGGTTATTATTATATAACAGCTCATTTCTGGTTTCCCATGTACAGTTGATTTCACAGCTCAAGAACGACGGTAAGTTTCTTCGCGAGATTCAAAACCCTTAGGTTACTTCAATCATCGCTGCACATTCCTAGAGCACTGCTAGCAGTCAAGATGAGGACTTCGCAGACAAGCATCCAAATAACCGTCGACCGAAGCACAATCGCCGACACCATTCTGAGCGCTCATAGCGGAGATTGCCGGTACTACAAGGTGAGGGGTGTGGGGAGGAGTGGGGATAAGAGTGGGGATGCATATTAATTCAACGTTAGGTGAACTGTCTTTGTAGGCTCACCTCTATAGTCCTAACTATAGTGTGACAAACGATGTTAATTGATACGTGATTATAAGGAATGATGTGTCGACGGCGTGTTGACTTTTCATCTGGACTCAAGGAATAATGACAGCGTATCAAGTATTGGAGGCCCAGTGTTCGTGTAAAGCACCCCGTGTAGTGTAATAAGCATTCCTTGATCTCATAGTAATTGAATTGTATATCATGTGGCCAGATGTTACACGCATAACTAAGAAGGCGTAATGTAGACCCGAGATAATAACATTCAGTTTCGCTCCTGTTTTGTATCATTTGTTGCTTTCCTCTTCCAATCATTGTTGAATCATAACGAGGATATTCTTCATTTGTATATCATTGAGAAGTTTCCTTCGTTGTTCACAGCATTTCAAGTGAACATATATTGAGGAAAATGACTGAATATCAATCAGTATCCACATGATATGTGACTGGGTAAAGCTTGTCAGTGATATTTGTTGATTCATCTACTTATCTTATTTTCGTCCAATGGAGGATTTACAGGATCATCATCGACATAACAATGAGAGATAGAATGTTAAATCATATGGACATCCATCTTTGGAAACATAATCTTCATGAAAGGGATATTAAAATATATAGGCCAACATAGATGGTGAATTTTTATATGAGTATCAAGCATCTATCAAGTCAATAATGTTCAGAATCATGCAGCAATAATAATTATTGAAATGTGTCATTTGGTCAGTTAGTTCAGTTTATTCAATTCATGAAATCACACGGGAATATAGTATGAGAGTATAAAATGAGGAATATAATATGAGACGTGTTCATGAATACTCATGCAGCATCATGCACAGACATATCACACAGCATGCAGCATTTCACACGTGACAAGTCCTTCGCATTGATTTGTCAAATGTCAGAATATTCTGTATCACACTAAAAGTAATAATGGGAAAATAGCTCTTTAGTCTAGACTCTTTTATTTGATGTTCCATATAACAATACACTCTAATAAAAGTGCTAGCTCCCATGATATTCACTAAAAACGAAAATGCTTTTGTAAAAGTAGAGTACCCCAGTACGTAAATTAACAAGCTGGGGTAAATTGTCAAGCGTATGAGGAAGCGAGAGAGAGAGAGAGAGAGAGAGAGAGAGAGAGAGAGAGAGAGAGAGAGAGAGGGAGATAGAGAGGGAGGGAGAGAGAGAGAGAGAAAGGAAGATCGTTCTAGTGTGGTCAAGCCAACCCCCCCCCCCCTCCCTCTTCACCACAGCGAGGACATTCGACTTAATTTAATAGGCATACAGTAGAATACACGCTTTGAGGCTGGAAGATGAGAGGGTGGACGCAAGTCCATGGAATACTGGATAGTACACTTGTTGCAGTTATGCTCTTATATCATAACTTGGAGGGTGAAAATCAACTGAAAACTTGAATACTTTCATCTTCGGTGAAAAAGAGTAGTCAAAAACAGTTGTTTGTGTGTTTTTTTGGTTAATTTTACAATAGTTTATTTCCACCACAGCAATAACCACTGTTTTTCATTTACCACAACCTCGATGGTAATTTCACCCACTATTATTTTCCCATCGTTTTTCATTCACTACCAGGTTTCATTGAATACAAACTCGATGGTAGTTGATTCCACCATGTTGTACTACAGCATTAACTGTAGTCTTCCTATGAACAAGAGTATGCAAGCAGGTGAACTGAAGGGTTGATTCTTAGGAATATATTTTTGTCATCATAATGTTGAACGTTGTTGTGTTAGTAGGGTAATGCAACTCGCCCCGGGCACAAACGAGTGTACATGAGAGGACATGCAGCGAGGGTGGAACGGGGGTAAAACTGGTTTTAGTTGTTAAACTGCATTCACGGTCCAGTCTGATACTTGTATTTGTTGAGTTAACATGATAATAAGGTGTGCAATGAAAACGTCTCAACATCGTATTTACAAAAACTGTTCGACTATTCAATCTATTTTCATGCGGGACGCGACATAAATTACCATACAAAGTGATCGAACATAATTCCTATATATTAATTACATTCTAATGAGTTTAATAACCATTCAAGTTCGATATGATAGTTTGCAATCATTCAATCTTAGAACGCACATTGTTTGTTCAGATATTCTTGTCTTTTATGCGAGTGACACCACAACAAACTTCAGTGCATAGTGATCGAACGTGGTTTCTATATTTGTATGACATTTCAATAAGTCAATAATTATTTTTCTATATAGTTTTGTGCAATCGATCAGTTTCGAGACATTCTTGGTTCCTCCTGCGTTCGGTAAGTTTGTTGAATTACTCTAATTATTATTCGTATATTGGTGTACATGCTTCCAACTGATACATGTGGCTGAGTGGTAAATACACTGAACCGTCATTCAGGAGCCCGGGGTTCGATTCTTGCCATGGTTGACGATCCTGACAGGGTTTTCCGTGGTATCCCTCTGTCATTCAGGTCGATACTAGAATGGTTCATTAACAACAGGCCACGGCCGACTCCTTATCACTATACAAAAAACACGTGATAAAATAACCTCCCATCTCATCATCTCGTATATCATCCACTGACGCCAATAGATCGTAGTCATCAGTAGAGTGCGTCGCTAAACCCCGAAATGAAAAATGCATGCGTTTAGCCGATGGGCGACAGCTGCAGCCTCAATGTTGAATCTATTATTGAGTAGGCCTACATTGTTAATATTGATCGTTTTAAGCGGAAAAGGGATTTTCAGGTAGTAATATGTGGTTATTTTCGCGAATATAGCTGTAGTTTTTCATGTAGTAATCTGTAGCTATTTTCGTGGGTATAGCTGTAGTGTTTCGTGTGGTAATTTTCTGTAGTTTTGTCCAAAAAAACTACAGAAAATACGTTTTTTGTTTGTTTTTGCTGTAGTTTTGCTCCATAAGGGAAGCTAGAACATTTTAAAATTGTCGGCGTATATCATTCGACTATCTATATAAAAACCCGGTCGAGAAATATTATGTCTCACTGTTGGTATCAGTTTCCAATGTGTGTTTGGCCATTGAGTTCTGGGTGAGTGTTTTCCATGTGACAGGTACGTTTGAGATGATCTGACGGAATAGCTTGAGATGCAGCGCTGGCGGGGCTTTTTAGAACCTCCTGAATGCAACAAACGTCTTCCCAGTGAACTTTGTCAAGTAGATGCTTCTTGAGAAAAGCCTTCTTGATCAGTCGAGCATAGTGTGGGTAGAACTGAGTTGGGACTGTTGGGACTATGAGTAGTTGGGAAGAGTGGGGTGGGGTGGGAGGAGGGGGTGGTTCGTGGGGAGGGGATGAGAAAACGTCTGTTCACATAAGAACGACTTTTCTAGGATAACAGAATATATGCGCTGTGAGATGGGTGAGAGTCTTGTATGGAAAGTAAGACATGAGATGAATTTGTTTCGACTAATTTCTACAGAATAGTACAGAATATGTATCATCCGAACACAGCTTCGAAATGTTTTTCAAATTTCTCTCAAATTATTATTCTACCCTTGTTTTTTCTCACATGATTTGGAAAAAAAAATTGAGAAAAATATCCTTGAGAATTTCGTAGAACATTCTTGTTCGAGCTAGTACAAACGATTCTGTTTAATCCTCCAACCAAAAGACAGATTCGTTCCGAAGTTCGTGAACAAAAATTAACACTCGCAAAACGAGTATCATAAGAGTCGCATGGAGTTCCGAAAATACCTCCACAACTATGGAACATTTCTAGCAAATGTGATTTGTGAGAAAAACGCACGCTCATTGAAAGCTCATTGATAAGTACTAACAGCTAGCGTATCTGCAACTTTACTCGTGCAATTCGTTAGTTAAGGCCAAGGACGAAAAGGTCGCATCATTGGGATGGGGCACCACATTGACGAATACACACAACATAATGTTCCGTGTAGAAATAGACCTTCAGGTTAGTTCCCCTTTAATCAGCGTTCCCAGACTCAGCGGGAGTGAAGATGCGTTTACTGACTCGCGTAGCTTGCGACGCATTGGTCGCTCTGGTTCGCCGCACGAGCGTCGAAGTTGAACATAAAAGTGGATTAGTGTGACCAGGCGTCCCGGTTTTCCCGTGATTGTCCTTGGTTTGAGCTTCCTGTTCCGGCGTCCCGGGAAACGTTCTCGGGACCAACAAATGTCCCAGTTTTCAAAAACAGAAGAAATATCAATAACTGAGTATTTTCCAGACTCGAAAATTCATCTTCTAGAAAACTGCCAATATTTGTTGGATCAATTTTCAGAATGCACATCATTCAAATCAGCCTCAGAGTATAAAGTTGTATGCAAATACTACATAGAAAATGAGTATTCTTGATTATATATGACTGGAAAAAAAACGGAATATTACCAGAAGACAAAAAATTTCCAAAACCTTCCCTGTGGGACTGTTGAGCCCTCGACCAGCCCCCCCCCCCATTCCTCTAATAAAATTTTGGAGGAATGATTCCGAATACGCCCGTTTTGGCGTTGTCCCATATTTTCCTCTTCGGAATATGGCCACCCCATAATGGATGCCTGAAGAATGTATGAATGAGAACTGTTAGTTCATCTTCGAAGCTTGATATTTGCTGACATGAGGTGACCGAACTTGTTCCTCTCATTCACTGAACTAAAACAATACCCACGCGATTCAATATTCGATACACCTACCAATGAAGAGACCACTGAGAACAATTCCAGCTCTGGCATATTCTTGAAAGGTCCAACAGTGCTATGAAGTCCTCACTCCCGTATCTCAATTTGATTACGACCAATCACTACACATTCGATTTCAGAAACCTCTCCATAGCTTGAGAACAAATACATAGTCCATTTTCAAGTGTCTCGAATTTGATTTTGAGGTTATTTTATTCCTTCGCCTTGCACTGTTTATTGTGCGGTCGGTCGGAGCGGACGTTGAAAGACGAGTCACAGCGTCTAGATGGCGCTTGCTCGCGAAGTTGGACCAAGTTGAAGTCGGAACGCGACAAACGCGAGCTCGTGACGGAGGTACCTGATTGGTCGGCGCGCCCGACGCTTGTGACGCGTCGCTCTCAGCGCGAGTCAGTAAGAGCGTCGTAATGCGTGCACACGCTCTACGGTCCGAGTGGCGTGTGACAAAAAACAGGGGGGCAGGAAGTTGGTCGTCCAGCATCCGCTTGTCTTTGCCATGGTTACAAAGAGGTGTATATACATACTGTGTGACAACAGGCCAAGTAAGTTACTGTTAGTACCGGCAGTAAACTTGGATGATTGAGTACTCAGTAATAGGTGGAGTACACGCTCGAATGGAATCTCACTTTACTCACCGAACCTAATTCAACTACTTTTTAATGACTGAGTCCGTGGAGAATGAAAAGTCTGATTGCGTGAACGTGATTAGAACAATTGGCTAAACAATTGGATGTTTCTTGAGATGATGGGATGATGAGATGAAGGTCTTCTGGGTATGGGAAGGATAGTAGGACGGAAGAGGGTATCGAAGTTTGCCATAATAATTGAGAACCAAAAATTCGTGATATGTCAACTTGAAATAGTTGATAATTTATTAATATCTCGGCAGTTTGGAATTACATATGCATATATAGACCTACGTACGAAAAGTTGAGGAACTATATTAAGTTCTTCCTTGTCTACGCTTCTATCAGGTGATATAATATGTTTTTTCCTCAACCTTTTTCCAAGATGTAATCCTTATGATATGCATGATCACGCTATTACTGAACCCAACTACGAAGCCATTGCTCACATTTTCACATTTTTCACATTTTCACATTGATAAATCAATTAATAGCAACAAATCTGATACATTTTTTTGGGAATGTCCACATGAAATTATAGTAATGCGTACGGACCCAGTCCGAACGATCTAGTTTGTCGCAGCATCGGCCGCCATTTGGGGAAATGACTATAGATGCCATATTTTCGAAATTGACACAAAAAATGTTTGGACGGGTTTCTTTTCAACCTCAAGTTCTCGTACAGTTTCCGCATTTCTGTACGGTATCCTGTGTCTGTTTGAACCGACTGTATCTCAACTCGTGAGAGATTCTCTTAAAGGACTTGGTGTGTCGTGGTTGAAGTTTTCAAGTGCGCATAAATCTGGAGCGCTGAGAATAGGTGCACTGACGCGTGAGATGTCACACCAGCCATCTTCTGGCCGTCAAGGTGGCAGCGCTGCTATCCGACCACATAGAGAGGAATCCTTTCAATTCAAGCAAACTACGTACAACATTCTTTCCTGCATTACACTCACAGAAAACGCTATACATGTTTCCCTCGCGTTGAAGGATGAGCTGGACAATTAACACCAGTACTGCATCCACTGCACCCTACTGTGGAGTCACCTGACTTGAACAACCTAACCATGATTGCTCAACCCAGGCAGTCGGGTTGGTCCACGTCTTAGGTCAGGTCCGAGGCGGTATAAACCCTAACTACGATAGCTCAACCCAAGCAGTTAAGTAAGGCCTCCTAAGATCTTGAAAATGTGACTACATCAGGAATGAAATAAAATAATGTTGGTAATAAACTCAGCCATTTTGCAGTAACTCCTTTGACTCTGAACAAACACATCTTGACTCCATTTTAATTTCAATTCTGCTGAAACTTCGCCCATAAGTTGTGACATTGTGCATTGGTTATTGAATGTACTCGACGATAAGAGCCCTTCATTGCGCGCTCGGCCAAGCACGATACCAACAGAGCCCCTGCTGAGCTGTGACGTCACACACGGCGGGAACTCGAGCCAAGTATGTCAAACATCGCACTCATACTTTCATACTCCAGAGCTTCATTGAGACCGCTTGGGAGTCCAGGCAGAGGAAGTATTATAGCTAAGAATAGTGGATGTCAAAATATTAATACAACAGAAACACAGGTCCTTATGATACATTCAGAATGATGTTGGAGGAACTTATGAGTGATGTATTGCGGAAGGTAGACAAAACATGGATCGAATGAGAGAAGATGGAGAGTATCACTTCGTACCGAAGTTTGTATTGATGCAAGTGAATCATGTAGATATGTGGATAAAGTACATCACGCTATTTTCATTTCCTTCCCATTACGCACATTCTTCCTTTCAACAAAAGTGCGTATCATTCGCTCTCCATGTACTGGTGATTCCGGGTGTGGATGAGCGGAAGATGAACGGAGGATGGCAATGCAAACCCACACCGTGAGCAATATTTGAACCAGAGTCGATTTGACTTCAGACTCCTCGCCTACCTGCTGAGCTAGGCGGTGGAGGACTATGTTATATTGAGAAGGAGGCAGAAGATGTAAGAAGAAAGTCGTCTACCGAGAAATCCATTGTATGAGAGTCGGTGATAACGTGATCCATCCAGGGATGCTCAAGAACGTGATCTCATTGCAGCCTCAAATGGTTAGAGATGCTCAAAAAAACGGGGCTCAATATATAGTTGGAATAATAATCACCTAAATTATGGAAACTTCAGATCTGAAGATGGAAGGTTTGGAGGAGTTATTGAGAATTGAGCATGGGCTATTGCAATGTGTATACCCGTACCACTTATTCATTAAACTGATGAACCGTGTATGAACTTCCAATATAGTAAGTCTTCATCCTGGGATGCAGGAGAGAAAATAAACCACTCACCATGCATACACACTTTCCCGAGAGAAAAGAGGTGATTTACCAACATTACAAACACGAATATCGCTTACATGTTCATTTAGCTGTCATATTTTGAGGTTTGAATAATATTTCTATGACGATTGTCACGACAGAATACTCAACTGCATCTTTCAAAAGGATTCAATCGTTGTAGTTGCAATGAGATAATGTGGTTATCGTAGTTTTTCATAATCATACAGTTGGTGGACAACCATCTTCTTTCGTGGATAAAAGTACATGAACTCACCACAAAATACATTGTAAACCAGCTGAATGCCGATATAATGGAGCCACACATATTTGGATATATGGTAGTGGGTTACCACTCTCTGCCTTATATGAATATATATATATATATATATATATATATATATATACACCAAGCTTTTAATTCACTCTGTATAGGCTATGCACTTAGTACCACATATAGACTCAACTGCGTATAGTGATTAATCGGTTCAAGCCACGCCCACCGGGCAATACTACCATTCTGTCCACGAATATTGCGAAGCGAAAGGAGAGAGAGAGAAAGAGAGAGAAAGAGAGAGAGAGAGGGAGAGAGAGAGAGAGAATTAGTAAATAAGAGCTAGATGCCTGACAGATGAGTTGACAGATGAGTCTTAAAGGGGGTAGACAAGCAACTCTGCCCGGGGTGAAGACAGATGATATACGAAATGCCAGCACAAATTATCTCACTAAACCAACGAGACGAGAAGATGGTGGCTAAATTAACTTCTTCGTTGGTATAGCTCAATAACTGAGAGATCTTATATACACACACACATCTATATATATATATATATATATATATATATATATATATATATATATATATATATATATTCATATCCAATATGAATGATTGTGAATTTATACGCCCAGTACTCATTTCGTACTGGAACTCTAGCCAGTTGAAGAGATTCAAGAATTTTCAGAATCAGAACATATTATGGTCTACCTGATTATCAACCCGGAGTGTGAGATCAGTCCAATCACAGTCCAGTAGTGGTAAGAGACAAAGTAAAAGTTCTTGTGAAAGTATTATCGACACTTTCCTGGCTGAATCGCTCAGGCACTGCTTGAGATTGCTTCATAGATTGCAGTCAAGTCTTGGGTTCGAGTCCCGCACGAGACGGGTTTTGTGCACGTTCTGATCCTGTCATTATTTCATGATATCACTTCCACCCGGTAGTTTCACCATATGACCCGGATGTTGGTGGGGTCGTTGAACACCATTATAAATACAGAAAAAATAAACGTAATTTCATATTCTGATGAAGTTTTTCGTATAGTCGATCACATTTTCATTGTTTCACTTCAGTTAGAGAACAATAACGTCATAGATTAGTTACATGATTACAAAACTTGAAGACTTTGAATTTGATGTTGAAGTATCTCATCATATAGAAAGTTAAACACGAACTGTAACGGGATCACTATTTGAAAATAGAATTATCATCTTCACGTTTCACCCAAGGCTTCAGTTCTTAAGATATTATCCATTACGGTGGATCGAATTCTCATCAAGATAAACATTTCTCGCTAATTAAATTACGAAGATGGCGTCTCGGTAGGTTCGTTTCATTATGTGGAAGTTGGTATTACTTTCCACAAGCGTTTATCTAACGTGTAGACGGAGCTAATATCTGGCGCTGTGATCTGGAGCTGAAAAATACACTTGGATTCGTGAAAGAAGGAGGCCATGTACCAATCTACTGGAACAAATACATGTATCATCGATATATTTTGTATAGCTGTTATGTTTTCGAGGCGAATGGTTTTTGAGAATGTTATTCATCATTCAGAAAAATCATATTTTGGAAAGATTCCATGTGTAAAGCTGCTACGAGTTTCTCTGGGATTATTGGAATTGTTATGATTTGATTAACGACTTTCTGCTTCCGTGGAAATAAGTATAGCTTCCTGTCATTCTCTCTCTCTCTCTCTCCATCCTCCCTCTCTCTCCCTCCCTCACCCCCACCCCTCTCTATCTCCCCCTCTCCCTCTTTATCTCTCTCTCTCTCTCTCTCTTTAGAACACGTACCTATAGATGATTACGTCACACTAATTCCACTATCTGTGTTAATGATCTAATCAGTCATGCAGTATTACATCCCATCAACTGAATTATGACAGAGTATATAGTTTTCCTATGGATAAGGATCTAGAGGTGTTATCTTTCAGGCTGGGCATCACAAGGTTGATCTTACCACTTTCAAGGTGATGATTATGATTCCAAAACTATTCAATCATGCATTTTGTGACGCTTCGACTTTCTCATCGATGCTTCACCCGATTCTCCTCATCTTATTTTCTTCGCTAACTTTCATTTTCTTACCTTTTTTTCTTCTCATTCTTCTTCTTTTATTCGAAGAGTTCCGAATCTGAAACCAACAAAGTGTGTACCAGTTGTTCATGCGTGAGTATATGCCTGACTCTTGTGGATTTCGCCTGCCTCTTTGTGTTGCCACAGGTCATTCTGATTGATCTAATTGATTGATCGGAGGGCAAATGAATATCGATCTGGTATCGAATACCACCTGGCATTGCTCCGGATAGCAAGAAACGTAATAGATTCATTCTCAGAAGAATAGCAATGATAAAACTGAATTGATGCCCAGAATATTTAAACTAGCTGCATGCATGTATCGATGGATCCGATTTGAAAAATTTGATATAAGTTTTATTTTTAAAATGAATTGACAGATAATAAAAGCCCACAGACATATTCTATTTATCAGATAATACGACTGTTTCTGTGAAATGAGGTCATCTACTAACATAGAAATCACAAATATCACTTCTGTATCTGTCACATTTTGGCATTCTCATGGTATTCCTAGTTTCGTGTCGGAGAATTCCAATAAGAAGCACCAACAATTTCAAATGTTGCTAGGAGATTATTTATAGTTATTGCCGAAAGTTGCACAAATATTTGTTCAGTGGGAAATTCGTGATTACGTAGCTACGCCAAATCAAGAGAACGATATGAATTTTCACGAAATTCAATGAATATCGAGAGATTTACAATTTTGAGATAGAATTAATCCTTCATTTGAGAGATGAATAGTTATATCCTAATATGTGTCGCTCATGAAGGCTTCATACCAGAGGTGATGTATTGTGATTTCATGATACCTGCAAATTGATAGATGCAAGAGTTCTTATTCAAAGAGTAATAAACAACTTTGGTATGTTCCTCATGTCTTGTGAAATGAATGAACGACACCGAATAATGAAATAAGTGAAGCAAACTTGAAAAATCACCGAGGAAATATGATTATTTTCAACATTGACATTGCATGATCCAAGATTGTTATTTTCATTCCACATCCTGGTACCATCGGTGACAGGGAAAAATAGCACTCAGAATTAATGAGGAAATGTTTCTGACAACTTTTTTTCTATGGGCCTACAGGAATTAAATAAACATGATATTTTCTCTCCTTTTTTCTCCGAAATGTCATCTAATTTGCCGCGAAACAAATGAGAACCTGTAATAATACTCCAATTCTCAGATGTGGGACTGATTATCGTAGTTTGTCATATAAACATACCCTGATGCGATAAGTCGAATCTACATCAATCTTCATGGAGGCACAGTAAATGTGCGAATGTACACTCTTCAGAATATGTTCATAAAATAACGGTCGGCATTTCGATGAGAATCAACTATATAATTGTACTTGATAATGAGAAAAAATATATGAATGAGAAACGACCTTTGAAGATTCAGTGTAAATATTTCTACTGGGCAAATTAGTCAACTTATCTCAGTGAGAAATTCAAGGGAAATCCATATTTATACGGTTCGAAATTAGAACTAGATTGTACCTATTTATTATTCGAATTGATATTCTAAATCACACATCTCGATCAATCACTTGGTTTTTCAATTTCTCCAGTTAATGAACCGATGATTTGTGAATTGAGCTTTAATTGGCGAATAAACCCTTCATTACGCTTGGTTATGTTTGTTATTATCGTACCTTGATGAATAATCAACTAATCAGAAGTTGATTATCAGTTTGTGGAAGCAGCTCAAGTGAATTGAAATGCGTGGAAAATGCGTAAAATGCGTCCCAAGTTGGAAATAACAGAATATGTGTGTTTTATACAGAATCAGTCTTGGCGACGTTTGTTGAGGAAAGCTTGGGAAAACTTGGATTCAAGTATTGTTGGGGCATACTTGAATGATGCTGATTCATGAAATACTCAATTATCGAAGACTTGATTATTCGAGAGGTTTATTTGATTGTGGAACTATGTTTACTGATATGGACAGAATTGATGAGTGAACACTCTGTATCAAATTGACTTAGCTCCAATAGTTTAATTGGTAGCTTCAATTAATTCAACTTACGTAAGTATAAAACTTTGCGAAATGTGTGAATTGCTGAGTTGCATTATAATTAGTTATCATTTTCAAAAGGACTAATCATTCAAATTTCAAAACATTTCGATTTTCATCCAATTATGTATGTGAAGTATTGTACATAAATATAGGCCTGCAAGTGAATGGTTTCAATTTCCAAATATCGAATTGTGGAATGAAACTGAAATCACAGTAATGAAGACGGTCTGCAATTCTACTTTAAATCTAGATTTTTCATTTTCATGAAGTTCACTGTGGGCTTACCGAGCTAACGTATTCTTATATTCTCACATCGAGGATTGGAATCTTTCGATTCTTTCTGCTCTCCACAACACAAATATTCAAAATTGATATTATTTCACCGAATCAATATTTTTCATAGAGAAGAACGATTCGAAATTTTGAATGACTGTTTATAAAATTTGAATGTTCTTGATTTTTCCACTGTTACAATAACAAAGTTCAAATCATTCAGATTATAAGCTCATAACATTCCATGTTCAAATCTTTGAATGCAGATTTCAACCTCCGTTATGATGACCTGAATAATTTCCAAGCACAATTTACTCCTGAAAAAGAATTTCTTCTTCACTACTTTCCTAATCTGGATTCCAATACAAAGAAAGAGATGGAATAAACTCGCACGTCATATTAGTTACCTCGATTGAATTGAGCAACATTCCGACAACACACATAATGGTGACAAGAACATGTATAATAATTAGAACTTGAGGAATTATCATGACTGATATTCACATTTCAAGAGATACTTCTGACTGTATCTCAAGCAGGGAGGCAGGCAATGTAAACAGCATGCCGGTATATGACGGACAAACACATATTACCCCCCCCCCCCCCACTCACCACCTCCCTTGTGACCAGTAATTGGTTCTCTGTACTGCGGTCACTGGTTTAACCTTCGACCCCTCGCCCCCTGACCTCCTCGTCCATGTTGATGAGCACGGTCTAACACAAAGGCTCAACTCAAGGCATCAGTTGGGGCTATACAGCGAACTACAAACTTTGAAGCGCCCGCTTCAGACTGCGACAAAGGCAGTGACTGACTCGAAAGTTTCATAATCAAGGTGTGTAATCAACGTGTAAAATAAGATCATACAATATATCTGAATCACTAAATCGCGAAGTAGTGTACAGGGTTCACGCAGATCTGATCGTTTTCTCCTCAACCTTCTCTTTATATGCTTGTTGAATTGACTAATTGATTTTCCTCATTCATATCAGCACTCAGTCAAACCGTGCGACCTGTGCAATGCTTACAAACACACATAGAAAAGCACACACAGACAAAGCTCCATAAGAGTGGGATGGATGCCTGTACTAACGCTTCTCATATAAGATTCCACCGTATTTTGTAGTGAATATGGGAATATATACTGGCCTCCTGGATGGCGTTAGACGGGAACGGAGTTCAGATCCGGCGCTTCAAGTTTTCACAGTTCTCTGAAGTGGCCAAGACTTGAACTGACTCTCGATCCCGCCTCCTGACAGCGATGTATCGAGGTTCCCTCTGTCGTGCAAGTGAATACTGGGATGGCTTCTTATCATCAGGCCACGACCGACTATACGAGAAACTTCCATGTAATCTTTCCATCGCTTCATTCATCGTTCATTGGTGCCAGTGGATTCAGTAATCAACGCAGTACGTCGTTTAATTGAATGTAATAAAAAGTTGAATGATATAGTTACAGAAACTCAGCCATGTGCGAGACTCGAGCTCACGTTCGACTTGACTTCATTTTATAAATACGGCTAGAACGCAACATTTATATCCGATAATCATCCCAGTTTGAGATTCTGTGCTATGACTCGGACATGGGATACATTTCACTACAATATGGTAAGTGGTTAGCAAGGTACGTTTCAGAGCAGGGACGTCGTTAGTTGATGTGGGGCACGTATGCGACGTGAACGTATGATCCTCCATATACACCTCCATGGTCGGACCATTGGACTGTTGACGTGCGGGTCGCCGGCCACTCAACGGATTCGTGCGGGATAGTTCGGCTCCTTGGTTGTTCGGATGGCTTATAAGCCGGAAAATCTGTTGTGCCTAGCTTGCTGCAGCCGTATGACACCAGCCTGCCATGCTATTGTCCCGAGTTCGAAACCCTTGCGATACTAATTTCTTGTTACTTTATAAATATTATATGAATGCTTTTGGCCAGGGGTTATGGGTAAGATTTTTTTCTAGACCGATACTAGAGCGACAGATATTGAAATAAGTCTTGATGAAGATTTAACAAGGCTACGTACGAACACTCGGGTTCGGGCCAAGGAACCGAACCCGTCGCGTGGCCGGCGACCCGCTCGTGATTGTTTGTGTGTGGTTGTCTTATCCAATCTAGAGGGCTGTGGTAATTATTGTTTTCACAATCATTCAGTAGATACTCACCCGAGCATATTGACGCGAGTGAAACTAAATGCCAATCAGTGCCCGAGGTGCAGTGTATGGATTTATTGATGGGTTTTGTATTGACATTAGAACGGCTGTGTGTATCTAGTCCTGACAGCCCTCACAGCCTGACAGCCTGTAAAAAGTGTGCGATCAATCGAGCATCGTTTATAATTACACTGACATGGCCCGAGGGCTGATATCGTTCCAGCAACAATCACTGATAATATCGCACATCAATAACATATCGCGTCAGCCCACTGGGCTCGAGTGATGGCCGGAGTCGTGTTCGGTTCTTGATAGATGTGGTGCGCTCGGTACATGAAGTCTACATGATGTGGGATTCTAAATTGAACCAGATAGAATAGATGTAAAGAATAAACAATTCATGATCATGATTTTCTGCTCAGAGGGTATCACAATCCTGTTACTAGATTTCAATTATCATTGCAGATATTCATTTTTCTGATTTTGATGGAAACTAGGAATCAGATTCTCGATTTCAGAAATATCAGTATAATGTATTTGTCGTCCAGACGCGTTAAGAGTCATGACGTAGGCTCACCGATTAGGTTAGGAAACATGAGCAGGATCGAGTGGGATGCCTATACGGCACGTCTCAGATGAAGAGGTGAGTCCTGAACCCCTATTCCTGAGATAAATGAGATGTGAGAGAAATCAGTGAGAAAACTATCTCATAATAATGACATATTTCATCTCATACTTTATGTGAGATACTCGTTTTCTCACTCATTTTCATTTTTCTCACATCTTATTCATCTCAGGAATAGGGGTCCTGGGGGAGAAGTAAAATCAGAATATCAGGAGAGAGTTGATTGTGTGATTTATCCTTTCATAAATATATGTAAGAATGATGATAATTGAACGGACATAGCTTAATGAAGAGCGTTTTTGTTCCACTAGTTCCGTTATTTGATACTTGACTAGTCAGTAAAATAAAGTGATGCTAAAATATACTCTGAATCTGGTGTCATCGTAACATGTTCTTCAATCGTATTCATGAATATTCATCCACAGAGTTTGTTTATAAACGATAAATAAACCATGCAACTCTCCATTAATTATTATACCAGAGTCGATATAGCAGTTCTACTTTCCATACCACTTTATCGACTGAGGCTTTACCTCACATGAGGCTGTTGTCGATGGTTACTTATAACAAAGTTTCCGGGCAGAGATTAGTTGGAGAATATTCTCTCTTCCGTGATAATTATGCAATATTAAGAATAACTTTGAGAAAATAGGCCTACTTTCAAACATCTTCGGGGCATGGAAGCGTGAAGCTGAGTGGAGTGATATGAACAATGAATCCGTTCTCAAAATGAAAACATGCAATAACTGTAGGAAGTGGTGGAGTATGACGATGATTGTTTGAAGATTTGATACATTCTCTTTCTCTCTGCTGAGACACGGAAGGGAAGGAAATAAATGAAAGCAGCAGTTTCTTGAGGGATTGGATTCAAATAACATTCAGAATAAATAAGCCATAATACCATGTGTACTTTTTACATTTTTTTTCGATGTCATGTTTGGTCAATTTTCCTAAAAAAAATTGAATTGATTCATTTCAATCTTCAATATCTTGAAAGCTTGGTATTCAATATGGACACATTGAGATGAAATCAACATGAACAATTGAATTTGAGCTCATGCATAAACACTAATTGAGAATGCATATTGATAATGATATTTTCATAATCTATTGACATATTATCTGGTTTTATTCCACCTATACCTGAATACTTCGTTTCAATAAAACTGAACCATCCCATCAACAGCTGAATCGTAAGGGGATATGAATGTGCGGAAGACAAGCGGAGAGAGAATTGACAATGGTTGAAAACACTTTACAAGAAAATCACACTTCAACCGGGAATCGAACCCATGTCCATCTGGTTTCGAGTCAGTCCGGTCAGATTTAAATCAGTCCCTCAACTCCCTTCACCAGACGGATGGCTTTCCAGACTGTTTGGAAATGTGAGTGTATATATTTAGAGTGGAATTATAAAAGTTTTCCGCTAAATTGAAATGTTTGTTTTACCATTCGTCGATCGCAATCCAAACACACGAATGGTTTCAATTTAGAAGCATTTGATTCAATGTGCAATCCGGAGTTCAACGTTCAACCCAGGTTTGAATCAGCCAATCAGATTCCGAGCCTATATGTTAATCAAGTGACTCAGTATCAATTTTTCATTTTTCATCTCCCATTTTTCATGAACCCTTTCTACACATGAGGTCGTTCGCGAATATTTGTAGGGAGAACCACACATTGGATCGAAACAAAATAAGAAATTTCCGCAATGTGATGAATGTACCTACATATCGATACCACATATGACCCTGTGGAAGATTTTCCAAAGAGAATCGTAAATTTTTCGACCCCCTTCTACACATGGATCGTTCGCGAATTTTTTTAGAGAGAACTACACATCGGATCGAGACGAAATAAGAAATTTCCGCAATCTGATGAATGTACCTTCATATTGATACCACACATGACCATGTGGAGAATTTTCCAAAGAAAATCGTAAATTTTCCGACACCCCTCTACACATGGGGTTGTTCAAAACTTGTTTGTCGGAGAACTATACATTGGATCGGAACGAAATAAAAATTTTCTGCAATCTAATGGATGGACCTTCATCTTGATACCACACACGGCCATCTGAAAACTTTTCCGGGAAAAATCGCAAATTTTCCCACACCCCTCTGCACGGGGGGTTTTCAAAACCTGTTTGCCGGAGAACTATACATTGAATCGGAACGACAGAAGAAATTTATGCAATGCTATGAATGTACCTACATATTGATACCACATACGACCCTCTGGAAACTTTTCCGGGGAAAATCGCTAATTCCCCCCCCCCCCCTCCCCAGCGCATGGGGGTGTTCAAAACATGATTGCCGTAGAACTATACATTGGATCGGGCCAAGCTTGGATTTTTCTGCATTCAATTGAATGTACCTTCATTTTGATACCACACACGGCCCCATCTAAACTTTTCCAGGGAAAATCATGAATTTTCCGACACCCGATCTGAAGGGGTTCGTTCAAAACATGTTTGCCGCAGAACCATACATCGGATCGGACTGAAATTAGAACTGAACGTCATCAATTTCGATTATCTTAAATTTGATACCCCACACGACTGTGTAAAAACTTTTGCAAAGAAAATTCCAAATTTGGCTTCATTTTCAAGGATTTTTTTACAGAGAATCAGACATCGGATCGAGCTAAAATCAACATTTTTGCCAACAGATATTCTGTACCTTCATTTTGATACCAAACACGGCTTCGGCAAAAGACTTCGACTTCTTTTAAAATTTCGATTTTTTCTCCATACTAGTACCCGTCCGACAAAAAAAAATCGACAATCTTCGATCGGGGATTGCTCGAGAACCCATGACGCGATCGGGCCGATTGTATGATTTTCTGAAAGCTAGCAATCACGTGAGCATTTTGATGCCATTCACAATTTTCCAAAAAAAATTCCGAAGAAAATCACAAATTTTCCGGAAGGGTATTTAGGATTTTTTTTTAGGAGAACCAGACGTTGGATCGAGACGAAATATTTTTTTTTTGCAATCTGATGCATGTACCTTCATTTTGATACCACACATGACCCTGTGGAAGATTTTCCGGGCAAAATCGCAAATTTTCCGACCCCCTCTACACATTGGGTTGTTCAAAACCTGTTTGTCGGTGAACTATACATCGGATCGTGACGAAATAGAAATTTTATGCAATCTAATGAATGGACCTTCATTTTGATACCACACATGACCATGTGGAGGATTTTCCGGAGAAAATCGTGAATTTTCCGACACCCCTCTACACATGGGGTCGTTCGCGAATTTTTTTAGGGAGAACCAGACATCGGATCGAGACGAGATAGAAAATTTCCGCAATCTAATGAATGTTCCTACATATCGATACCACACATGGCCCTGTGGAAACTTTTCCGGGAAAAATCGCAAATTTTCCTACACTCCTCTACACATGAGGTGGTTCTCGAATTTTTTTAGGGAGAACCAGACATTGAATCGAGACGAAATAATTTTTTTTCGCAATCTGATGAATGTACCTCCATATCGATACCACACATGACCATGTGGAGAATTTTCCGAAGAAAATCGTAAATTTTCCGACCCACTCCTACACATGGGGTCGTTCGCGAATTTTTTTTCGGGGAGAACCAGACATCGGATCGAGACGAGATAGAAAATTTCCGCAATCTAATGAATGTACCTACATATCAATACCACACATGGCCCTGTGGAAACTTTTCCGGGAAAAATCGCAAATTTTCCTACACTCCTCTACACATGAGGTGGTTCTCGAATTTTTTTAGGGAGAACCAGACATTGAATCGAGACGAAATATTTTTTTTTCGCAATCTGATGAATGTACCTCCATATCAATACCACACATGACCATGTGGAGAATTTTCCGAAGAAAATCGTAAATTTTCCGACCCACTCCTACACATGGGGTCGTTCGCGAATTTTTTTTCGGGGAGAACCAGACATCGGATCGAGACGCAATAGAAATTTCCGCAATCTAATGAGTGTACCTACATATCGATACCACACATGACCCTGTGGAAACTTTTCCGGGGAAAATCGCGAATTTTCCGACACCCCTCTACACATGGGGTGGTTCAAAACCTGTTTGTCGGAGAACTATACATTGAATCGGAACGAAATAAAAATTTTCTGCAATCTAATGGATGTACCTTCATTAAGATACCACACACAGCCATCCGAAAACTTCTCCTGGGAAAATCGCAAATTCCCCCTCCCCCACCCCTGCGCATGGGGGTGTTCAAAACATGATTGCCGGAGAACTATACATTGGATCGGGCCAAGCTTGGATTTTTCTGCATTAAATTGAATGTACCTTCATTTTGATACCACACACGGCCCCATCGAAACTTTTCCAGGGAAAATCATAAATTCTCCGACACCCGATCTGAATGGGTTCGTTCAAAACATGTTTGCCGCAGAACCATACATCGGATCGGACTGAGATTGGAACTGGACGTCATCAATTTCGATTATCTTGAATTTGATACCCCACACGACTGTGTAAAAACTTTTGCAAAGAAAATTCCAAATTTGGCTTCATTTTCAAGAATTATTTACAGAGAATCAGACATCGGATCGAGCTAAAATCAACATTTTTGTCAACAGATATTCTGTACCTTCATTTTGATACCAAACACGGCTTCGGCAAAAGACTTCGACTTTTTTTTAAACTTCGATTTTTTCCCCATACTAGTACCCGTCCGACAAAAAAAAATCGACAATCTTCGATCGGGGATTGCTCGAGAACCCATGACGCGATCGGGCCGATTGTAGGATTTTCTGAAAGCTAGCAATCACGTGAGCATTTTGATGCCACTCACAATCTTCCGAAAAAAAATCCGAAGAAAATCACAAATTTTCCGGAAGGGTAATCAGGAATTTTTTTTAGGAGAACCAGACGTTGGATCGAGACGAAATAATTTTTTTTTGCAATCTGATGCATGTACCTTCATTTTGATACCACACATGACCCTGTGAAAGATTTTCCGGGCAAATATCAAATTTTCCGACCCCCTCTACACATTGGGTTGTTCAAAACCTGTTTGTCGGAGAACTATACATCGGATCGTGACGAAATAGAAATTTTATGCAATCTGATGAATGGACCTTCATTTTGATACCATGTGGAAGATTTTTCGGAGAAAATCGTGAATTTTCCGACACCCCTCTACACATGGGGTCGTTCGCGAATTTTTTTAGGGAGAACCAGACATCGGATCGAGACGAGATGAGAAATTTCCGCAATCTAATGAATGTTCCTACATATCGATACCACACATGGCCCTGTGGAAACTTTTCCGGGAAAAATCACAAATTTTCCGACACCCCTCTACACATGGGGTGGTTCAAAACCTGTTTGTCGGAGAACTATACATTGGATCGGGCCAAACTTGGATTTTTCTGCATTCAATTGAATGTACCTTCATTTTGATACCACATACGACCCCGTCAAAACTTTTCCAGGGAAAATCATGAATTTTCCGACACCCGGTCTGAAGGGGTTCGTTCAAAACATGTTTGCCGGAGAACCATACATCGGATCGGGCTGAAATTAGAACTGGACGTCATCAATTTCGATTATCTCAAATTTGATATCCCACATGGCTGTGTAAAAACTTTCCCAAAGAAAATTCCAAATTTGGCTTTATTTTCTAGATTTTTTTTAAAGAGAACCATATATCGGATCGAGCTAAAATCTACATTTTTGACAACAGATATTCTGTACCTTCATTTTGATCACAAACACGGCTCCGGCAAAAGACTTTGACTTTTTTTCAAATTTTGATTTTTTCCCCATACTAGTTAGTACCCGTCCGACAAAAAAAAATCGACAATCTTCGATCGGGGATTGCTCGAGAACCCATGATGCGATCGGGCTGATTGTTGGATTCTCTGAAAGCTAGCGATCACGTGAGCACTCACAATATTCCAAAAAAATTTCCAAAGAAAATCACAAATTTTCCGGACGAGTATTCAGGATTTTTTTTTAGGAGAACCAGACATTGGATCGAGACGAAATATTTTTTTTTCGCAATCTGATGAATGTACCTTCATGTCGATACCACACACGACCCCCTGAAAACTTTTCCAGGGAAAATCATAAATTTTCCGACCCCCTCTACACATTTGGTTGTTCAAAACATGTTCACTGGCAAACCAAACGTCGGATCAGGCTGAGGTTTGAATGTTTCGCAATCGATTGAATGTAGCTTCATTTTTATACCACACACGACCCTCTGGAAACTTTTCCGGGGAAAATCGCAAATTTCTCCCCCTCCCCCGCGCATGGGGGTGTTCCTAATATGATTGCCGGAGAACTATACATTGGATCGGAACGAAAGAAGAATTTTATGCAATCTAATAAATGGACCTACATGTTGATACCACTCATGACCCTGTGGAAAATTTTCCGGGAAAAATCGCAAATTTTCCGACACCCCTCTACACATTGGGTGTTTCAAAACATGTTTACCGGCAAATCAAACGTCGGATCGGGCTGAAGTTCAAAATTTTCGCAATCAATTGAATGTAGCTTCATTTTGATACCACACATAACCCTCTGAAAGCTTTTCCGGGGAAAATCACAAATTTCCTGACACCCCTCTACACATTGGGTTGTTCAAAACATGTTTACCGGCAAACCAAACGTCGGATCGGGCTGTGGTTTGAAATTTTCGCAATCAATTGAATGTAGCTTTATTTCGATACCACACACGACCCTCTGAAAGCTTTTTCGAGGAAAATCATATGACATTATGATGATGATTTCTAATTTGCTCTGAAATTGGGGAATTAAATATCAACATATTTTTCATTAGAATCTAATTTCAGGATTGTGATTTTCTTCAATAATCTAGAGCTCTGTCTAGATGAAGTTGTTTCTCCAATAGAGATCATCTACATGTAAATGCATTGATTGTCAAAATAACACATCCATACAAATAAACCAATCCTATTCGATAATACTATTCTGAAAACTTGCAATACGAGCATTTTCCTTGGATACAAAAGCAGTTCCACATCAATGTATGTAAATCCTAGTAACCTATATATAGATTCTGACTCCATATCCCCTGATTCCCCCTGAAAAGATCTAGTAACTGATAAGAACTTCAGCTGCCAATAGCCTCCTATAATTTGCCTCCCGTTTTCCGCCAGTTCGTCTGTTTGCCGCTAGTATATAGCGGCGCCACATCCGAGTGTAATTATACAAATCAACGGAACCGGACCACGATCGCAGTCTTGTCATGCTTCGCATTCCCCCCCCCTCCCTCATCCCCTCCTTACCCCCCTCCCCCTACACTTCCCCCCCCCCCCTCTACCTACCACTACGATCTCCACACACCAACTCCATAGACTGCCTTCAGCCATTCGTTTCATTTGAATTTCTAATGAAGCATACATTTCTGACGTTTCTCACTCCTATGCAAGTCAGTTTTATGTCAAAGTGCGGTCGTTCTGACAGTGAATACGTCATCAAGTGCGTCACAGAAAGAACGTGACGTGATCATCTGTTTCAACATTCGGAGCGTTATTATGACATAGTTTGATATGCGTCTTGGCCGATACTTGCGGTCATGTATAGAGGGCGATTAAGCCATATTAACGTGCACCCGATTTAAATGTACGGGCAGTAACTAATAGACGATGATCTGAAGCCCTTCACAACACTATGTGGAGTGTGGAATAATCAACGGTCAAATATGTTCAGAATGTATTATTATTCAAATTTGGATTCAGTGAACAAATATTCTATATGACAGGAAGTGTAAGTTCAGTTTAATGACAACTATCCACTTTGTTTGCATCAGTAGGTTCATCTTTTGATCAATGATATGTCATTTACTCATTTGTTTCAAGTTTTCCGATATATACTTTTCATTATGATATTCTTAGAATGGTTGATTTTGGTCGACGAAACAAATCATGGATCTTCCACGTGACATCTATTAAATTGATCTCTCCTACAAGCACCTGAAGCGCATAGGAATACTATTCAAGGGAAATGCAGCGTGCCCCTTGTGCAAGCTTGAGATCGAGATGCAGAACACCCACTTGTCTGCTCAGCACTTGTTCAACGTCGAGTAGTGTTCAAGTAACAGGGATTGTCTGATGGCAGCTCGAACGAGGTGAGACATATCAGAAGTGGGGCTCAAATCACAATCTTGAAGAGATACAATCATACAGAGTACTAGTTTCACTTCACACATGGCGCTGAGTATTCCCAGTTGACTCAGCCACCTCTCGGGAGCACATCGAGTCTGCACGACGAGTATTCCAACAGTTCGAGGCCTGATTGCCGACCTCTTTCATTATTACCTGTAGACAACTGTGAGTCATCACACGGATTGATGAGCTCTGACAACTTGTCTGTCCTATCTGCCCGGGAAATTAATCGCCCGGAGAATTGTACCCGGAAAATGTGTCAACCCTTATTGTATTAATATCAACAACGTCAATATGTTTAATCCTGACGGGTTTCCGTGGTTTTCCTCAGTCGTCAGTGTATATACTGGGATGTAAGACCAACAAATTCACTCGGTCACGACCAAATAATATCGACAATCAAATGGGAGAATGCTGATTACTGAAGAATTTAGATGGATAGTGAATACAATGAAAATTTAATATATTCAGATGAAAATGGATGATGAAGGAACATTCAAGAAAGAATCGACGAATGAATGAATAATTCAGTGAATGAATGTTCAGACGAATCAATGCAAAATAACAGAAAGATTTGTAATCGGAACTGATATAGTCAATAAAATGATAGGTATAAATACAAGAAGAAGTAAGAAAGACGAAAACGGAAAAATTGGAGAATCAATCAGAAACATCAACATGGTGAGAAGATTTGCTGAGAAGATTGAACATTTTCTCCTCGATGTAGATGTTTGAGCTGTTAACTAACCTGAGATGATAATCCTGACTTCGAACACTCCTATGCATGGACACATTGCATGCCTATCAATCAAATTGTTCGGAATATCTCGTTAATTCCACGATTTATCGTTATTTATCGGTTATAAAGAATGATCAGGTGAAGTCTATTAGCTACAGCATCAGTACCAATTGTCCACTCTTTTAACGCCCCAATTCGCCCAATAAAATATATTGCAACGACTAATTCATGACTTGAATAGTCGTATGCATCGAGAAGAGATGAGGGAGCTGCCGATCATTAAAATATTATACCATTGGTATAAGTACAAACGTCAACACTAAAAAAACTGCTCTGGGAATTCATTACTTTAATGAGTAACGTATTTATTTCGAATATGAGAGAAGAATATAGTACCTCTTCTTTGTTTTTATTTGATGTTCTCATTGCTGTTTCTCTCTGAAGAACTCACGCCCTCTTTGATCTTTGTCAGTTCTAGTAGAAGTAGAGTATGAACGTTAATGAAGTTTCATTGAATTCAAAAAATACTCTTTCGAAAACTGAAAAACTGTCCACGGATAGTTCTACTGTCAACTCGATCACTCTATTCCTATAGAACAATAATGAAGTAATCAAACATTTTCTTCATTGAATAGTAGTCAAATTGGATCCATGTGTTCAATTATATTCATGAACTTCGAATAATTATATTCCATATATTCATTATTATAATTGCTACCACCATTTCGTGATTTCAAATGATCAATTCTTCATCCCTCCTCAACGCAAATTGATGGTTTCAATAGAAATAGCGTGAGCATCCAGTTACATTAGGAACAATAAACAGACACAAAGCTTCAAAGTTGAAAAGATTAACTGTATTTAGATGAGAATAATAAACTTGCATCCACCGAAAAAGGCTGTCTACACAGAAAAATGTCAGAACTTCGGTTTTCCTACGTGAACGAGTGTGTTCAAAAAGTATAATACATAGTATTTCGATTGTTGAAGTGAGGAGTTAGATCTCGAGAACCGTTAGTTTGTCACCACTGCATTGAAACGTCACGTCTCCCCAATCTCTGAACTATGTCGTAATCCCTTCATTGCCAGACATCGCCCTAAGACATAGCACATCCTATGTCCTATGAATCTACAATCGAGACCAGTAGATGTGTGTGTGGCTCCCAATGGTACAGTACCCGAGCTGCATATTAGCAGGAACTATTTACAACTTACATGCTAGGAAGTGCCGGCAAGAGGGACAGAGAGAGACAGAGAGAGAGAGAGAGAGGAGATTAAAACGGAGGGAATTTAATCTAACTATGACGAATGTTGAGTTACAGAGTTACAGTTATATCCTCCTCATAACTGGGTGAACAGGAATTAGAACGTTCGTGGCATTGAAGATGAACGCAATTCTCTAGCCGTGTCAAGTATAAATGATATTATCATATGATCCATGGAACTGAGTTTGAAATTTGACAAAGAAAAATTTGAACTAATAGTTTCCATCAGATTTGTGCCGAACATTTTTATATATCTTATATAATAATGATTATGGGAATTCAAATACGTTAAAATTTTCTCGCATTATTCATATGCAATGTATAAATACTCGAGAATCCACATTTGAATATATCTAAAAAACGATATTCTCAAGAAGTATGGTCTGTCTGGTTCCATTTAGGATGCCCGTGAATCTGTCCCAAGGACCTTAACTCACCTGCTCTAATATAACATACTATCTTGAGAATAATTGAGTGTTTCTCTCAAAACCTGGCACCTCCACCAATAATATAATCTTGGAAACATTTGGTTAAGAAATTACATCTGAAAATCATCTGATGACACTATTCCTCGGACATAATACATTACTCGTCTGGAACGAGCATCTCTATAAGCTGTTGAAACTCAATGTCGACTTCTTCATAACGCTTACGATCTGTGTGATGATTTTCATTTGGTAACGATAACTTCAGAGAGGTTTCAACCACATCATCAATTTTTTTGTAACATAAATGTGAGTGAAGTGATATCACAGAATGAATGATTGAATAGATATGGATATCGGGCCTATATATATATATATATATATATATACAGTACAACCTTGATAGTACGACGTTCAGGGGCGACAGTTAAATCGTCGTATTATCGCGATCGTCGTTATAAATGAAATTTATCCATTTTTTTTTTAATTATAGGAAGATGAAGGATTTAGGAAAATTAATTACAATAAGATACTGTATTGTCGTCAACAATTGACATTTTTGTTGTAGTCAGTACAGTTATGAATATAACAATAATTATTATTAGGTATTAGGTTTGTCGGCGGGTAGGATTTTTCCTACCCGCGGGCTGGAGAGAGGAGAGCGCGTGAGGCGAGTCGTGAGCTTGAGCTTGACTGCATCTTTGCAACGAAGTGTACATATTATTATTGCTTGTTACTTTCTGCAATTAATTCGTCGTAGTAATTGCATTTTTGATACTGTGGGGACCATTTTAATCGTCGTATTATCGCGATCGTCGTTATAATGAGCGTCGTACTAACAAAATAAAATAACATTGAGTCTTATGGGGATTGGCCGGGACTATCTCAAAACGACGTTCTATCGCGATCGTCGTTGTATCGAGCGTCATACTATCAAGGTTGTACTGTATATATATACATATATATATTTATATGAACAAAGAGTATATATAGGTATTCACGAGAATAATCATTAGAGAATGTACGAGCTGTAAGCCTAATCATGAGATGGTGATATGTATGTGTAATTAGTTCATGTTCAGATCACTCTTTAAAAATGAACTATATCCATAATTCGAACAATCATCCAACGAAAAGGGCTCACACAAATCACATGGCAAATTTCGATATGTACAATACGTGAAAACTATACAACAATGTAAGTACTTATTGGCAGTATAAAAATCAAACTATACATGCAAAGAGCGTATGCATGCGGAATACGTGAGAGAAGTTCCCGATAAAAGATGGATTTATATCGGAAGAGTAAAGTTTGCAACTTGTTACACGCCGATGTCAGCTATTCTACTGGTTTTATCCAAGCTAGGCGGCTGAATCAAATCACGTAGATTTACATAAAGAATATATATTCTATTGAGAAAGTCGAGAGCTGAGAATCAACTGCTATTGTCGTATAGAGATACAATAAAATCAGAGCCGTGACTGTTTGTGTGACCCAATATGACATCTGCGGTTCGGGAATACGTTTACTAAAGCTGGATATGCACTGGAAGGTCGAGCAGCCAACTTGACAGAGGCTCACATGCCTGACTTGACTT
Organism: Brachyptera putata; assembly: GCA_907164805.1. Taxonomy (NCBI): domain Eukaryota; kingdom Metazoa; phylum Arthropoda; class Insecta; order Plecoptera; family Taeniopterygidae; genus Brachyptera; species Brachyptera putata. Next base: position 382,487 of record OU015468.1, read on the forward strand.
TGTGCTCGATACGACATTCAGTGCTGTGAGGTTGGTAGTCTACACTGATTCGAGTACAGTCAATCAGAGGGCGGTCGTAGATTTGGAGTATTCAGGGTTTTCAATATATTGAAATGATGTACTGATGCTTATTGTGGGATCACGGTAGGCCTACTTACCGTATCTCTTATGAGTCCTTATTGGATGAAGAATTGAGAATATGTCAGAATATATGGTGGCCGACGACACATGATGATGATATAATATAAATTTGATTGAGAAAGAGAAAAAACACTGATTATTGATGAAGAATTGTGTCTAAAAAATCCAATGATAATAATAATAATTCCAATATGAATGATTAGTGAAAAAATATTGGTCGAAAATAATGATAGAGTATTGGTATGAACAGTACTATAACAATGATATCAGATTGCAAAAATGATTAATATTGATGCCCTGTGTGTTTGAATGTTTTCTCAGGAAAAGAGTAGACCCTTTCGAAGGAAATTCATCCATTCTAGATTGCATCCAAAGTGCATCACAACTCTGGATCTAGATTTCAATGAACAGTGGCGATATTTATCTCCCTAATTCTAGAGAAAACTAGAAATCATCATCTCAATTCCAGAAATTAGGATTACATCTGTAGTCCTCCAAGAAACCACGAGTCATGCTTTGGCATTACCGATTCTGTATCGAGACAAAAAAAGAATCGAGTAATTTGAAACGGGCAGGGTCTTGGAGAACCGAAAATACGTCATAATTTCTGAAATTGAGATGATGATTTCAAGTTTTCTCTAAAGTTCAAGAGGAGTAAATATCGTCATTGAAATTTGAAATCTGGTTTCAGGGTGATTCTGTCATTCAATGTAAGCTGACTGGACTGCCCTACTGTGTGACCAGCTCATATTCTGTGTGTGTGTGTTTGGAAAGGAAGTTTTTATTCCACCGTTTGGTTCCAATGTCGTGAGATCTGATGAAGTTACCAGGAATACATGTCTTCATAGCTCGAGCATTCAGCGAGCTGTTTCATATCCTTCGTCTGAGGATTAGTTCAGATTCCACACACATCATGTGATCCTGGAACACAGCCGTGAGGTGATGGCACGGAGCACATCGAAGTCAAGTCTGCGCTTGCAGATTAGAATAAGAGGATTGGGTGTTTTTCATATTTCTGTATCAGTTATGAGAATTGCACGTCTGGCTGATGCCAAAAGACATGCCACTCACACCTTCCTTGAAATCATGGATAACTTCGTCCAGAATATACTAATTGGAGCTGAAGGGACATGAAATGTATGAAAACACATACATTTCAACTTTTCAATGAACTTGGATACAAAATTTATCTCAAAATTTCCATACAGGAGACATAGCTCCAATCTAGCTTCACGGGTGGAATTCATCACATATCGTTTTCAGCCCTTGGAACAATTTGAAAAATTACCATTACTCAATGATGAAATAGGCTATATAGGCATATATCTACATTTTTCCATCAACATCGAGACTTGATACGAAAACATTGTCTCTCAATCAAGGCTTTGCGTGGGAGTAGGATCGTTTGGATGGGGCACTATGAAGCAAACTAACCTAATTTGAACCAACCCAACAAAACAAACAACCCAAACTAATTTATCATGAATTGAAACTAATTTGAACCTACTTCCGGTTCGGTGAAAAGCCACATCGGATTCATGTGCCATTGATCAGTGCGATGGACTCACTAAGGTGACTTGACTCGCTTCACGGGCTCTACTATTGGCTAATAGAGATCAGTGGTTCAAATGTGGCGTTTATCGGACCACTTGGCGTGAGTATATTCTGATAATCTCACTGACTATACTCACTTCTGACGTATACAGTCAAATGTGTTCTCAATTTATCAAATAATATACCCTCAGAAAACATAACTTCTTTGTTAAGAGTGTAAATAGCGAATTGTATAATCAAAGATCTCGACAGACCTTACACGTATTTATAATATTACAACGTATATAATATCTCCATACATAACAGAACATGTTGGAAACTTAATTACACAAGTTCTAGAACTTGAACTTAATTTCGTACAATGAAACGCTCCGAGTGAACGATGAAACTTCTCAAATGGGTTTTGGAATCCAGTTAGGAACGAGTACCGGTAAAGTTATGGAATATGATATTGTGAATGTTGTCAAGTATTAGAAATGTATGAATATTGAACCTATCAACTTCTTGTAGAAGAAATGAGTCGAAATGGGAAATGATACAAAAGCAACCGACTGGAAAGATATATAATCAAGGAATGCTGAATGCATTTACACTTCACTTGAGAGGAATTATTTGTGAATAGAATCGATTGAATCCAGTTTATACAGAATATGTTACTCGAATCATAAACAAATCCGAATGATGATGAGTTTATATTAGTTTTCTGATTTGCAAGAATCTGGATTCATTTCAATTCTAAATAAATACGTCTTATATATAATACTCGTGCAAAATGTTATTTATCAATGGGAATTGCAACATATAATTTGAAGAGCTGTGTAGACATCCGCTTCTATAGTTCATCATTATCAAGAACTATACAGATAATATTAGGAGTTCTGTATTGAAATTCAGCTTAAAACCGTGTTATATTATTTTTATCGTGTTAATATTTTGAATCTATGTACGGTATTTATAACAAACAACGAATTTTGGCCATTGTTTTTCTTAGTTCGCATCAGAATTATTGGATCAGCGATAGCTATGAGTGACTTCCATCCTACTCTTACGGCGTGTGTTTTTTCATGTTGTTTATTTGTAAGAATGGAAATTGCCAGTCTTTTCGATTCTCACTGTTTCGTATTAGTGTGAGATATTACACTACAGGTTTTATGATATTGATAAAGTGGATTAAAACAAAGGAAACTTCATGAAATATTCCGAATATATCCCTGTCAATTCTTGCTGAAAGTCAAACGTATCACGAGAACACATGAAACCTATTACGAATGGCACACAGTTTGCACGGTGGTCAGAGAAAAGAACGTCTATCGTCAGCTGTAAATTGACCTCAATCACGACCTGTATTGAAACCTGACTCGAGTCCTGTGATGGCATTCTCACCGACCGCTCTCGACCGTTTAACCGTTCACACGTAGGTCACGCGCGGAAACGGTTCGAACCGGTAAACCGGCATGATTTGTGGGGACAAAGTTCGAGGCGAACAGTTAATTTATTTCTATTGAACCGAGTAGAATAATGCAATCAATGTGTGTTCATGGAGAAGACAATTTACGTCGCACAAAGAAGATTGAATGAATGTTATTTCATGATCTTCATCAAAATCATGAATGAGTAGAGTTCAATTTATTATGAGCACATTTCATCTCGTACTTGGCATATTGATTCTAACATGTGTCGTGTTCACAAAAGAATATCCTGACAACAACAAATGATAGATATGTAATCAAGCATACCTTGGTTGCTAAGTCAGCTGAGGCACCGCTTTAGAAACTAAAGTCACCGTTGGGCGCAAGTTGGTGATATTTTGTGAACGTTCTTTCACTTATTATAGCTTCTCAGTTTCATTATCAGCTGCTCATTCGTACCCCCGTATAACCTAGCTGTTGGTGGGGTCCTTAAGAAAATAACAATGACAGTTTCAAACACAGTAACTCTTAGATAGCAATATTGTACGTTGATGACCACTGATTTATCGGAGCCAGTTCAAGGAATATGAGATGAAACAGTCACATCCTTCTGAATGTTGCATCACGATCTTCTGAGTGACTGTTCTAGTTTCAAAAGTTCCACAGTTTTCCTTTCAATTATTCAGTTTCGAAAGATGGTTGATGAACATGAATTGAACCCAGTTCAGAGTGGAATCAAATGAAGAATTATTATTGAATACAAAAATATTGTTTCATTGATAGAAATACATGAAATTAATTGAATTTTCTCAATTGAATGGTGATACATGAACGATTAAGGTGAAGACATTCAGGGAAAGAACACATGAATGAAAGAGCTAACTTTGAGACAATATTTGTGAGCTTTTTGAAAATTCAGCCTTTCCATGATTGTTTACTTTTGTTCAATGGATTCCACAATGTATCACACTTCATTGCACGAAGTATCTATATGCAATAATGATTAACATTCAATGTTCAGAACGAATTGATTGAGATTGGCCAACTCCCAGGATAATAACACCAGCTATGAACAGGTTTCTTGCATATCTTTTATCCATCAATAGTTAAATATTCTCCCGCAACAGCTGGTAAATTTACTCACGTTAATCATGTAAGTGATATAATTGGGAGAACTAAAATCCCCCGGTCGTTTTCTGTTTCATGTGGTTCCATGCGGATAATTGAAGTTTTATTAAAATATCCTTCCACAAAGACACCAAACCAAGTTTCCTCGATGATTATTACAGTCGGCTGTAACGTGTCTGCGATACAAATGTAACGAGAGTGATTATCGTTATAGCAATTAAATACAGGGATTAGGAAGTTTCGTGATTCGAAGTGAAAGGTATGTGTGATAGCTGGTAATATGCTGGTATCATGTGTGTAATAAGCGAGTAGTTTGAATCTTTGGTTACTAATAATGCTCAATTATTGAACTTCAGGAAATCGGCATATATCAACAATACCCTAATGACCTAGTGTGCGAATAACGTGGCAGTAGCTCTAACTGTCAGTTTGAAGTTGGCAGCACCGTGGTTACGAATGCTAATTTTTTTCACTAACTCTCAGATAAAGGCTAACTGGATTTAGGACTTGGTTTCTGTGAACATGTTGTATCTTTTACATTCACCCCCCTTCCTTCCTCCTCCCCTTCCCCTTCCAGATAGCCTACATGTTGATGAGTTAACCACGCAACCAATAATTTTGAAACAGGAGAGAACGAGAGAAAACCGGGAGGAAGGATCCTAAAGAAGGAGTGGTTCTGTGTTGTTAGTTTGAAGAAGTATCATAGGAAAAAAACAACAATCACAACAGATTACTTCAAAGTTCAAAACATCATATTTGAATGTCAATCACTGCTGCTAGTTTTCACAGAATAATGAACTTACGATGAACTTGAGAATACACTTGCATGCATTCTGTCTGTATCAAATGACGATGGTAATCACGAGTGACAGAGTTATAGTTTCTCATGGAATTACTGCATATTACTGTACTTGTGATTATCATTCGTTGGCCAACGTTACATTCTAGTTTCATATACATATATGTCGTCTCACATTGAAACATGATATATGACACACATATATATATATATATATATATATATATATATATATATATATATATATATATATATATATATATATATATATATATATATATATATATATGTATGTAAATTGAGTGATATGGGCTAATGGATCTAATTATCGTTACCTTGTTTCCAAACGTCGTATAGTATATTTCGATGCCGCTTCCTCACTCGACTTACCTCTAATTAGGACAACCATATACTCACGGCATCAGATTTCTTCACGTCAAGTTTCTGAGAAGAGATTCCAGCTCACAGATCATGATATCAATATATAAACTTTGTTCCCAACTCTGATGACTCGTGACTCTCAGATGTAATCTACTCCGTGTTGTCAAGATATTCGATTGTTGTCAACAAGCTGTTGGTTGTGTGTGTGTCCCTGTTCCCAGCTTGTTGGGTATCATATCTACTCGGGCTCTTATCTTGGTTCCCCTAGAGGGCGCTTTTGACTCCTTCCGATGCGCGGCACGAACTGCACCTAATAGAACACAACCTAAACACATTCACCTGGGCTTACTCGTGGTCATTGGGCTCACCATGATATTTACGAGCTAGATAATAAGCTATTCAATTTTCTCGTTCTTGATTATTTATTTACAATAGATCATATAATTATTCTCGTTTGAATCTGTGTATCGTTTGCCTCTTGCAATACATATCTCAAGGGTACCCGGACCGGCTACACTGCCTTTGTTAAATCAGTCCTGTTCATGTAGGTTCTAGGTCATACGGGGGTACGAATGAGCGGGTGATAATGAAACGATGAAGTGATGATAGGTGAAAGGACGTTTACAAAAACCCATGCCTTATGCTGGACTCGGATCCACGCCCAACAGTGACTTCAGTTATTACCGCTAGCGATAGTTGACTTAGCCACCGGGGCGGATATTTCATACAAATATCCCGCTCATTTGTACAAATGTAGAATTCCTAAAATATTATATATCCAACTTTTACCCTAACTCGCCCGTTTGAAGTCTGACAGCTCACTCAGCTGACATCAATATGCATGACTCGACTGTCAGTAAGCATTATCCTCGCCCCCTGCGGGCCCCTCTCACGGTCTGTGGTCATTAACAGCTCCTCTTACCCATCCTCTCATCTGCTAATTGCTGACTTGAGAGCTCGCATTCCACCTTCGAGCACTGCTCAAAGACGCCGGCGCCTCTCACGCGCTGATTATCCTAATGAAGTGCGCGTTCAGAGTATTAGAAGACATTGTGAGACGAGATGAGGGAAACGAGATACGTGCTGGCGTGGTCGGAAGAGAGTGGTGATTGGTTCATCTCTGTGATACCCCGTCTGAACGATCATATATTCTCAACTTTTTCTTTGGATTTTCAGTTATTCATTGAATTCCATCAATTGGCTTTTTACTAACTTTTGGTACATTTTACAATACTCATTCTCCCAATTCCAGAGAAAACAAGAAATCATCATCTATATTTCAAAGATTATGATCTTTTCATTTGTCTTTCACAGTTTTTCTTCCGAGTCGTGGAGTCACGTGACCGAGTTTCACGTCATGACTTATTATGATCTCTGAAGGACAATCAAACTGATTTCAATTCCTGACATTGAGATAATGATCTCCGGTTCCTCTGTACCTGTGCGAATAAATGATATATAAGTTCCTCTGAGTTTATCATGTTGCTATGACGCCATGAGTTTATCATGTTGCCATGACGTCACAGCCAGAGAACATGGAGGTTGTCTCTATTAATGAAAGTAGGGGAAAGTAGTCGAGTGGAAATGAATGCTGAAGGTTTTCAAGCAACAGCTCCCGCTTGTGCTCAACAAAGATTCTAATGTAGTTGAGTATAGCTAAATACATTACCAGATGAAGTTAAGAGTATAACGTTTCGTCTCAATCCAATTAGCGTCTCGTGATTCTGTTGGTACAGTATGGTACCAACCTTTATAAGTATATTATATAGTAAATTATAGTACATGAATCGTATTATGACGTCGGTAAGTACGCGTGTACACTTACGGCCACATACTTTCCCCCAAAATTTGGATCAAATATTCATTGAAGTCTGAGAATCGTTCTAATGGTCGATTCACAGACTGTACATAAGAAGCGTGTGTTCATTGTCTGCTTGATTCGGTGCTTGAAAATATGTCGTTTTCTTGAGGCGTATTTCAGTTTGACTTGATTGACCACTTTATGTGAGCTTGAGTGTGCACAATGTATAGAACAAAATATGTTGTATATTGCAGTGCGAGAAATAACTAATCGAATGCACATTTTTATCGAAGATTTTGATTCGCTGATTCAAAAGGACGCAAATATATTCCTATTCTGATTGATATAATATGAAGAATTATTCAAATTCGAGTAAAGTCCGATCTGAAGAATAGTTATTCATTGTTACAATCGTTCAGAACAATATTTCCAGGTGTGCAATTCAGTGAACAGTGAGTGCTAGCGCCAGGAATAGTGTCAGTGCTAGCGCGACCCTTGCTTTGCGGGCGGCATTCCAGTTAATGCTAGCGCGACCGCTGCTCTGCGGGTTGCGTTCAGGGTGATCCGCTTATTTCATGCCCTCCAAAGTGATTTCAGTGCAATATTCTAATAGTTCTCCACTATTTCACACAGTTCATTGCTCAAAAATATTTCAGAAATATCCAATGAAAAAAAAAATGAAAATGAAAAGATGAAAAAAAAAAATGAAAAAAACTTTAAAAATTTGAAGGAATTTCCTATCGAAGTGGCGTTGGTCGAGTTGAATATCATTATGAGATTCTGTACACAGATTGTGGTCAATGACATTCTCATATATCAGGAAATGGACATGAAACTCTGACCGAAACGAATCTCACAGTTCACCGATAATGATTTCCATCTAATATAAATATAAATTTGATACACTAGGAAACGCCTTATATGCGTTGTGAGATGAGCTTAGAAGTATGGAAATGTAGAATTAAGATTATTTGGTCGGCTCAATGTACATATACGGGCCCATGGATCACTTCAAAGGTTCAAAACCGCGGCTGCCTGTTGGTACGTGGACCTTGGTTTCCAAAAATTATACCAGTGCCTTCTTCATACCCATCAAGATTTTAAACGTTTTAATTTATTGGTGACACTTGTTGCTCACATTTAATATTTTCTTAATGCTTTCTTAATTGCTTTTATTGATGTGTAAAAAAAGTACATTACTATTTGATAATAATCCAAATGAAATACATAAAATGATATCAATAGAATAGTATACATGGCAAAATATCTGAAGAAGTATTTAAACATTGTATCAATAATGTGTCATATTTTTTTCATATGTGAGTATTGAAGGTATTATATATTGTATAATAATAACATCTCCCATATTTGGAAATCTGTTATCGATTTGTATCGTTCGGATTATTGGAAACCTTTCCAGAGCCGAAACTCTGTGAACATTGAAAACAAAATGGAGGTCAATCAGTTTGTGAGCATAATAATGCTGATTCACTTCCTCCATTAATGAGAGATGAAAAAATGTGAACTCCACTATTCCTATTGAAATGAAACTTCCATTATCTGTTCCCGTATTTAAAATTCCAATTGAAGAGAGCAATTATCCAGATCACCCTCAGTGAATCAGTATATTATTTATTCAGGATTTTTCACGCACTCGAGGAATATAATTTCCAGTGAAAATCAGTGGTCCTCAACTGAGGTCAGAATGCCGATGTGGAATAGTTCGAACAAGACTAAGGCTATCAGGATACCCTGAGATGATCACAATGGTTAATTATCTCGTTCAAAATGTAACTCATCAATTGATATCGGATGAGTTCTGATAAAGTGATCATTCTTCATTATGTGTTCATCAAAACATGAAAAATATTCAAACTTTTTCATATTTCAATATTTCAATATTTTTAAATATCATTCGCTGTATAGAATATAGGCCTTTGCACATTTCTGAATATGGAATGTTTATAGAAATTGTTTGAATATCTATAATATCAGTCATGGCCTTTTGTCCTCGACTGTATGCGAGATTGTCTGCTCCACAATCACAATACCATGTGACATTTTAATGACGTAACACTAAGCCTTCTAGCTTCATTTATTTGCAGTGGCAAGCGGTGCACGTCAGCTGAAATAAAGCTCCGCGGAGAGCTGATTAAATTGTCATTTTCACGTAGCTATATCTTCGTCCTCTAAGAACACTGACAATACACTAAGCTCTCTGGAACCACAACTAAGAAACACGGCATCATGGTGTTGTACTTATAGCCTGTATCCAACAGCTAGGACTTACACAGTGGTCTGAGTCGGAACATGCATTTCTCTTCCGTGAATTACTCATGTAAGAAGTACTTTGACGTTTGATTACAGTTCAATCATTCATGAATATAATTAATTTAATTGATTGAATGAAGTTCATGATGTTGATAACTAGGAAAACGCCATATATGCGTTGTTAGACGAGTGGATAGTAAAAGTATGGGGAAAAATGGGGAAAAACTGATTCGAGTGGTACCGATTTGGTACATTTTATGTTTTTTCTTCAAAATGGCTGACCCGATCAAGCTGAAAATCTCCAGAAATGTGTATCGAAATGTAATTTAACTTCACGCAAAATTTTATTTTTTGGGATTTTTTTTCCGCTGTGTTATTCTAATGGGTATTCTTGAAATTTCTAAAATTAATCTAAAAAAAATTACCTCCCGATAATGCCTCAAAACTATACAGATCTGAGTTAGACGAGGAACCATATTGGAAAAAAGTTTGAAGTTGATGGCTGTATCAGTTTGACCTGTGGAGAACGACAAGAAAAAAAAAAAAAAAAAAAATCGGTATGTCAAATTGAATCCTCGCTGAAGCTCGTCTGATAATTGTAGATTTGAATGATTCTATCAACGTATTATTAAACAATACTTACTATTCAGAGTAAAGTGCCTGATAATTCAACAGCCGGTCGAATGTTGTCTCTTGAAATCACAGTCACTGAACGCTCTGAAAGTCAGTTTTCATCTGATGAGATTAAAGTGACTGAACTTTGTTCTCCATCGAATACAACATCGAAACAAGATCAGCAAAGAGGCTGGGAACTCCATTCTCCCGACTGACAAGTCTGATAAGACGTCGTCAGATTTATTCCCAGTGACACATTCGATGGAATTGCCTGAAGTGTGAAGTCAGGTTGGGAGTGGTTGTGCAATCGCAGGACCAGTACATCATCCAGTATTCTACTTATCTTCCGAAGAGGAAAGCTCAATGAAATCCAGATGACAGTGAATAAATAAGAATGGTTGACTCTCAGCACGTGGGTGACCATGGTTACCATCAGAAAAAAATAGAAATATTCAGAAAGCTTCGTGTTGATACTAGAAAAATTCAAGACGAAATATTTAGGTAGACACAACCGAATGCCTTTTTTTGTAAAGCGTCTCTAAACGTCCCCAAATGACCATGGATCACTAAAGGGTTTACTATCCACATACCTAGTAGATTATCTCATTCATGCGGTAATGCAGGTGTATTTCTATTTATCTTCCAATTTCCAATCATATCAGTATTGTTCCTTTGCATTTGTTTGGAAATGATTGACATCCTGGTAAAAATGGGTCAAGTTCATTGAGTTGAATATTCCCATTCATCTTATTGTTCTCACAAATATACCGCAGTAACGTGACTTTCCTTTCTTTCAACTTGAAGCAAAAGCTTTCTACATGACCGTATTGAAACACAACACACACTGACATACGAAACGAGCTACCAACTGTAAAATAAACCAGGAGAATGTATAAAAAGCTCGAGGTTGTGTTGCTTTATTTGGTGAAAAACGTCGGAAATGTTGACAGACATGAAAGAGGCGGTTATCGAATGGAATAGTCTTGTTAAACTGTGCCAGTGTGAATCAAATGGATGCATCGAGTGAATAATCGCATATATAGTTCGCACAGTTTCTTTGATATGTGAACCAAAAACCTGGTATATAAATAAAGAACAAAGTGCGACTTGGAGTGGGTTCAATGAACAGAGTATGAACCCTTTGGGGCTTTAATACACACACACATATATATATATATATATATATATATATATATATATATATATATATATATATATATATATATATATATATATATATATATAGTTTTATCCAAGTGACACAGGGGTGGAGGGGCATGTTGGAGACCTCAGTTCGATCCTCATCTCCGTCCATCTATACAGAGGTTTTTCGTGGTTTTCCTCGGTAGCTTAGGCTGATGCCGGGGTGGTTCCTATACGACCGTTTCTACGCCCACTTTCCTTCGCAAAGCCTGAAAACTTCCATCTCATCAACCCGTCATTTCGATAGTCATTCATTCAACGCCAATATATCCTGATTATCACCATACTGTGTCGTAATGGATTATCGTCCAATTATCTGAGTGATAATGTTTCATTTCAACATATCCACAGTTCATTATCAGCCTTCCTCAACCTTTGGCTACTTCTTGGTCTCTATATCCTGGTGCTAAGATCGTCCCTGTGGTTCCCTGTTCGAACCTTGACCATGGCAGAATCAACCATGGCCATCCTTAACCTTGTGGATTGTTATTCTTGAGAACAGTTGATGGTCCTTGAAAGAGCCTCAAGAGACGAAAGGTTCTTCTCAGATGGAACTGTCAACCGTCTCAAAGAGGGGTAATCAGCAATCTACGAAATTAGAATTACCAAATATTCAGATATGAATATATTCATATATCCATTACATATTCAATATCTCCATAATATATACAACGAATCAGCTAAAAAGCATTATTTTGATCTGATCTGAAAGCGATCGCGTCATCATCCAAGTGATACATCAACTTTATTACAGGATTGAACAAAAATACTGTATATAATAAACACTAGAGATAACTCTTCGATACTGTTGGTTGGGGGTGGGGTGAGGAGATGGGCGGGGGGGGAGGGGGACACAATCATTGGGTGCATGTTTTCGACTGGCGCGGAAATGGCGGGTGTTGTGGGTATTGTGAGCAGGGGGTTGAGGGGGGGGGGTGAGGGGCATGTTCAAAAACCAATAAAAGCTTTTTCTTGTGCTCCTCGTCCCACTCAATCCGCTTACAGCGCGTTGTGACCCTTCAATAAACCATTAGACCTCACACACACACACACACACACACATCTCCACGGGCTGGTCAGATCTGGCGAGTGTGCGGGGTCGACCGGGTGTTCGGGTGTTCGGGCGTATCTAGGCACATTGACGATCGCTCGTGTTGACCTGTCGTCTTGGAGAGAGAGACCCGTGTATCTATCCACGTGAGGTGACGGTAAGTTGGTGTAGCGACGATCTCATCCGGGACAAGTGGAATTATTCCATCTTAGATATCATATCTATATTCCATATATATATATATATAACTGATGGAATTCACGAGAATATAATGTGAAATGAGGTATACAGACCATGTTAATCAGAGAGCATGAAATCATCCAGGAGAAGATATTCAACTACACATGGTTCGTGACATGGACAAGAATTGTAAAGATGAACTTCTCTATTCTCACCCCTTCATAGGTGATGTGTGAAACAATCATACTCAACACAAACATACGACGACTAATGCGAGAGTGAAATATATGTCATATCCATTAACAGTTGATAAAAAGAGCGTTTTCATGATGTAAATATAAAACACGAGCACGCATGTATAGATGCGGAGAAAAAACACAAACAAACAAGCTGCTAGTTATAAACAAATAAACAATACTGAAAATACAGTACATTAAACGAAAGTAGAAAGTATTTTTCTCTAGCATTGTTCAAACAAAAATGAACATTTTTCTCGTCTGATCGAACTCTGTGATGTGTTCACATGAATACAGTGAGATTGAATGATAACAAGGGAAATGAGAATGGAGGCGTTGAAAGAAGAGCAGGAGGAGAGAGTGAGAGGGAGAGACAATTGGTACCTTCAACGTCACTTCTCAATGAGACACTTCAGATGCAAATAATCCCTCCTCCAGCTAAGCCAGGCCTAATTCATAGAGGATAATGTTGCTGTTCTTGATTGGATTGCCTTTTCGATACGATCTTTAATAAAATGCTCACTTCTCCGAGAACTGTCTTCTGAATCGTATCCTCCTGTCGGCGCGAAAACAGTTTCAGAAGCGGAAACGTTAATTGCTCATTAGAGAATTATTGAGGAAGACACGTTAATAGTATACTGGATTATTTTTGAGAAGTCGAGAAATGGAACTCAATCTTGAAATTGCCGACGATGACTGATGATAAAATTCAGATCGCTCAGAGAATTATAATTGTATTCGTTTCCAAACGAAGAGATACGCATAGTAACTTGATGTGAGTATTCAGAAAGTGATTTCATTGATGCAATGTCGGAGAGAATTCGAATCGTGAATATCATAATATTTCACTCCTTTGTGTGATTGATTAAAGAAGAACGTGCTCGATTTCAGCCTGGACATTGATCTCTAATCTTTTCTATTCTGAGGGAAACCCAGAGTAACACGGAGTAACATTTTCACTGTCACCATAATATATGAACAGTTGCAGTGAATGTTATTCAGATGAACATACCGTCGTGAAAGTGCTTGGCACCATTCGGAGGAGTCGCATCAGGCCTCTACTCTGAAGTAGACCTACGCTCATCGAGAGGTGACATCGAACTGTTCTTAGCTCTTGATTAATCGTTTAATGGCATATCGTGTTGCTAGGTGACCGAGTGGATACTTATCCAACTTGGCTACAAGACTAAACATTCAGATCTTGTTGAAGGCAACTAGTTGGTTTTCTCACGCAGCAACTTGATGCTAACCGCAATACGTTTCAATAGCAATGATAATATATCCACCAATTCTTGATCACCACAGTCATGAGATTATAAGAAGAGCCATTGCCATAATACAACACAATATTTAAAAAAAAGTGAACATTTATGAAATCAACGATACACATAATAGAACCGCCCTCAACAAAAACACATTGTGGAACATCATTCCTCAGAACATATCTTTCATTTGAACTATCAGACTTGGTTCTTGTCAGGAGGAAATTCTTTGACGAAGTAAACCCCGTTTGAATAAAAAATGAAAAATAATGTTCCAGATTGATTTTGGAATGATATGTTATACAATTGATCCGATAATGATAATAATGATATTAATCTGGATGATTGATATCGTTACAGAGTCTAGTATTGATACTATTTCCAGGATTGGGTTGGATTAGATTCGAACTAGGAAAAGTGTGTACTGAACTTCGGTTCAAGAGAGAACATACGCAATGTTTTTGCACACGGTCTCTATTGACTAGTTGTCCTGCCCATGCTGCGCTCGTGTGCCATGGGTGGGTTTGCGAAGCCACGACCTCTGGCAGTTTGTCTAGGGATCGTAATTATCTCTAATGGAATTAACTACCCTATTTGAGTATCCTTTCACCTGTTTTCGTTTCCATTAGCAATTCTTTCACGAGAACTAGCGTCAGCCCGTCGCTCGGCCGCATCGACCAATATGCGTCGTGGCCAAGCTTTTCAAGAGACCATGGGAGTCGAGTTAACGGAATGTAAGGTTATTAGTGATAACTTTTGAACGGTATGAGATATTGAAATTCTGAAATGAAATACATACAGACATTTTCAATACCTTTAAGATGGTGTAAGTAATAACTATTTATCTCGGATCGCCTGATTGTCAGGGATATAATCTTAAAAATACACATTTTCTCACCGTATTCGCGTAACAATTGGGCGAAATTATATAAATATCTATCACTTAAACTTTCTTGAAAGTATTGAAATTATCTGTACGTGTTTCCCTGTTATCATAATTTCCATATCTCATGCCGTTCGAAGTTATCACCGAAAAACTGATATTCGGCTCAATCGACTCCCGTGGACTTTTGATGACCGATTTCAGAGATGTTACATCGTGCTATTTCTGTGTAGCTCCACCTTGACGTTCATGATGAATTGTTATTTCAACAAATTCATATGTATATATATATATATACATAGATGGATATATCTTCAATCATGAGATGATCGTTTATGAACCAATGAACCATTCTTCAATCACTCTGTACTGTTGTAATTATCTCAATTCAAGATTGTCCGATTTAAATCGCGGTGCACGAAAACAATCAACACCGGTAAATTAGTTTGGTGTATTCCAGCCAGTAGTAATATTCCATGACCAGTCCACTTGGGGAGTGAACTTCTCATGATTATGATCATAAAACTGAGGAGTGAACTCTGTCACTGAGAAGAGTTTTTCTCAGAAAGAAATACAAAGAGGAAAGAAGGTATTTTCCTGTACCGGTTGTACCAAACCTTGCATCGAGTTGGAGTCAAGTGGACTCAGTGGACAAAGTGGGTGAAATGGAATCAATATGCTTGAATCAGCTGATTTCTGGTTCAAGTACGAAACCAAGATGAGTGAATTAAAATGTGGAACTTGTTGATTATTCAATCAATGCATATAATTCACTAATAACTGAACCACACATTGGATCGAGACAAAATAAGAAATTTTCGCGATCAATTGGATGTACCTTCATGTCGATACCACACACGACCCTGTGGAAAACTTTCCGGGGAAAATCGCAAATTTTCATACACCCCTCAGCACATGGGGTTGTTCGCGAATTTTTTTGGAGAGAACCACACATTGGATCAGGACGAAATGAGAAATTTTCGTAATCTAATGAATGGACCTTCATGTCGATACCTTACACAACCCTGTGGAAAATTTTCCAGGGAAACTTTTTCAAAACCTGTTTTCCAGAAAACCACACATCGGATTGGGCCAAACTTGGATTTTTTCGCATTCAATTGGATGTACCTTCATTTTAATACCACACACAGCCCTGTGAAAACTTTACCAAAGAAAATCGTAAGTTTTCCGACACTCATATGCGCAAGGGGTTGTTCAAAACATGTTAACCGGCGAACCAAACGTCGGATTTGGCCAAAATGAGATTTTTTTCGCATTCAATTGAATGTACCTCCATTTTGATACCACACACGGCCCTCTGAAAACTTTTTCGGGGTAAATCGCAAATTTTCCGACACCCCTTTGCACGGGGGGTTGTTCAAAACCTGTTTGCCGGAGAACCATACATCAGATCGGGCTGAAATTAGAACTGTACGTCATCAATTTCGATCATCTTGAATTTGATACCACTCACGGCTGTGTAAAACACTTCCAAAAAAAATTGCAAATTGGCCTTTATTTTCAAGATTTTTTTACGGAGAACCAGACATCGGATCGAGCTAAAATCAACATTTTTGGCAACCAATATCATGTACCTCCATTTTGATACCACACACGGCTTCGGCAAAAGAGTTTGACCCTTTTTCAAATTTTGGTTTTTTCCTCGTACTAGTACCCGTCAGACAAAAAAAATTGACAATCTTCGATCGGTGCTTGCTGGAGAAGCCACGATGCGATCGGGCTGATTGTTCGATTTTCGAAAAGCTAAAGATCACGTGAGCATTTTGATGCTACTCACGTTTTTCCAAAAAAAATTTCAAAGAAAATCATTAATTTTCCGACGGTTTATTCAAGAATTTTTTCACGAAGAACCAGACATCGGATTGAGACGAAATAAGAATTTTCCGCAATTTGATGAATGTACCTACATGTCGATACCTCACACGACCCTGTAGAATATTTTCCAGGAAAAATCGCAAATTTTCCGACACCCCTCAGCACGGGGGGGTGTTTGCGGATTTTTTTCCGAAACCACACATTGGATCGGAACGAAATATAAATTTTCCGCAATCGAATGGATGTACCTTCATGTCAATACCTCACACGACCCTGTGGAAAATTTTACAGGGAAAATCATAAATTTTCCGACACCCGATCTGCAGGGGGTTGTTCAAAACATGTTTGCCGGAGAACCATCCATCGGATTGGAGCAAACTCAGATTGTTTCGCATTCAATTGAATGTACCTTCATTTTGATACCACACACGGTCCTGTGAACACTATTCCAAAAAAAATCGTGAGTTTTCCCACCCCCGATCTGCAGGGGGTTGTTCATAACATGTTTGTTGGCAAACCAAACATCGGATCGGGCCAAAATTATATTTTTCCGTATTGAATAGAAAATACCTCCAAGTTGATACCACACACGGCCCTGTGAAAACTTTTCCGTGAAAAATCTCTGATTTTCCCATACCCCTCTGCGCATGGGGGTGTTCAAAACATGTTTGCCGGAGAACCACACATCGGATCGGAACGAAGTGAAAATTTTTCGCAATCAATTGGATGTCTCTTCATTTTGATATCACACACGGCCCCGTCAAAACTTTTCCAGGGAAAATCATAAATTTTCCGACACCCAATCAGAAGGGGTTTGTTCAAAACATGTTCGCCGGAGAACCATACATCGGATCGGGCTGAAATCAAAACTGTACGTCATCAATTTTGATTATCTTCAATTTGATACCACTCACGGCTGTGTAAAACACTTCCAAAAAAAAAATTGCAAATTCGCCTTTATTTACATCGTATCGGGCTGAAATCAGAACTGTACGTCATCAATTTTGATTATCTTCAATTTGATACCACTCACGGCTGTGTTAAACACTTCCAAGAAAAAATTGCAAATTCGCCTTTATTTTCAAGATTTTTTTTACGGAGAACCAGACATCGGATCGAGCTAAAATCAACATTTTTGACAACAGATATTATGAACCTTCATTTTGATACTGCACACGGCTTCGGCAAAAGAGTTTGACTTTTTTACAAATTTTGGTTTTTTTCCCCGTACTAGTACCCGTCCGACAAAAAAAAAATGACAATCTTCGATCGGCGATTGCTGGAGAACCCACGATGCGATCGAGCTGATTGTTCGATTTTCAAAAAGCCAGCGATCACGTGAGCATTTTGATGCTACTCACGTTTTTCCACAAAAATTTCCAAGGAAAATCATAAATTTTCCGACAGGGTATTCAAGAATTTTTGTACGGAGTACCAGACATTGGATCGGGACGAAATAAGAATTTTTTGAAATTTGATGGATGTACCTTCATGTCGATACCTCACACGACCCTGTGGAAATTTTCCAGGGAAAATCATATATTTTCCGACACCCGCTCTGCAGGGGGTTGTTCAAAACCTGTTTGCCGGAGAACCATTCATCCGATTGGGCCAAACTCATATTTTTTCGCATTCAATTGGATGAACCTCCATTTTGATACCACACACGGCCCTGTGAACACTTTTCCGAAAAAAATCGTAAGTCTTCCCACCCCCAATCTGCAGGGGGTTGTTCAAAACCTGTTTGCCGGAGAACCATACATCGGATCGGGCTGAAATCAGAACTGTACGTCATCAATTCCGATTACCTCCAATTTGAAACCACTCACGGCTGTGTAAAAACTTTCCCCAAAAAATCCGCAATTTTGTAAATTTGCCTTTATTTTCAAGAATTTTCTTACGGAGAACCAGACATCTGATCGAGCTGAAATCAACATTTTGGGCAACAGATATTAGGTCCCTTCATTTTGATACCGCACACGGCTTCGGCAAAAGAGTTTGATTTTTTTTCAAATTTTGTTTTTTTCCCCGTACTAGTACCCGTCCGACAAAAAAAATTGACAATCTTCGATCGGCTATTGCTGGAGAACCCACGATGCGATCGGGCTGATTGTTCGATTTTCAGAAAGCTAGCGATCACGTGAGCATTTTGATGCTACTCACGTTTTTCCAAAAAAAAATTCAAAGAAAATCATTAATTTTCCGACAGGGTATTCAAGAATTTTTTTACGGAGAACCAGACATTGGATCGAGACGAAATAAGAATTTTCCGCAATCTGATGGATGTACCTACATGTCGATACCTCACACGACCCTGTAGAATATTTTCCAGGAAAAATCGCAAATTTTCCGACACCCCTCAGCACGGGGAGGTGTTTGCGATTTTTTTTCTGGAACCACACATTGGATCGGAACATAATAAAAATTTCCCGCAATCAAATGAATGTACTTTCATGTCAGTATCTCACACGACCCTGTGAAAAAATTTTCCAGGGAAAATCATAAATTTTCCGACACCCGATCTGCAGGGGGTTGTTCAAAACATGTTTGCCGGAGAACCATCCATCGGATTGGGCCAAACTCAGATTTTTTCGCATTCAATTGAATGTACCTTCATTTTGATACCACACACGGCCCTGTGAACACTTTTCCAAAAAAAAACGTGAGTTTTCCCACCCCCGATCTGCAGGGGGTTGTTCAAAACATGTTTGCCGGCAAACCAAACATCGGATCGGGCCAAACTTATATTTTTTCGCATTCGATTGAATGTACCTTCATTTTGATACCACACACGGCCCTGTGAAAACTTTTCCGGGGAAAATCTCTGATTTTCCTATACCCCTCTGCGCATGGGGGTGTTCAAAACATTTTTCTCGGAGAACCACACATCAGATCGGAACGAAGTAAGGATATTTCGCAATCAATTGAATGTACCTTCATTTTGATATCACACACGATCCCGTCAAAACTTTTTCAGGGAAAATCATAAATTTTCCGACACCCGATCAGAAGGGGTTTGTTCAAAACATGTTCGCCGGAGAACCATACATCGGATCGGGCTGAAATCAGAACTGTACGTCATCAATTTTGATTATCTTCAATTTGATACCACTCACGGCTGTGTAAAACACTTACAAAAAAAAATTGCAAATTCGCCTTTATTTTCAAGATTTTTTTTACGGAGAACCAGACATCGGATCGAGCTAAAATCAACATTTTTGGCAACAAATATCATGTACCTCCATTTTGATACCGCACACGGCTTCGGCAAAAGAGTTTGACCCTTCTTCAAATTTTGGTTTTTCCCCGTACTAGTCCGACAAAACCCGTCCGACAAAAAAAAAATGACAATTATCGATCGGCGATTGCTGGAGAACCCACGATGCGATCGGGCTGATTGTTCGATTTTCGGAAAGCTAGCAATCACGTGAGCATTTTGTTGCCACTCATGTTTTTCCAAAAAAAAATCCAAAGAAAATCATAAATTTTCCGACGATTCATTCAAGAATTTTTGTACGGAGTACCAGACATTGGATCGGGACGAAATAAAAATTTTCCGCAAACTGATGTATGTTCCTTAATTTTGATACCACACACGCCCCTGTGGAAAATTTCCCAGGGAAAATCGCAAATTTTCCGACACCCCTCAGCACGGGGGGGTGTTTGCGAATTTTGTTCTGGAGAACCACACATTGGAACGGAACGAAATAAAAAATTTCCGTAATCAAATGAATGAACCTTCATGTCGATACCTCACACGACCCTGTGGAAAATATTCCAGGGAAAATCATAAATTTTCCGACACCCGATCTGCAGGGGGTTGTTCAAAACATGTTTCCCGGAGAACCATTCATTGGATCGGGCTGAAATTAGAACTGTACGTCATCAATTTCGATTATCTTAAATTTGATACCACTCAAGGCTGTGTAAAAACTTTTCCAAAAAAAAATGCAAATTTACCTTTATTTTCAAGAATTTTTTCACAGAGAACCAGACATCGGATCGAGCTAAAATCAACATTTTTGGCAACAGATATTACGTACCCTCATTTACATACCGCACACGGCTTCGGCAAAAGAGTTTGACTTTTTTTTCAAATTTTGGCTTTTTCCCCGTACTAGTACCCGTCCGACAGAAAAAAATCGAGATTTCTCCGATCGGCGATTGCTCGAGAACCCACGATGCGATCGGGCTGATTGTTCGATTTTCGGAAAGCTAGCGATCACGTGAGCATTTTGATGCTACTCACGTTTTTCCAAAAAAAAATCCAAAGAAAATCATAAATCTTCCGGGAGGGTATTCAAGAATTTTTTTACGGGGAACCAGACATTGGATCGGGACGAAATCAAGATTTTATGCAATGAAATGAACGTACCCCAATCATACAATCGGCCATTATGCAATTATCACGTGTGAAGTAATTTGATCTTTTCATTCGTCTTTTTTTGAATATTGTAATCGATCTTCGACAAATGCAAACTCAACTATATTCTATTGATAGCCAGCATTACTTTCAAGAAAACGATGAATATCATAGAAAGTTTTCCGTCTCTTCTGTTTTGTTCCCATATATTTCAATATTACTATATTCTATTGATAGCCACCATTATTCTGAGGATAATGGTGGCTAGGGCTGAATATCCGATAGTATTTCCGTCTGTTTGGTATTTTTGATCATTGAAATTGAAAATGCAATGCTCGGATGCAGTACACGAGATACTCACTGCATCACCCTTCTTCCTCCCCCCTCCCCCCCTCCCTCCCTCTCCCTCCCTCACAAGTCTGGAGGGCTAAAACTTGCCTAGGTATCAACTTTGAATTGATTCCCTTCCAAGTTCTCCAGATAATCTCCGTTTGAGGAAAATATGACATTTAGCCATTACTTTATAGTATAAAGTTAGCTGGAATTAGAGCTCGGTTCATCCAGCATGCAATAATGACCAGAACATATTAGCCAGAACCACGTTATAATCAAGTTAAGGTGGATCATGAACTTTTAATGCAAACATATGCCAACTCAACCAACCAAGTCAGTTCTCCAGCAAAGCTTGGTAATAGTTGCAATTATTCTGAGGTAAATCAGAGCTGCAGTTCCAATACTGAATGTACAATTATCCAGATGATAATGTGAATCATGGAATACAAGTGAAAGAACATTTGATTATATTAGCATTGACGAACACTTCCCTACTGCTATTTGTGTGCTGACGCTGTGAAGATCAAAAGCAGGTTTTGTTCAGGGTTTTCGTTCGATTCCGATATATTTCGTCGATTCGACACTTTAGGAGTTCGATTCGATATCGAATTGGAATTTTCGATCAATTCGATACCAAAACGATGACAGAAAGATCGAGAGATCGTAAATTGCCAAAATGATCAATGAGTCGACCAACTGACAAAAAAGTGGGCAAGTGAATATGTAACGAAGAAGAAACGTGAGCGGGTCTGTTTCCACCCAGCCGGATTCATTCGGGTCCTTGGTTCGATCCCTGGACGAGTAGATTGTTCAGATATGTGTATACTCCTTCAATGGTTGTTCGGCTCAAGGGAACGACGCGTGCCTTGAGAGCCGGCGATCGGAGTCGATACCCGCGCCTTCATTCTTTTTCATTACTTTCTGAATATTATATCAATGCTTTTGGCCAGAAGTTATGGTTCGAGGAGATTTTTTTCTAAACCGATATTGTTCAGTGACCGATGTTGTAATTATCTTTATAACGAAACGCACAGTGAGCCGAACCCTCCCGAACGACTTCAGAGGCGTCGAACCCTCCCGAATGAGTTCAGAGGCGTCGAACCCTCCCGAATGAGTTCAAAGAGTTTAACTGGGAAACGAACTTCATCTTCCAGTAAAACTTCACAATTCAATGAATATGAACGTTTCTATCTAGAGATCAATTGTACCCTCCGAATAAACTCCAGACATGAACCTCTGGTAAGACTGAGCTTTCTTGTTCTTGGAGAATGTTTTGTAGCGAATGCATGAATGTACATGAGATGAACATGTGGTACGTGAAGAAAAATTGAGGAAAACCATGTCAAAACTTGCTGATCATAGTATAGAAAACTTTGTTTCTCAAAAATACTCCTTCACTTCGAATATGTTCAGTAGATGATCCAAAACACAATCAGTAGAGACTTCATGTGTTTCTAGCATTGCACACAACCATTGATTCCGACTTGACTGACCAAAGCTGGAGTTAGTAAACAAGGGAGTTGAAGTAGTTAACTGGGGCACTAACTTCCCATTCATCACACACAGTTGTTAACACTCCACTCTCGTGGGCTTCATCTGTGGACTCTCAACTTACAGGATTACCAATTCCAACTTGTGTGCATCAGAGATTATCGAACACCACACAAACTACATTATTTCGATTTGTCGAGGGTTTATAGACGGAAAAACCATTACAATTTCAAGTCCTGAAATGAGAGTCATTGTTATTACGTTGTGTATCGAATCTGTATTGATTATATCGCTTTCACATTCGTTTTTGTTATGAATTCTGTATCATGATTCTTGAAACAATTCGACAAATTTGATTGAATTCCGTTAAATATCTATACAATTAATATTCAACCATAACTTACGAATGAGAAATGGAAACACATGAATTCAAAATGTTATGAATCGATAATCTAGAATATTATAATTGATTTGCTCATCTTTGATAGCTCATATTTTCAACTATCTATATGTTAGTTTCAACACTATTTCAACTGAATTGAAATTCCAGGTTTGAAAGTGGACACTGGTTATCGAACATCGATATCGATATCGAAACAGACTGTACATTCTCGAATTGTTCCATGCTCAATCTGCAAAAAAATCTTGCCAGTTAGCGAAATGTATATTATTATTTAGTTTAGGTAGATCACCGCCACCTCTCGTGAATAAATGTATACACCAATTCATTCCTAGATTCTCTGTTATCATATGCGAAGAAATATAATTGCATCAAGTCAAAAACAAAAGGCTTGGTGATCGTTAGTTGAGAAAGAAAAGTACATTTTTTTATATCTTTTGTAGTCTGCCTCCATTTCTTTTATCTTCTCTTTAACAGGTTTCACAAAACCTCTAAATGGGGAGAGAAGATGTTTTATATGCTCCGCTCTTCAGAGGAAATATTACGTTCTATGATATTAAGTTGAACTTTAAACTCACTCTCCGTGATGTTCATTATTCTAGTCGGAAGAGTTGAACACATCTTCATCTTCTCATATTCATCACATAATGTTGAGATCGCGATAAATTCGTCCAATCCAACACTTGGCCTACCGTGTTACTTCAGGTATGTCAACTAACTCAGGTATGTGACCACTTCAATTCTCACTGATGTATTGGAATTAGTATCAGTCCTAATGGGATTCATTATACTTCAATTCCATAAGATACAATATACAATGGTGTTTTCATTGATGTATTATCACAAAGTTCTCATCTCAGAAATGGTAGATTCGTATGATAACTGTGTGAGTGGGGAAGATCTCAATATATTGAAATAATTATTTGCAATGTCCAGTATGGATATTGTATTGTTATTAGGATGTTTTGAGGGCAAGATATTTCCAAGGCATTTGAAAGCATAAAACTCCCTGTTTTATCTGAAACTCTAATGACACTTGGCATTAGAGTTATAGCCGTGAACTGGATTGCCTCCTTACTTTATGGACGCCAACAGTTTGTATCTATTTCAACTGATGATTCATCCACTACAGATCTGAGAGTAGTTCCTCAAGGAGCTGTATTGGGACCTCTTCTCTACCTACTTCACGTGAATCACCTTCAGTCGCAAACTCGAGTCGTTTTTATTAGAAAAAACGCATTTGATACAACATACAAATATATGAATAGCTTCTGGACATGATTATTTCCTGATTATATTGAGCTGATTCGTTTAACAACATTGTATATCACATGTTACGATGGATAAATATTATTATTATCATGATTATTATTGTTGTACCTGCTGTATTCACGCAAGAAAAAGGTCGTCTACCAAAATAACAGACAGAAATATCACCATTATATTTTTATAACAGCGCAGTGGTATATTTTCAGGGTATAGTAAGCTTCAAGGGGAATGTTCACGGGAAAATGGATTTTTTGTTGTTTTTCAAATACATCTGCACTTTGTTCATGGTTCCAATAGGTCCAGGCTATTACAACACTTTGCAGGTCAAAAACTCTGTAACCTGTTGAGTTCTTGTAATACTTTCTGATGGCATGACCACAGATTGAGGAGGAACTTCATTACTCTATAGTATGACTTGGCAATTCTAGTTTCCATTGTATTCCCATTCAACTGTTACATGAAACTTTGTATCATTTCAGAATTATTCTGAGTCGTTAATTGAGAGGAAAAATTGGTGAATTGATAATTTCCTGAGATCTGAATGTTCGATTTCATATGTAAAACATTCAATTCTGAACATTCATGAAAAGCAATACAGAATTATATATATATAGCACCGACTGCTTAGAATGGGAAAGAAATCAATCAAACATGGGAAAACAGAAACGAGAATAGTGTATGTTTTTTTTTGGAATTCAATACATAACTGAGTTTTCAATCAAAATTTGATGAAATTATTTTGAGAAATCAATATATATATATATAGAGAGATGTATCCAGTTTCACTTTGATGCTCATGTTCTCTCGAAATTTCACTGAATCGATTCCATATCATAGGAGTTCCTTTCAACCTTTTTCTTGAAGAGGTTTATACTGACGAATCTGTATCTTTCAAAAACGTTACATATTCACAGTTTGTGCGAGTTTGAAAAGCATCACCAAGTACCAACGAATACATGTATGCCATTCACCTAATCGTATCTGCGTGTAAACATAATACTAATAATACATTCCTAATTCAAATCTCGTAAAAAAGCAAGCGCATTTGATGCACGGTATAATATCCTTGTTGCGTGAAAGAACGTTCCCGCCCACCGCCTTTTAAAAGTCCATCGCTAAACATAAATCTGAGCGAAATACCATCGCCTGATAGCAGTAATCTCTCAATCACTTTAACTCTAATTTACTGGCAGGAAATCTTATGAGTTATAATAGCGTGGTTCTTATATATAATAGCGAGACAGAAGGGAAGGCTTGAACCACCCGCTCGCTAGTGGTGTGCGATAGGGTGGACACTCGTTCGGAACCTCATTCTATCGTGAACACAGATATAACAGAGTACTTTAATCGAGGCGTTATACTTTAATTTTAGCTACTCTTTAAGTAGAATAGTTGGGCGTTTTGCACCTTGGAAAAATAACGGTTTGGATCAATTAATAGGTGAGTTGAGGTGGCACTTCGGTGGGTGGGTATAGGGGAAGAGGGGACAATAGTTCAATATTCTGATTTGATGAGGAGACTCAATATACCATTTCATTTGATTTAAACTACATCCCTACAACAGAAGAATCTGTGAAGGCGCTGCTATCGGTTCATGTTGACACTGACAATACTACGCTGTGAGTGGGTTCACCTTAAAGCATGTACGTCATAAGTACTTGTACATTATATGCGCATATTGTCATTCGATTGCATCTTGTGGGATATCAGCGAGGGAAAACTCTGCTTCTGCACTCCGTCGTTTGTTCACTCCACACAAATATGCAATTCGAACAATTGTGCGAACTCGTGGGAAGAAAACGTGTGGACATTTATTTGTTAGAGAGCAAATCTTGACGATTCCTGGTTGCTTCATATTGGTGTTCCTATATTTCATTCATAAAAACAGAAATTTGTTCAAGTTACAATCTGGTACTCATAATGACTGTACAAGACATGCTGCTGACTTTGCTGTTCCAGCACATAAACGAACATCTCATGACAAACGTGTCCATTACATTGGATTGAAATTCTTCAATCATTCACCTCACACAATCGCGTCTATTAGTGAATATAGTACTTTCAGACATCGCATTGAAACAGTATTGACAAATTAAGTCATTTATGATGCGAAAGACTATTTCTTAATCGATTATGTGTAGAATTTTGCTCTTGTTTTTCTTTATGAATGTGAGGTTTTTGTTGATGTTCGATTATTCAAGTTATTAATGATTATCATGACATCGGTTTTCATGACCAACCAGTACTACATACAGTGTAGAATGGAATGTATAGAAATAAATTACAAAACTAAACTAAACTATGTATACGTTGCATACATACACAGGTGACTCAGGCCCTGGGGCGCTAGAACGGACTTCTGTCATGTCCATTCCATCGGCTAGAGCGAATAGATATGCGCTGTGTTGTCATGTTGAACTCATTGTGGTCCAAATGACGATATATACTTCTTATTCCATTTGATTTATTCAATTTCATTCTTATTGAATTCTGAAACTTGACAAAAAGTGAAATGTTGCGTAGTGTGTAGTTAGATTTAGTGTAAGTCATATCTTTTCTAATAGTACCGGCCTTCTACACCGGTGCCTGATTCTACCAATTCGTAACTTGATATCAAGGATTCTTATAAAACTAAGTCGCAGGCGCAAAATGACCTCGTTGTCGACGCGCCTTTAACTCCAACATTCAATTCAATTCAATTGTTCCTTGATTGAGACTTGGGACCTTTTGGAAACGTCATTTTCCAAATCAATTCTATGCTGAGATTCGAGTTAATCCTAATCTGAGCCAGTTTATACCATGAATAATCTTAGCCAAGTTGGTAATTAATGACGTATTTTGACTCTGTTGCTCTAGTTGCTAGTTACTTGCCAAGATGCAGTTGCTTCTGTGCTCCAATGTTCTACCCATTGTGTTGTTGTATAATGTACAAGCCCGTTAGAGGAGCGAGAAGCCGTAGAGGGGACTCGGTTAATGCATTTACCATGTACAAGTAGAGGCAACTCTGTGACTCATGATCACAACTTTCTTCTCAGATTCAATTATATATCGGCTACAAACGACAACAAAAACAACGAAATTACAAACAAAACCATTTATATGTTTTCGCATGGAGAATTTCATTTTGTTATTAACTCGACAGAATGTGTCTTGTGATTGTGAATCTCTGTATTTCTTCTGATGTGTATCTAATAATTCACAGAGTTTCACGGAACAATACTGAGTACAAGTCCTGATTATCCATCGACTTCAAGCTACCTGTGTAGAGAAAAGTACGTTAAAGTCAGGAAGATTAAAGTGAATTACTATCTGAAGCTCATAGAATTATCAAATCATGTGAAGGAGTTGAGGTTTCGAATATTATATATATATATATATATATATATATATATATATATATATATATATATATATATATATATATATATATATATATATATGTATGTATATGTATATATAAGCTCATATATGTATGCATCGTTTGTGAACTTGTACATTATTGTGATTAATATTCAAAGTGAGGAGCACGCGAATATAAGGTGAATGATGAAGCACAAAAGTACCGGGTAAAAATCCAAAAGCTGAAAATCCAAGATGGTTGTACTTTCAACTGGAATGAAGTATACGAGACTATATGACTAGACAACATCGATAAGTTCGATTATAAATCAATTCACGTTGCCATCGAATCTTACTCGAAACAATGATATAGGCCTATTCTGATATTTCACATCGAATATGAAGTCAATGATTATCGATCATGAAACTCGAATTGCTCCAACTATAACTACCCTTTCAAAATGTAAATAATTGTCATGAGGATAACGACTTCCGTTCCTCTTGTGCATACAGCTGAGTTGTAATCGCGTGGAGATAGCTATCACAGCATGCACTTCCATTCCTCTTTTCACCATTCGATTCTTGCAATACTGTTCGACGGGATCTGGGTCAAATCTCACACGTTGCCAGACCTTTCAGGGATGATCTCTCTCGTGACCGTTCGACGCCATCTTAGTAATGAACTCTGCATAATAGTGGGGCGTGCATTCAGAGCTGGAGGCTGCAGTTCGATATATTCGAGAATAGAAATGTGAGATCTGATATTTGGAATCAAATTATCGAATCTGTGGAAACGTATACGTACGGTTGTGGTGACATCAAATGATTTATTGCAAAATTGAAGTTGGTATGGGATTTATTCTTACCATTATGTTTTCCCATATAGTCGGTGTGTAATCTATCTGGTGTTTCAGTGTATAGAGTTGGTGATATATTTATCAGTCAGTCATGGTAATATATCAGATAATATATAGTTTCAGTGAACTTCCTTAAGGATTCTTCTCAATTGAGCTAAAGCGCACCAAGTTGCAGATACGCTGTTAGTGATCAAGAGTGGTACTGTTGAGAAAAAACAAAATAAGGAGCTCGAATATCTCCACCATGACATGTATCAAAGATAGAACATTGTTGACGGTTTTTGTAAACTTCCGTTGACCATATTGGCATTTCAGTGCGCAATATGTTGATCTCAAATTGATTATACAAGTAGAGAAGTTGCATATAGATTATGTTCCGAATGTATACCATGGTCAATCTCATATAATCAACCAAACTTTATGATTCACTGCCATCTAGATTTCGTGCACCTTTCAATCTACCTATCCTTACTTCATACACGGTCAGATGTTTCTCTCTTATTGTGCATGACGATGCAAACATGGATTATTTTATGATACATCACATTGTGTTAAAATTGTACGTGAAAATATTCCCCTGCCAAGCTACACGCAGCAACGTGATATAAATCATACGTATTACTGCAACTCTGCATCTCATTTCTTTTGTTAGAGTGAAAATAATTGGAAACACAAAGCAGTTTGCATAATAATTATTATTTCAGACCGTGTTGCAGTGATTATTATGATGATAACATGGTAGAACATTGTTTGAACAAAGGTAGGTTATATTTATACTCGGGGAGCCGACATGTATTTTATCTTGACACAAAAGCTCTAGTTTCGTTCTGCTATTATTCATCATGGTTGGCCTACACGTCAACATTGTAATCATTTAATTGAAAGATATTATTATAATTGGATTGAATCACTTATTTTTCGTGAATGATGTAGGCCTAAGGGAGGACATTTGAGGAGGAAATCGAATTCCATTTTCAATTATCATTTTCATAATTCAGCGAAAATCAGTATATATATATATATATATATATATATATATATATATATATATATATATATATTGTTTGAAACGATTTCAGCTCATTCAGAATCTATTTGGAGCTGATTGATTGGGAAAATTGTGATGAACTTTGGTTACCATTTCGATCTCCCCATCGCACGATGTCGGGTTTGGGGGCTGCAGGTGACTACAGTAATTCCTAGGGCTGACTGACGTCAAGGCCGGCGAGCAATTATTTCCATTCAAGAATATATGACGTGCAATAAATAACAATCTTGTAATTCAGTACCTTTCCAATCATAAATATTTCGGTCATTTTCTTTCAATTTGAAACTTTTACAAGAAGATATTTGCATTTTGTTTCGGATTTTGATCCACATTTCTGATATAATATTTTATAATATAGTGTGAATTGTGTCACGTTTATTCTAATGATCACTCCACAGATTCTGCCATCGTCGATGTAAACGAAAACTTATAATCAGATTAACCATTCCGAAACAAGTGAAGACGTTTTTCTTCATCATTAGAGCCGAGTTTCTTGCAGAGTTCAATGACTATTATCAACTTACATGAATATAAAGTTTTCAAGACTAAGCTCACCATTAAAATTAAAGTGTGTATGGATTTAATGAAAGTTACATTGTTTATGAAGATTTCATAGTGGCTCAGCGTTCAACTTTCGGATGTAAAAAGAAAATGTGCGGAATATTCAATTCCACAGCAAAGTTATTTCCCTCAGTTTTATACCTATAGTGACTTGAAGAAAGAAACATTCGAGCATTTTTCATCAACTTCTGAATATTGAAAGAACAGAATAATATGAAGTCAAATTCAAACTAGAAGAATTCGAATGAATGAACTGGGAAAACGCAGCATGTGCTGTAAGATGAGTGACCATCATGGAGAAAATCATATGAAGTCTACCAGAAATCATTTATATTCCAGTCAATGATTTATTCCGACAGAATCATTGGGAATATGAATTTGAAATAAAAAAGCTGGAAATAATTCCTAGAAATCATTGGTACCCGTCTATATTTTATGAAAACTTTCATGTTATTCAATCGATAGTCCATGTGATGTCAATTGAAACAGACTGAAGTTTCCGTCCTGTACGAGTCGATATTCCGAGATATTCGGAACGACAAATGATTAGGAATAAATCAAATAATTTCATAGTATTCAATCTAAATAACTGATTACGAACCGAATGTACTGCTATAATCTAGAAGTATTATGTCCACTGTTTTTCATACATGCCTATATTCATATCATCAATGCGGAAAAGATGATGAAATATATAGGCCTACATTCAAAATGAAAACTCTCACCTTCCCGATGTATTGACAGACCTTGGTTTCATCACCTAATCTCACATACTGTGACGAGTGAGCTTATAGCCCATATCGGCCGCCATGACAGCTAGCGACGGTGCTGCGATCTGGTTTGCTTGGAAACACGACTATGCCTACAGCTTCTGTGTGGGGTCACGGAAGATTGTGTCCTCAGTTCGAATCCATTAGCACCATACGGTCACCAAGTTGCCAACCTAACACCCCTCACCCCTCCCCCACCATTCTCCTTCACTAAGAAATTCGCCAGTGAATTAGTGACGAGCCAATGGTCGAGAGAGTAAACTCTACAAGACGGTCTCTATTCACAGAACAGTGATTCGCAAACAGTTTACCCTAATCTTATCCACGTGAGTGTGGTGCACACGGGCGAGTCGGCCGGCGACGAATCAATGTTAATGCATGGTCAACTGGGACACGGTGCAGAATGGAACTGCATAATGAGGTATGGAGTTCTCGGATTATAGCTATCGCATCGATGGATAGGCAGTGGTGAAGCGTGACAAACCGATAGGGTGGACAAGAAAGAGTGTATTAGTGAAGCTAGATAAGCATTAGTGATAATAAGCATTACCAAAGCCATGGTAAAAATGGACGTGGAGTCAAAAGGTAGTATACCAATTTTTTTCAAACTCTTGGTTACTGTCAGATCAATCTACATCTACAGACTTGAGATAACTTCGAACGCTGAGTAACCGGGAGCCCGTAGATTGGACCCTGATATTGTGGCCCACAAAACTGTATCCAAATGTCGTGTGGATATAGTGGATCACAAAGTTGATATACTGTACCCCAAGGCTAGTTAGACATTGTGAACCCCGATATTGTGGCCCCCAATATAGTGACCCAGAAAACTAGAACACCGGAATATAGAATATATTTTCCAAGGACTAAATTGGTGATGTGGACCCCAGTATATGGTTCACAAAGATTTGTCATTGTTGATCTTTTGTTTCTAGAAACCTCATTAGATTATGCTGGGCAAGAAAATTTGAAAGATAAAATCGTTCCAAAAACATTCAGAAATTTCCCTGAATGTGAAAACCTAATTAATACACTCTATTACACATTTGTGTGCAATTCGGGCCAGTCGTTTTGAGGAAAATGATCTTATCAATATATTTTATTCATAAAATAGATGGAAATAATGGCACAAAATTGTTACAGAGTTTGATTCACGGCTCCTTAGATTCGATAGTAACCGAATGAAATATATTGTGTGTGAAGAGTTTTCTCCGAGTATTCCATATAGATATCTCGTTCATCTTTTCAACGCATATGCTGCGTAAACAGTTAATCAAGCCGGTCTCAAGACCTGTATTCACCTGCACTCACTTGGCTTCACAGCGAATTTGTTTCTGAATATTTCATAAATTATCTACGTAGAATCTCATTCAAACTCAAACTCAAACTCCATGAATTAAAATGTAATCCTTGATAAATAATATATCACATCGCATATTTAAAATGAGCTATGGGCTATGTTTCAGTAATTTTATCTCTGGGTTTAATGATATATGATGATAAATAAGCCCCCAGTCTCAAATAAGCAACACTTTAAAAGTAAACCACAATAACTAAGAAATAACATTAATTATACTCTAAACACTCCAAACTTCGTTGTTTTCATCTCCTAGCGTCTGATGTGCTAACTGTTGCTCATCAATCTCTGGTATTCTGAAGAAGCGTTGAAGTACGGTGTAATGTTGTGTGCAGAGTTATGAATTAAAAGTTCCGACAGTGTGAACTGCCACTAGTGACCTTATCTGGGAGCTCAGTCATCACAAAACTCAAAGACAAGGAAAGTTAGAACTTTTATTGGGTAGAGTGAACACGCTGTTTCAATCGACTGGCCAGAATCATTGTCATATCATTCATGTGTTCGATATTATCAAATTGATAATCACCTAATATCTCAAATTATACAGAAATGTTATGAAGAATATTATAGGTTAGCTTCCAAAGGATTCTTTCTAGATGAGATTGACCAGCCATTAACGAATAGCTAATATGCAATTCATTCGAATAATAAAATATCTCACAATATGCCAGGAAGGCCATTCAGTCCCAATATGATATTATAGGTTGTGTATTGTATTTTGTATTGAAGCTATCGTTATACGAAGGGGGCTATTCCAGAGAGGCAATCAGCAACCAGCTTATAGCTGTGGTATTTCACGTATCGCAGTAATAGAAAGAAAGCACGACTCACTGGTTATCGCTACACTCCCATCCGAGAAAAGCACCGGAGAAAAGTTGAGCAAGTCCCTGAAAACAACAGAGTGCAATGGATTATACGTCCAACAGACTGCTGTAAGCATCCATTGGACTAGAAAAAGACGGGACAGCCAATGAGGAGGGAGAATTGTACAGAATGCCAAGCGAATGTTGAGGAGTATATATCGGGCAGTCACATATACCATTAGATATTAGACGAGAACAGCATATATGTGCTAATAATCTAACAAGACTTAACGCCTCACCAATGGCAACATAACGAATATGCCAGCGTAGAAAGTGGATTGACTCAATTGCAACAGCCCGGATTTACGATATGGCATCAATAATTGAAGTATTCGACGTCGCGACGCTTGCCAGCCAGAGGAGGTATATCGTGTGGCTCCAGAAACGTCCTTTATCGACATGTAAATCGAGACGGCTAGTTTTCAACTCCTTTATCGACCCGCTGCTCGGTCTTTCACTGTGTGCCAACTGTGGCCCGCTGCGAAGGAAGTCGGTATAGAGAACGAGTTGGAGATTTATGTTTCTTATTCGAATGAATTTGTCTTCGTATGGTAATACCACTGTTTTGTGTCTCTCAGTTCCACGGGTCCACTTCTGTGGCGAATGCGCGTATTAGATTTTATATTATCAGGCATGCATATATATGTATTCTCTATTGTATATATGCGCATACATATCTTTTATGATATGACTATAACATCCCGAATATATATGTTTATAGACCTATCAACTTATGCATGCGATAACGTTTCTTCACGGGAGAAGAACTCAATATACGTTGATTAGGACTTATGTAATTGAAGTGAAACTCGCAGCAGCTTCGAATATGTGAAGCTTTTGAAAGATGTAGCTGTGTTCCTGATCGTAGATCGACTCTCTCTCTGAAAATTGTTGAACCTCACGATCGCAGTGGCTTTCCGGATGAACATAGTGTTGTGAAACTGCTCCACACCGTGCAGAGAAGAACGGTCAATTCATAATGAACATTCACAAAATATTCAAAAATAATCACCCTGCTGGGAAACTTTCACCCTATGGTGACTGGGTACGCCTTAATCCATCAAGAGTAACATTGTCATTCATTACTAAATGCCTCGTCCCATTGAGCATTATTGTGTATTTGCTCCAAGACTTAGCCACGCATTTCCTTGGAATGAGATGAGACCAGTTCATTGCTATGGTAACTGAGTACGTAAGCCTGTGTAGTAAAAGTTGAACTCGCAGTGGACATCCGCATCTAGTAAGCCCAGTCTTAGTAGTGAGTGCATTATGTCCTGGTGTATTTATACTAGTGGAGCTTAGCATCATGTAGTGGAGGTTTGGAACAGTATTAGATGAAGTGGAGAGAAGAGATACTTCAGTACTCTGATGATGGGATATGGACAATGCATTATTCACATTCAAGTCTGATACTTTATTAGATTCTATTCAAACTATTCGATTCATCCATATATGAAACTTCTCTGAGTTCTCGGATTTATATTGAAATTATTTCATTTTCATTCATATTGGGTTGAACCACGCACTGTAATGAGAACTATGAGATCACTTGGCTTCGGATTAATGTATGATGAGATGGTGAGATGGTGAGATGAATGTTTCTTAGGCAATGGGAGGATAGTGGGGAGAAAGCGGTCATGGCCTATAATGTAAACTGTGGTGATGGACGGTGGTGGAGATCGAACCAGGTCCGATATGGCCCCCATCCTCCGGATCACACAAAGTATATTCAGATTGAAGTTTTACATTTCTCCAAAATGTCATGGTGAGATGAAAAACTGAAGAACGTTTTGAAAAAAATATTTTTCAAAACAAATAAACGTATTCAAAATTGTAATGTTTCTTTGAGAGTGTATATTTTTGACTGATCAACGTACCACTCGATCGCATTCTATTTCCAATGAAATATGGACACATTTTGTAAGAAAGTCCGTAAGTCCGTATTATGTAAGTTTGTCAAAAGAAAAGTCCCTGAATGGTGGAGACATTTCTAAAACTCTTCGTATTTGACTCGCAATGCGTGTTATTACTGGAAGTCGTGACATGTTCTTGTGTACAATCGTTATCCTCAGTCGTAGAACGGCGACATCGAATGACTTGACTCCTAAACGCAGTCGTTTGCCTCTCCTATCATCAGCTCACTGTCATCCAGATCGGAAGATCAATACTCATAGGCTCTGCGTGCATCCTCTCTTGATTAGGTGAGCGTCAGAGCACACTTCTTCGTGACTCTCATTACACTTTCTCTGTTTTTACATTACACACTATATTATATATATTGATTACATTCATCATGCATTAGTTCGTTCGTAATCCCAAATGACCTAACTGTTGGTCGGTCATTGAGCGAACGATAAAATTGATTCGTAAATTTGTGAGAACATATTCATTTTGTTAATGTCAGAACTTGAACTGGAATCGAACACAAATATGATATACATTTCATAAATTGTCAGATTGTGCCTAAAACGAATCAGCCCTAATCAAAGAGATATATTCAGGGTAAATATATCTCAAGTTCGTTCTATTCCCACAATACCTCTAGTAATTCGTTGAGAGTGTATTCGCTCAGCATGCGACATGGGTGTTATTCTTCAAGTCGTGAACGAAATGAATGCCTCTCGTCTTCGTTTTGTGCCGACGATCCCGTGTGTTATGACACTGAGTCTGTGACGCTCTCTTAGGGCTTTCATTTCCTCGCAGTTACAGAATAACTACCCTGAACGTTTGATCATGTTCGAGGCGGCCAGTGTCTCGATGATGATATTGTAATGAAGAAGTCGCAAGAAGGAGGATATTATGAAAGAAAAAATGTGGACATATACTGGAATGAATGATAGAATTCAACTTGTGGAAGTCAATGAATAGAGCAAATGTTAATATATTCTGGAAACGGTAAGAGTTGTTATTTTTATGTGACGTTGCCGTTATATTCTATTATTTATTCGAGTACTTCCACAATTTTTCATTCATGATAATAACGAGTTCAACAGTTTCAAATTTGATAACATTACAAAGTTCAAAATATGGAAACTATTCTATATTTATTATACACCATTTATTTCACTGATAATAATGCAATACAATTCTTAAGAAATTGTTATTTCTTCATACTTTTATACATCGACTTTGAAGAGGTTTAATGTATTTACAGTATCTTGAATCTTCATTTTTCCTACAAACTCGCTACGAATAAAGTTACAGATATTAGAATAAATATTCGTTCAGGGTGAGCTTTATTATCATGGATTGTTTTAATGCATCCTAATAGTAGTTTGATGGTTGTTTACTACCCTAGGCGATGCAAATGAGTCGCGAATATAGTCAGGGATCATCAAACACATAAAACGAAGATAAAAGCAATTTCAACAAATAATCAATTTCATTCATCTAATGCAAATATTGGAAGTGAGTCGATATTTTGGACATTGATATAAATCATTATGGGTTTTCAAATATAAATGAATGTTATGATCATTTGAACTGGATGAATATGGGGAATTACAGATCTGAATCATTAATTTTTTGCGAGATATTGAAGGATTTATTGCAGTCATTTTATTTAGATTGACCTGAATTGAACAAATGAATAGAATTATCCACGTTTGTGATTTACATCATCCGTTCAATGTTATGAGAAGTAATCAGATCTGAAAAATATGTGTGTCCATTAATATTTCAGTGAAGTGAACATGAAAATGCTGCCTTGATGAGATATCATTCTCACATTCATCACTATATATATTCAAATTAAATATATTCGCATCCAAATCATATCAACTGGAATAATCTTCAAACTGGGTAGTTTTGAATTATAATCTTGAATTTTATTGAAACGTCGTTGTCGCGTTCATTTCAGTTCAAGCTGTGATACCGCGATTTTCATATTATTTTTTCCTCCTGATCTCATCAGTTCAATCTATATAAATTAATGAAACTAATCATTCATCGGAGTGTAAGATAATCAGTGTTGTGCCCTGACAGAAATATTCTACCTGTCCATCCTCATTGTTTCAATGTGGCAACAATTACTTCTTCGAATGTCTTGATTGTATTGGGATAATAACGATGCAGACATCCAATCTCTGACCTCCTATCGCTGCTGAGAAAGAGGATTGATTGTCAACAATCGACACAACGATGCATAAAGAATATTGCTACTCAGTAAAGAAAACGGACCGGAGAGAAGAGAGGGGAAAAGAGGGGAAAAGGAAAGAGATAGCTAGTTACCCAGTCGGGTCACGAACACAGGACATATAGCTGGCACGGTGATGTGCAACTCAATATGCCTTAAATACGCATCCTGTTCGTTGTGGATATCCCACAGGAAGAGCCTGTTTTCCAGGAGGAATTCAAGGGATAGATTGCATAGGATGTTCGTGGACATAGATATATGATAGGACTTTTAGTGATGTTGTTGTTTACGCCACAAGAATGTTGTGTTTGGTTATTGAATTGGTGACTGCTTATGATATATGCTCGATGGAGGAAGAATGAGAGATATAGATTCAAACTTCTGAGATGTTTAGTGATTAGGAAAAGTTCTGCGGCATTGATATATCATTTGGAGGAATAACACTATTGTATACTGGGCTGTAAATTCAAATATATGAATATATATATATATATATATATATATATATATATATATATATATATATATGTGTGTGTATATATATATATATATATATATATATATATATATGTATATATATATTTATATAGTCGGTTGGAACCATGCAGATGCAAGGATCAGGGAAATCACCGGATATGATTCTCACGGATTGAATCAACTGAGCATCACGATATGCATTGACCATGATCCTTTCCAAGCCATGACTCGCGGTTCTGAGGGGATTCGGAATGTCTTGAAATGGTTTTCACTCTCGTAGAACATGATATGACCGCTGTTAAGTCTTCGAACATCAGGAAAGTGCTACGTTCAGAAGGAAGTGTATCACCAATCCACCTTCGCTTGAAAAATGAATTATCGTAAATCAAGATCACGGGATGTTGATGAAAATTAATTCCAAAAATTGTGACAATACAATAATTGTTTGAGAGATGATTGAATGATTTTTCTCGAATTTTCTCTCATCTCAGTATGAATCCAGATACTACAGTCATTTTCTCTCGTATTCTCAAATGAAACTATTTTTCTCTTGAATAACAGATGATTGCCGCTGTCTCATATCGTCCCCTTTAATCTAAGAGCCCTTTTCTCTTTTTCCTTCTTGAAAGTTGAGTATCTTCCATGCATACTCCCTCATGACCTGG
The DNA here is from genome assembly GCA_907164805.1 of Brachyptera putata. Taxonomy (NCBI): domain Eukaryota; kingdom Metazoa; phylum Arthropoda; class Insecta; order Plecoptera; family Taeniopterygidae; genus Brachyptera; species Brachyptera putata. The sequence continues at coordinate 421,165 of OU015468.1, forward strand.
TTCCTCTGGGGGATTGATTGACTTCTTTATGCGACGTCTTATATTATTCATGGCCAGATCGTCTAGCTCGTACAGTGAAATAGTGGGATGGAGTAGGTTCTGGACCCGGCACCTCCACCATGGTTACAGACACCATGGTGTATTCTCAACTAATATCGCTGAAGTCCAGCGGAAATCATTTCAGGCGCATGTTTCGATTGGAATTCATGAATTATCAGAATGTGAACAATTGTCCGTGAAATATTTTTGATAATTCGATAAAATTCTGGGATAGCATTTTTTGATGAAGAAATCATGTAAACAAGAACCGAAAATAACCGGAGTATATATTTTCTCATCAATAATTGTTTCGTTCTCTTCGAATCTCGAATATGTATATACTCATTATAAATATATATGTATATATATATATATATGTATATATATATATATATATATATATATATATATATATATATATATATATATATATATATATATATATATATATATATATATATTCATTTAATCAACATAATATGAATTAATTGCATATTTTCCTTCCTTTTCTTATGGATCTGTGAATCCCTACTTCAACTCTCACCAATTTGATCTCGTAACCCAAAGAATTGGGTAAACCTCTTTTTTTATAATATAAACAGAAGTAATTCAGTTCGATTGCAATGATCCGATTCTGAATTGAAGAACAAATGAGATATATTACGATTAAGTAGGTCAGAATAATCATTATATAATACACTGATAGCATCTGGAAGAAATGCATCAAGTGTACGCTATCGGAGAGTGGGGCCATCTGAGGAGAACAGCGTTCGCCTCTCAATGCAAATGTTCAGCAAACGGTCGGAAGAAAACGTGAATGTCAGACGAGGAAATGCACGCAAAGTATGAGAGTTTCATATGTGCTATACTTTGAAAGCACATCATTTTCCTCTCCACTGTGTGGTTCTCTCTTATGTTTTGTCTGTATATTCATGTCTCATAGCTTGGTATAATATATTCAGTCATCAACGATGTGTTTGGGAAATTCAATGATCCGATGAAAAAATTCGATGCCTTTTGATATATATTTATATATGTATATATATATATACACATATATACGGTATGTATATATATATATATATATATATATATATATATATATATATATATATACATATATATATATATATATATGTATATATATATATATACATATATACGGTATATATATATATATATATATATATATATATATATATATATATATGTATATATATATATATATACATATATATAACTAATATAGTGGCGGGACCGCCTTGGATTAACGAAACAACCAATTACGATTCTACATCAAAATGTTGATGTTCCTGGTTTTGGAGAATGTTTCATCGATCTGTCGTATAATATCTATCATTGGTCATCACACATGCAAGAATGTATGGTTTGATTCCCATTCCGTTATTCAGAAAATTTTATCAAATGACATCAATGAATACATAAATCATATACACACATCTATTCAGAAAATGGGTTGGTCCATATTAGAATTTAGCATAAATTCAATCAACCATGTTATAATCAGTTATGGACTTACTTAGAGAAGTACGCATAGTCATAATTGATCCATTACTTGTTGGATTAATTCATGGAATTGATCAATTACCAATCACATTCTATCAAGTGTGAGTGATGAGCACTTACACACAGGTCCGGTTACCAAGTCCTGTTACCTTCATCTGAGAGTTGGTGAAACAAATAGCCCGGGTAACAATCATAATATCCACCTTAACTGCCAGTTAGAGCGACTCCTATGCTAGTATCTCAAACACTTTGTTTGTATGTTTAACAGTTCTCTCACGTACTGATAATTCCATTGTGTTTGTTTGTTCTTCAGATAATATTTATGTGTTTCAAGTTGCATGTTTATAGCTATTTTCATATCTTGAGAGTTAATGTTCCCAGTGAGAATGTTTTATATGCGGAATAATTTAATCGATGTACAGTAAGTATCTTTGTTTCCTCACGTACTGATAATTTCATTGTGTTTATTTATGTTTCGGGATAATATTTATGTGTTGTGAGTTTTGTTCCAGATATTTATAGCTATTTTTATATCTTGGAAGTTTATGTTTTCATTGAATTTGTTCCAGATATGCGACGTGATATAATCGATTACACCAACTCCCACCACAGTTTTACGGTAAGCCCCACGCATCTGTGGTTGATTTATATATAAAATGAAATAAATATTACCTTATTTTCTACTAACTGCGTATGTGATGCTGTAAGGAACATTTGTTAGCTAGGTTTCTCACGTATTGATAGATGTATGGGTCAAGAATGCTGAATGAGAGGTTACTTCTGATGACCGCTAGGGGCTCCCCGGTATCAATCAATGTGACGGCAAGAGGAAAAGAAGGCGGAACTCAAAAACTTCACGAATCGAGAAGAAATAAGGTGGAAAAGTTAACGACGATCGATCAATATTTTTATTTTAAACAATTCTCTCGAGGGTATTGACCAGTGATGTATCGAAGTATCAGAATTTTTTCTTCATTCTTCAAAATAAAATGTGTGGTGGAATTCTACCATGAACTTGTGCGTTGAACAACTTCATGGAATAAGGTTCTCCACTTTTAACACTTCTGCATTGAGAACCACAGTGCTCAAATGTGTAGCTAATACTGGTAGCTAATGTGATGAGCGATAGCGAATACTTTATCCGACTCTTGCAGAGATTTTTACATTTGCGCTTTCTTGTTTGTTTGTAAGCACTGCACTTCCTAATATATCATATATATATATATATATATATATATATATATATATATATATATATATATATATATATATATATATATATATATATATATATATATATATATATTCATATATATATATATATATATATATATATTGGATCGGGACAAATCGGGATTTTATGCAATCGAATGGACGTACCTTGATTTCGATACCACACACGACTCTGGGAAAAATTTTCCGAAGAAAATCGTAAATTTTCCGACACCCCTATGCGCGAGGGGGGGTTCACGATTTTTTTTCTGGAGAACCACACATTGGATCGAGACAAAATAAGAAATTTTCGCAATCAATTGAATGAACCTTTATGTCGATACCTTACAGATCCCTGTGAAAATTTTTCCGGGCAAAATCGCTAATTTTCCTACACCCCTCAGAACGGGGAGGTGTTCGCGATTTTTTTTTTTGGAGAACCACACATTGGATCGGTACTAAATAAGGATTTTTCGCGATCTAATGGATGTACCTTCATGTCGATACCACACACGACCCTGTGAAAAATTTTCCAAAAAAAAATCGTAAATTTTCCGACACCCCTATGCGCAAGGAATTGTTCACGATTTTTTTTCTGAGAGAACCACACATTGGAACGGGACGAAAAATAAAATTCCGCAATCTAATAAATGTACCTTCATATTGATACCACACACGACCCTGTGAAAAATTTTCCAAGGAAAATCGCAAATTTTCCGACACCCCTCTGCACGGGAGGGTGTTCACGATTTTTTTTTTGAAGAACCACACATTGGATCGGTACTAAATAAGGATTTTTCGCGATCTAATAGATGTACCTTCATGTCGATACCACACACGACCCTGTGAAAAATTTTCCGAAAAAAAATCGTGAATTTTCCGACACCCCTATGCGCAAGGAATTGTTCACGATTTTTTTTCTGAGAGGACCACACATTGGAACGGGACGATAAATAAAATTCCGCAATCTAATGAATGTACCTTCACATTGATACCACACACGACCCTGTGAAAACTTTTCCGGGAAAAATCGTAAATTTTCCGACACCCCTCTGCGCATGGGGGTGTTCAAAACATGTTTGCCGGAGAACCACACAACCACACATCGGATCGGAACGAAATGAGAATTTTTCGCGATCAATTGAATGTACCTACATTTTGATACCACACACGGCCCCGTCAAAACTTTTCCAGGGGAAATCATAAATTTTCCGACACCCGATCTGAAGGGGTTTGAACAAAACATGTTTGCCGGAGAACCATACATCGGATCGGGCTGAAATCAGAACTGTACGTCATCAATTTCGATTATCTTCATTTTGATACCACTCACGGCTGTGTTAAAACTTTTCCAAAGAAAATTGCGAATTTGCCTTTATTTTCGATAATTTTTTTTACGGAGAACCAGACATCGGATCGAGCTAAAATCAACATTTTTGACAACAGATATCATGTACCTTCATTTTGATACCGCACGCGGCTTCGGCAAGAGAGTTTGACTTTTTTTCAAATTTTGTTTTTTTCCCCGTACTAGTACCCGTCCGACAAAAAAAATTGACAATCTTCGATCGGCGATTGCTGGAGAACCCACGATGCGATCTGGCTGATTGTTCGATTTTCGGAAAGCTAGCAATCACGTGAGCATTTTGATGCTACTCACGTTTTTTCAAAAAAAAATCCAAAGAAAATCATACATTTTCCGAGAGGGTATTCAAGAATTTTTTATGGGAGTACCAGACATTGGATCGAGACGAAATAAGAAATTTCCGCAATCTTATGGATGAACATTCATATCGATACCACACACGACCCTGTGGAAAATTTTCCAGGGGAAATCGCAAATTTTCCGACACCCCTCAGCACATGGGGTTGTTCGCGATTTTTTTAGAGAGCACCACACATTGGATCGGGACGAAATAGAGAATTTCCGCAATCTGATGAATGTACCTCAATATTGATATCACACACGACCCTGTGGAAAAATTTCCAAGGAAAAACGCAAATTTTCCGACAACCCTCTGCACGGGAGGGTGTTCAAAACCTGTTTGACGGAGAACCAGACATTGAATCGGGCTGAGGTTCGGATTTTTTGCAATCGATTGAATGTACCTTCATTTTGATACCACACACAACCCTCTGGAAACTTTTCCAAAGAAAATCGTAAATTTTCCTAAACCCCTCTGCGTATGGGGGTGTTCAAAACATGTTTGCCAGAGAATCATACATCGGATCGGGCTAAAATTAGAACTGTACGTCATCAAATTCAATTATCTTAAATTTGATACCACTCACGGCTGTGTAAAAACTTTTCCAAAGAAAATTGCGAATTTGCCTTTATTTTCAATAACTTTTTTACGGAGAACCAGACATCGGATCGAGCTAAAATCAACATTTTTGACAACAGATATTATGTACCTTTATTTTGATACCGCACACGGCTTCGGCAAGAGAGTTTAATTTTGTTTCAAATTCTGTTTTTTTCCCCGTACTAGTACCCGTCCGACAAAAAAAAATTGACAATCTTCGATCGGCGATTGCTGGAGAACCCACGATGCGATCGAGCTGATTGTTCGATTTTCGGAAAGCTAGCAATCACGTGAGCATTTTGATGCTACTCACGTTTTTTCAAAAAAAATTCCAAAGAAAATCGTAAATTTTCCGAGAGGGTATTCAAGAATTTTTTATGGGAGAACCACACATTGGATCGGGACGAAATAAAAAATTGCCGCAATCTAATGAATGTACCTCAATATTGATACCACACACAACCCTGTGGAAAATTTTCCGAGGGAGATCGCAAATTTTCCGACACCCCTCTGCACGGGAGGGTGTTCACGATTTTCTTTAGGGAAAACCAGACATTGGATCGAGACGAAATAAGAAATTTCCGAAATCTGATGATTGTACCACATCGGATTGAGCCAAACTTAGATATTTTCGCATCCAATTGAATGTACCTTCATTTTGACAGCGCACACGGCTTCGGCAAGAGAGTTTGACCATAGAGTAATGGTTTGACATTCATTCAAATCTCGTTTTTTTTCCCGTACTAGTACCCGTCCGACAAAAAAAAATGACAATCTTCGATCGGCGATTGCTGGAGAACCCACGATGGGATCAGGCTGATTGTTCGATCTTCGGAAAGCTAGCGATCACGTGAGCATTTTGATGCTACTCACGTTTCTCCAAAAAATTTTCCAAAGAAAATCATAAATTTTCCGAGAGGGTATTCAAGATTTTTTTCAAGTAGAACCAGACATTGGATCGAGACGAAATAAGAATTTCCTGCATTCTGATGAATGTACCTTCATGTCGATATCTAACACAACCCCGTGGAAAATTTTACAGAGAAAATCGCAAACTTTCCGACACCCCTCATCACGGAGGGTGTTCGCGAATTTTTTTCTGGAGAACCACACATTGGATTGGAACGAAATAAAAATTTTCCGCAATCAAATGAACGTACTTTCATGTTGATACCTCACACGACCCTGTGGAAAATTTTTCAGGGAAAATCATATATTTTACGACACCCGATCTGCAGGGGGTTGTTCAAAACATGTTTGCCGGAGAACCATACATCAAATCGGGCCAAACTTAGATTTTTTCGCATTCAATTGAATGTACCTTCATTTTGATACCACACACGGCCCTCTGAAAACTTTTCCGGGGAAAATCATAAATTTTCCGACACCCCTCTGCACGGGGGTGTGTTCAAAACATGTTTTCCGGAGAACCAGACATTGGATCGAGCTAAGATCAACATTTTTCGCAATCGATTGAATGTACCTTCATTTCGATACCATACATGGCTTCGACAAAAAATTTCCGGGGAAAATCGTAAATTTTCCCATACCCCTCTGCGCATGGGGGTGTTCAAAACATGTTTGCCGGAGAACTATACATCGGATCGGGCTGAGGTTCAAATTTTTTCCCTTTTTATTGAATCTACCTCCATTTTGATACCACACACCACCCTGTCAAAACTTTTCCAGGGAAAATTATAAATTTTCCGACACCCGATCTGCAGGGGTTGGTTCAAAATACCTATACCGCACCGGTATATACACAGGCCTATATCAAGATGTTATATTTTGTGCTTACATTCTTCTTCTCCAAGAACTCATATTTGCTTCGTTTTCTCATCAAAATCTTCACTGGCAAGTGTGGAGTACGACGGAGAAAATATACAGCATACTGTATACTTATACGTGAGATTATTATTGAAGTCTGCTATCTTCCGATCGAAACTTCCAGTTAAGCGGCTTACTGTGTGTCTGTGTTAGCAGGTTCCCACCCATGTCTCACTGAGCATTCGTTGGTCTAGATCATCATCATAACAAGTTCCTGATGATCATACCGAGTATAATTACAGCAGTTTGCGTAGCGGAAGTGAAACTTTATTAATGAAAATTATTAATTCGCTTCAGCAAGATATATGGAAATTATATATCAAAATAAACTAAACAAAATCAGCGAATGCGTTGAAGATGATCGAGATGTATGTATAAAACTTGCACATGCATATGTTTTTTCACGCCACTTCAGTCGAAACAAGGCATATAGACGATATTGCCAGAGATAATTACTAGATTACGAGAATCGGTGAAATTAAATACGCCCCATTACAGATTTCACTCCAGAATTTCTACGGAAGTCTGACATCTGACAGACTTGTGCACTGATGTTCACGCCCAAAGCCAAACATAATATCTTTGACCGAAGCTCATCAGTACTGTGTCCGTAGACAAGAAGAGATCGCTGCGGTCATCTCGGGCCACGTCAACCCCATGATCCATAGACAGCTGGCAGACATATCAGGCCTAGTACTCTCTTCTTCTAGCTTCAGGCTTCTCTCACTGCATGCGCTATCCATGTGTATGGACATCAATGATTGCATCCAGAGTTCGCAAACACCAAACAAATCTGCATCAACGATGTTTGAAATAGCTTTGGTATCAAACCTACCTTGTTCGTACGAAATTGAACGTTATGATGTAGGAACGTCATCTTCGTTCTGAGTTCCTCTTCTTACGTTTTGTTGATCGGAATTTCTCAGTTTTCCAGGTGACAGAGAAGATCTTTTGATAGCGACTCCCGCTGGCAAGACTTCTTGCATTCGCATTCGGTCGAATCTTGCTGCCTACTTTGAATGGAGCATAATTACCCTTGGTTTGTAGAAATTAGCACCTGGTATCCTGGCTGGCAGGAAGTGTCATTGGTTTCCATATTCTACTTGTTCAACCAATCGCCACACATGTACTCAGAGCTCCTTGGCTCAGTCTACTACTGCACTGCGTTGAAAACTGAGATAAGGTCAGGAGTGGGTTCGAGTCCACTCACATTAGGCATAGTTGTTGTGAAGGTCCTTCCACTCATCATCACCCGCTCATTCGTACCCTCGTATATCCTGGCTGTTGATGGGGTTTTCTTGCTCTGCCGTGCCTGTGCCAGGTATCGGATTCCTAGCAAATCTTCTCCCTTTTTTTTGCACAACTGTGCTATAAGAGTGTTCAACACTCTTGCCGGCGGTTGAGCCCGTAATACAGCACTTGACGAGACAATCGGTAATGGATGATACGACGAAACAATCGGTAAAAGAAGTTTCCTCGTAGATGACAGCTGGTTTTCGCCCCAATTTTTCTCAAGTCTCCTCTCCTGTTCATTGTCTGACAGCTTACGTTATCAAGTAATGACGCGTTTATTTCCTTGGAGTTACACAATCTCTTTCCCAGTTTAGTGATAATGATGTTCTTCTCACTAACGACAGTTATTAGTGGATCAAGTTCCACCGAGCTGACTTTGTCTTCTCCAGTACGTGGCAGGTGTAACTGACGTCACCGAGAGACTAATTCGACAGATCACATATTGCATTATTACAACATTCAATATATCAATGAACTCTTGTTTGTCAACATGCGTTGCTCAGACCTCTCATCAAGCTCCTATCACAAACCCTTTAGTTACATTCCCTTTATCATTCCAATAATATTCACAGGCACAGAAACACTGAACCGGAGATGTTATTAATAATTCAATCATAGCTCAAAGTATGAATATTGAATCCAATATTGTAAAATGGATAATCAATCAATAGTGCGTACCTGAATAAATAATCCTAAGAATGTCAGAAAGGTTGCCGTTACTGGAGCTAAGAGGGACCGGGACACGTTGTCGTTTCTTAGAAGGACCGGAAGGAACTGGATCGACATCGATGTGAAAGTATTTTAAGGAAATAGTCTGGAAGTGAAGGAACTTACGAAGAGACTAATCTTAAGTAATACATGGTATCAGTTGTGGGTATGAAGCCTTAGTGTGAATGTGAACCTTGTCACTCCCAAAAGGCACGTGTAAGTGTTTTATATGAATAAATGAATAATCATTACAATGATGGGAAAATGGTAAACTGATTTTATAAAATGCTCTACTAAGACAATATTGTCCATCTTAAGTGAAACTGTCAAACTGAAGAATGCGAGGAAACACAGAATAAACTATATATTATGAGATATAAAAACCAGGCTAATGTAATGACGCCCCTGATCTGTATTTTGTGACGTAGATTCATATCAGTCGATAAGAGCAGTATCTGTGTGTGAACGAAGCGTTTCTGAAACCTCTATTTGCTGTAGCTGAGTGTTTCCAGTGGGAAAAACAAACAGCTACACTGTCGTCTTATATTTCACGTTTCTCAACAAACTCGCTCTTGTTTTTATCTTGTCTGGATCATCATCATTTACACTTTTACCAGGTTTTCACACACTTTTTTCACATCTGATTTATATCTTGTACATTTCTGTACAAAACTGAATTCACCCTAATGGACATGTTTTGATGTCCAATCTGAATTGAAATCAATCTTTTCTAAGTTTGATTTCCGAAAAGTCTCACTTAGACTATTCCTTGAGAATATTCTGAAAATAAGTTTCTTCCGAATAGTTTCAACGAAGATTTGCCGAAAGAACTGATTGAAAATAGTTTTCTCGAGATTTTCCACCAGAATTCCTCCTGAACGAATCTCTATGTTTTTGAACATTCCAAGTTTTCCGGGATACTGATGGAATTTCAATAATGAAATGGGAAAATTGCAGAACACAAGCTCTTCCTGAAAAGAGTTGAAAGGTTGCCTATATGACGTGTGCACACTACTGGACAGAAAAATATAAAATTAAATATAAAACCAATTAAGAGTGACTGAATGAACACGTTAGTTATATAATCCTCAATTGAATATCAAGGAGGCCCAAAATCAGAACTCAGATCCAAATGAGAGTTAAGTAGATGTTCAAGTTCGACTCCCTGTAACACACCACACCAGCCTGCACATGCACCTATTGAGATAAGTTCTAGTTAAGATACAGCATAAGTTCCCGTTAAGTTCTGTGACTCTTCTAAGATCTAGCATAAGTTGCTAACTCTCTAATAAGCCAATGCTACCCCGCTCATAGTATTATTCCTAGAAGGGTGTTCTCGTACAAAGGAGAACGAGGATAATACGCGGTGAACAAACATGCGGCAAGGCAAAGCGACACGATCTCTATAATAATGTTTACGTTGAATTTTGGTGACAAATAACTTATTGCATGTAATACTTGGGGATCTAAGACAATAGTGTGCGGTAAGACGGCAAAATGTGACAATACAATTAGGGAAGTCGTAGTTGGAGGTTGTTTAACGACAACGATATAACAACACTGATATAGTCGTTATATTGCGCGCATACTGTAGTAAACATTTCATTCAATCGAGCAAATAGCTTTGTAAGGAGAAGAAACCATAAAATAACTACTTTGTTTGTCGTCACATGGTGCTTGAAATTGTAAGTTGATTTTGAAATGCTAACTCTCCCAGCAAACTTGAATTATTTGACAACAAATGTGTGATTATGTATGGTGTTCATTCAGTTTCTTGTTTCTATAGCAACTCATTTGTAATTCATTGATATTGTTTCATTTTATGTAATTTCGTGTTCAGCATTTCTTATATGGTCAGCAGCTAAGGATCTAATTTGATTTCTATCAAACAGAAGCTGTCATGCTCAAGTTTCCCAGTTGCTCAATTAAACCACATGACTTATTTAATATAGTGTGTATATAATATACGTATATATATATTTGTTTTTTTATATATTTTTTTCCATTGTGTTTTATATAATTTCTCTCTAGTGTATAATTTGTTTATTAGATAATTATTCAGAATAATTTCTTGTTATTTATATTTGTTATTTTGCTATTTTTTGTTATTCTGTGTCCAAGTGGCAACCGTATTGTCGGCAGTGTTTTAAATAAAAACTATTCTCTACTGTTTATTTTTATTGATAACATTCAATTGATTGCTCGAAATGTCACAGCACATGCATACATTACTCTCAGATTTTTGATATTGCTCTTTTCTTTCTGGAACGTAAAAGATTTGAGTTTGTCTTTTTTTTCTATTGAAAAAACAAAAAGTTAGAAAACATAACAAATGACCAAAATTCACATCGCTTATCCACAAAGCCTTATGAGGGCTAGAATTCGATTTCATTTGATTGCTTTATGACACCTCTTGAGAAATAATCACGTTGCCCGCACACAACAATCCATTTTATGCGGGCTGGGCCTGCTTATCATCTTATTCTCTTTCATAACAGTTTTTATTTATATATCCTGAGATTACATTATCTGTATGTTCATTTTGTTTTTATCATTGAACTCAAGTACGTATTATGACAATGAAAAAATTGATTTGAATTGTTGAATTGTTGAATAGCCTGATTCTCACACCAATAGCTGATGAAATGACTATAGAAACACTAACTGGCGTTGAAAGCTCTACGGCCAGCTTGCTAAGGCTTTGTCATTTTCTCTCATTTCAATAACTATCATTCAAAAGTCTAATAATCTAGTTTATCTGTAATCAAGCCTTTAATGCCAACTACGACTCACTATATCCTACCTATCGGCGCATAATGAACTGTAAATCTCGCGCGCCGCGAAACCAGAATATTCACTCACTATACATCTCCATTGTGTAGGTAGATTCAATCGTAACAATATTGTATTCTTTTCTTTTCGCTTCTCCGTTCGATTGATTATCCTCACGGAACGACGTGATGAGAAAATCTATACTCCACTTTCGATTTCATTCACATTTCCCAAGGAAAGCCAATAAAACGTCACGTACCTGCGGCAAATTAATAAACTTCTCCAGAAAAAGAACTGTGTGAGTAAATACTTGGCGGATGATTCGGTTGAAAGTACGTTCCTACGTTTAGAGAAAGTTGAAAGAACTAACAAAAGTGAAATAAAATGTTTTGAAAACTTTTGCGTACGGTACATCGTTTTGAGTTTTATTTGATCGAACATCGTTGCAACTATGCTAGGTTTATGAAACTATGCTTTATGGAGTGTGATTGCAGACGTTCAGTGAAACACATGATACTGAAGACAAAGTCCACATACAGACAGTTTCTGTGAAATGATCAGCAATGTTCTCATGTAATTACAACTACGAAGATGAAAATGAACATGTGTTTTTATTTCCAAGATCGTTTTTATTCGTGTATTTTCATTTTTCAAAAACGTCGTTTCATAAGTTTGTCCTCACTAATCCCGTTTTTCCCCGCAAGTTCCTTGAGTTTTGTCGTTCTTGTGCTCAGCCTTCACCCGGCCTCTTAGAGCCTGATGTTAATTGCTGTACCGAACACTTGATGTGTATATCATCACCTGGGCTGAGTTATGACGTCACGGCCGTCTCGACACTTATCCCGGCCACCTGGTGGCGCTACATGGAAGTGGCTACTCCCAACAATCTAATTATCCTAACAACAACTTTTAAAAGTAACTATTTGTCAAGAAATATGTTATAGAGCTGTCACTCGTATATTAGTGTCTCGGTCGCTTCTTGGTTGACGTCACTCTCCTCATACTTTCCACCCCCGCCCACCCCTCATCCATCCACTTCGCTCTCTCTCTCTCTCTCTCTCTCTCTCTCTCTCTCTCTCTCTCTTTGTATATATATATGCCCATATGTGTTTGTGTGTGTACTTCTTCAACGTGACACCTCGTGTTTGAGTTGTTTTTTCGACATGCACATTGGAGTTTCATAACGAAGAATGATATGACAGCCACTATGGTATCATTTGATACTGCATTGTTTCTCAATACACATCGCTGGTATTGATGAATTCAAATATATTCTATCAGAACCTGCAGAACTTCCAGTGAAACTGATGATGGAATCTATTGATATTGAATTTCAGACACTTTTACCTACTTTCTACTTATTTCAAACGTAGAGGCCTACTAAATTACTCACCTTTTCTCGTGTAGAATATTCGAAATTGTTTGGGAATTTTTCAAAATTCAAACTCCGATTTTCAATCGAGGTTGAATTGATTCGCCTTACAGCAAAGACGACATTAGGACATTAATCGAACGATCGGAAAAGTTATAAACTATTTCAGTAAAACTTATTCAAATATCCACAAAGAGATGAAGCGAAATTCAAAACGAATATTCTCCAACCATCGCCGTGATTCTATCAAATGTTCCATTATTGAAATGTGAACGTATCATTGTAATTTTGATACTACGTTAAAGCAAGCATGAAGTCTCCGCATCTCCAACAGCCAGCCACCCCGTGTTATTTCCAGTGAAAGTAATTAAATTATCTGCGCCTCGAAGTGTGTGAAATAGTCGCGACAAAACATCAGAAAGAAGGCCGAATGACGGCTAAATCTCGCTCGACACTCTTTTGTCTTCATAAATTGCAATAGTTTATTGACAACCGACGAGCCAGACCGACTCCTAAAAGAGACGCGCACTTCTCGAGTCTCTCATTCTTTGTACTCGACCGTCGAGCCGTGAAAACGAGATAATTGAATGGTACAAAATTAAACTGTGAATTGTATTGTTCAAGAATTGTAGATCTTTCAATGTTCTCGAATGGATGTGTGTTCGATGAGACGAAAATGAATTCCACTTCCATTGAAACATATTTGAAAAACCCCCTTCGCTCGGGTATAGGAAAATTTATGAATTCTCTTCCAAATTTTTGGCGGAAACCGAATTAGGCATCAAAATGACGGGACATTCAAGACATCGCATAAAATCGTAACCTCAGCCCGATCCAATGGTTGGTTCTCCGGTAATCGATTTTTGAACAACCTCCCCGATCGGGTATAGGAAAATTTATGATTTTTTTTCAAAAAATTTTGCGGGAGCCGAGTGTGGCATCAAAATGACGGGGCATTCAATTCATCGCATGAAATCGTAACATTAGCCCGATCCAATTATTAGTTCTCCAACAATCGATTTTTGAACAACCCCCGCCGCTCGGGTATAGGAAAATTTATGAATTTTCTTTCAAAATTTTTGCAGAAACCGAGTTACGCATCAAAATGACGGGGCATTCAATCCATTGCATAAAATCGTAACATTAGCCCGATTCAATGATAGGTTCTCCAACAATCGATTTTTGAACGACCACCCCCGCTCGGGTATAGGAAAAGTTGTGATTTTCTTTTAAATTTTTTTGCGGTTGCCAAGGGTGGCATCAAAATGACGAGACAATCAAGCCATCACATAAAATCGTAACATCAGCCCGATTTAATGATTGGTTCTCTGGCAATCGAATTTTGAACGATACCCGTCTTTTACGGCCCCGCCACCCATGTTGAACGTTATACGCCGCGATGGTCGGTGGACGGGGGTTCGCATTCCGGTCGTAACGCACATGCCTATACGCGTCTTGGTAGCGCGATCCAACGGTGCCGGTCCCGTCCCGATCCGACCACGGGTTCGCCGACAATCGTCGTTTGAAGTTTACACAATGCTGTCAGGATAGGGCGCCACTCGATGCCCTCGCGGGGTTCGAACTGAGGGTCAACAGCTCAGCACGCAAATATGACAGCACACATTGCCCCATTCAACCGGCTCTAACTTCGTAACGGCGCGTCGGAGCGCGATGGAGGTGAAGAACGCAAACATTGCCAATGCATTGACCAAAGCGCGAATCGATACGCGGACACGATCGGACGTCCGACGGCGGCTAGTACCGTAAATGAATTCTCGTCCGAGCCAGCGTTTCCGAACGCGGCAACCAATCGCGGCCGCAAAACAGACAAACGAAACGCACAACGTTTTTCTACACGCCGGTGGTCAAATCATTCCAATCCAACACGCCGTTCTACGGCAATCGATTTTTGAATGACCCCCCGCACACGGGTATAGGAAAAGTTGTGATTTTTTTTAAAAAAAAATTGCGAAAGCCGAGGGTGGCTTTAAAATGACGAGGCAATCAATCCATTGCATAAAATCGTAACACCAGCCTGATCGAACGGCCGGTTCTCCGGCAATCGTATTTTGAACGACGGCCCGCTCGGGTATAGGGAAAGCCGTGCATTTTCTTCCAAAATTTTGCGGAAGCCGAGAGTGGCATCAAAATGACGGGGCAATCGATAGCTTTCATAAAATTGCAATGATGAAATGACGCAAATGTAATCTCAATTGGATAAAATTCAATCATTGAGAATCTCACCCAGTGCTTTTCTGATTATTATTTTCTAGTTTTAAATATTTTCTCATTTCCAATATTTTCTCACGAAAAACGTCGTATCAGTTCTCTTTTTGTTCGAGAATAATGGAAATATCGTATACAGTTCTTGTAGGACAACTCTGCCTCTAAAAAGTTTCAAGTCGATTGGTTTCTTTGTTTGTTCTGTATGCCAGGTACAAAGAAACAGAGAACAAACAAACATGCAAACGAAGCCCGATATTCCACAGTATGTAGTTGAATGGAAGTATTTGCCACGCTTGCCT
The DNA here is from genome assembly GCA_907164805.1 of Brachyptera putata. Lineage (NCBI taxonomy): Eukaryota > Metazoa > Arthropoda > Insecta > Plecoptera > Taeniopterygidae > Brachyptera > Brachyptera putata. The sequence goes on from OU015468.1 coordinate 436,746, forward strand.
AGGACTAGAAAGAAGCAGCATGTTGTGAGACGAGCAAGATACTCATGAGAGAATGCACTCGAAAGCTCTTTGCGAGCAAACCTTGATTTGGAAGCTATCACTTTACCAGTCATTCTGCACGTCATCTCTGCAGTGGTCAGAGTGGCTAGCAGAGGGGTTCACAACTTGACATTCCAGTGTACATCCGATTTGTTTCTTTTTTCTCCTGTGTTTTTGGCTTTTAAATGATTTTTTAGATTTTCCGTGTTCACTTGATTTTCATAGATTTTACTATTTTGTATCATTTTTTGTGATATTCTGGATTCATCGTGATTTTTTCGATTCGTTCATCTTCAGTTCTTTCGATTTTTTCTCGTCACTTTCCTTGATTTTCTTGATTTCACGTTATTCTATTCATTCATCGAGATTTTCATCTTTTTCGAATGAAAAAGCCAGGGACCTATTAATGTCTTAATACAAATTCTACGCAAAGATTTGAAAGTCTTCAAATCGTGCTCCAGTAATTCCTCGAATATCTCCACAAATCACATCCAATTATCTTGTCAAGATTTCATGTTTACAGGAACTTGTCAAGTTATTCTGATGGAAACGTCCATTGAGAGTTCTCCCTTTAACTCGTTCTGAAAAGTAGATATAATGTTTTCTATACATACCGAGTGTGATAGTTTTCCGTTTGGTTGCGTTGACATTACATAAACAAGCTTGCGAGTGTCGATATGGTGTATTTGCATACATATCGAGGGAGAGATAAAGAGAGTATACATCATTCCGATTGAGGAGCGACATTGACATCGGAATATTCTCGACTCGCATTTGTTTTTCAGTTATAAAATACTGCTGCACACTTCAGGCGCGTGGTTCACATAACATATTGTTCGCTAATATGCTCTCGAGTTGATGAATTCCGAATCATATGTTGAGAATTGAGTTAGAGATAGTTTGAAACATCGTTCATTGTAATCGATACGGAGGTTTGAATAACCTCTACCGAACAAACAAAAATACGTTATATGTAGGGGACATGATGTGATATTGGGATCAATTTACTGATTGGGCACATGGAATATCTGATATTGAAATAGTTTTCCATTTAATATCTGTTACTTGTAGGATATTAATTTCTTCATTCTTTTTGCTAGTCTTGTCATACTTATATTTCCCAGGACTACCGTAATCACAATGTTGAGGAACGATTTAGCGGAATCAATTAGAAATGATACGGTTTGAACAGGCTGATGAACATGTCTATTTGGAGCTGAAGCGATCCAGTGCCGAAACGCTTTGAGATGACATTCGACCCCTATGGTTGGACCCTATCAAATCGGATTGAAAGTGTATACTGAACTGTGATCAGGCCGAAACGGTTTCGATGTTCTAAGCGGACAATCAGGCGAATTGTGAAGGAGGCCTGGTACACTCAATCACTCGATATTCTTAGGGCAAAATACTGACACAAATTGTGAAAGTAATAATAATAACAACACAGATCAATTGGCGGAGCTATACAGGAAATGATCAGCTATTTTGGCTCCCCTAAGTCACTTTAACTATCAATATTCCCTGTTCACTAATCAACATTAATTGTGAACCAGCCTGAGCGAATTATGGCAGATGTGTTTCGATTTCAATCGGTTTTGATGGGAACGATTCAAAGGTATCGTGATCAACGTGTATTGTTTGGAACGTTTCACGCTACACTGATTTGACCAGATCGTACCCAACTGTGTGATACACGTAGTATCTACGTCTGTATTCTATTTTTATCATGGATTGATTGAAAGTAACACTAGATATGCATGTAACATTATAATCCGTTAGCACGCTCGACCTCTGAATGCCCACACGTGTTTACCATTCTGGTGAAAACATTGCTGGGTAACATTTTCGAGTAATTCATTGAAATTTATGTCTGTGTATAAAATGAATCGAGTTTCTGACCAAAGTTGATACTTCTTTTTTTCAACACGTAGTTAATAAAACATTACTGTAATCTCAAACATTATTTCGCGAAAGGATTTGACTTGGTAAAAGAATAATCCTTTTCCTTCTTCCATTATTGGAATTCTGTATTCATTCTACTCTTTAGACAGAAGAAAAACATAGAAACATCACAAGCTTTTTTATTCTTAAAAACTTTTCTGAAATTATATTGTAAGCTATAAGCTCTTTGTGGTAAAGTGTAAACGTAGGCTGTGTGAGTTGTTAAAAAAATACAATCCTGGTAATGAAAGAAAAAAGAATGTAAATTCTTCATTAAGGTAGAGTTTATAAGAGAGATGGATGGAAGTATGTTTCTCCTCTATGGTCGACCATTGTCTTCGTATTGTTTATGTTCAGTCTCCTGGAAGATTGTTCAACCAGATGCTTGAAACTAACTCTGACTGGTCTAAGCAACTAGCTCGGCGATGTACGCTCGTGTGAAAACTCTCTCTCTCTTGGTATATACAGATATGAAAACTTCAACTTTTAAAGGAGAACTTCTTGTTATCTTTCACCTCCTACCAAACAATGTGAAAACAAATTCTAATCTTACAATAGAATATATACCCACGTGTCGAAAATATTCACAGTGTGCTATGCCAATCTGAGTGTGGAGGGTAGAAGTTTCATTCTTTCTCAGTTAGAGCGTGGAAAATAGTGGAAACACTCTATCAAAAACATTTTGTTGGCGACTTTACAACGCATAAATCCACAGCAATGCCTCCACTGTGAATAAATTATTCATCTACTGATTCCGAAACCGAAATGATACAATACAAAAAGAAAAAACTCTCTCTTATTCAACCAAATAATCACATTATTATATATAACTAGATACTAAAAATCATATTCCATACAAAAAAAACATATTGGAGTACGTGACTTGAACTTTGTCACTTAAATCTATCAAATGATTGAACAAAATCATACATTCACGTCAAAATATAAACCCTTACAAAACCGGTAGATCAGACTCGTGGATCCTGCAGCTTATCCGATTCTGTAGATCGGTAGATTCTGGTATCATATTCTGAGACGATACAGCCTGCTGTGTAGCAATACTTGAGGGGCTCAGCCGAGTTCACGTTCAAAACCAGCTCACAAAGTAGTCCAGCTCTTCTATAATTATTACTGATTCCCTCCTTGGATGTACCAAGACATTCCGATCGTCATTTCTCTGACTTGATAGGTTTCTGTTTCTGGTTCGAGACTCCCGTGGCTTGGATCTTCCCGAGAGTCTTCAGGGCGTTCATCCCCGTCACGCAGTAAGACGACGACGAATTCGTCGCGTCCCCGGCATCTTCGTTGTCTTGTTCGATCTTGAATTCGAGTAGCGTGTCGTTCTCTTTGTCCATCTCCGTTCGTCCGCGTTGTAGCTTCTTCGGTGCTGGGACAGGTTTAGCTGGGTCGCACTGTCGTTTCATCTCTGAGAGAGATCTTTGGTGATGTTTCGCACCCAATCTGTTGTCGTAAGACCTCGGATCGTTGCTATCCCCGAGATCAGAACGTCGATACTCTCGTGACGGCGTATAGTAGACATCTCGGCCAATTCGAGACCGTTTCAATAATCTCTGTTCTATACTTTCGTTCGGCATTTCAGTATCGGCTAATTGGATATCTCTGATTAATTGTGGATTCAATGCTCCCGAAGAGAATTGATTGATTTCTTCTAAAGTAGGATTTCTTTCCCAGAAGCGGCGAGGTCGGAAAGGCACTGACCTATCCGCTCCATGTGGTGCTCTCATGTTCTCGTCATTACGATAAGTTTGCTGCCTTGAATCAAAACCTTCTATCTGGTTCCTTACTTGATGACTTCCACATGACGGATATCTTCCCTCACGATCAGTTTTCGGTGCATATTTCATCTCAGACATTTCGTCTTCCATAGCTTCTGTTTCCTGATTCGCTGGTACGCCCACATCTGATGGTTCATGTATCTGAGAACATATTTACTTCTAGCATCAATCACATCTCGCTGAGACATCGAACCAGTGTTCAACTGATGGAGTTCTATCTCGTCATGACCAAGGTTATTTGAAATTGATTTCTCCCTAGATTTACCACTTAAACCCTCTGTATGGTCATCACCCTTGTAATGAATATAATTCAAACCATTGGACATTTCTGGCTTTGTATCCTCGTGATCGTTTCGTGAATCTATGAGACTCACCAGGGCTGGAGCCACTGGTTCAGGAGCCGATAGTATCTCTTCGAGTGCACGCAAATCTTTTATCAAGTCTTGCTCCTGAGAACTCACATGAGAAGAACCTTTCCGCTCGTTCTGTTCGGATTCAGAGTCTTCACTTTTAACTCTCGCATGGACATTATTCTCTCCGCTCGGGACGTTTCGGTTTAAGCTCTGCAAGTTCGATGGTGATTCTTTCTTGAACCTTTCCTGGAAACAATTCGACCCTTGTGCAGGATTATCACTCAATGCATTACCAACCGTTTGTACATGAGAATTATATAATTCTGGTTGAATTCCACGGCTCACCAATCTGTTGGAACGCATCTGAGAGGGTTGGTCACCTATCAGAATCAAATTACGTTCATTCGGTTTATAAATTGATTCATCTTGTTTTCTACCGTCAGTTTCAGAATCATCTCCAAAACTGAGAGAGTCTGAGTTCACATAACTTGCCTTCACTGATGGCTGATAATGTTCATTGACTATATTGCCCGAGTCAGTTTCATCGTTTTTCAGTAAAGGTTGACGTTGTTTGGAGTCAGACCTCATTTCAGACGAGGTTTGTTCAGCGGAATCCATTGCATTTGTATCTTCCCGTCTTCCATGTGTTCGGTGTCCAAAACCAAAATCTTTATTCAAAGCTGCCAAATTATAACTATGTTCAGATTGATCGTACTGTTGTAAATCTTGGCGAAGTCGAATTTCTTGCTCCATTTCAGACATCTTCTGTTCATTATTGTCAATGGAGTTGATCTCTTCTCGTCTTCCTATCGATCGTGGTCCAAGAATAGACGCTTTATTTGCAGCTCCCAACTGACAAACATGTTCAGATTCATCGTTTTGAAGAGCTTGACGTAGTCGGATTTCTTGCTCCATTTCAGACATCTTTTGTTCGTTTACATTAACGGCGTCCACCTCTTTTTGTTCTCCAACTGACTGAGGTCCGAGAACAAAAGCTTCATTCAAAGCTCCCAACTTTCTGGGAGTTATCTCCCAAATATCTCCAGCGTCATCGTTTTGCTGTGAATCTTGAGGCATTCGAATTTCGGGTTCCATTTCAGACAACTTTGGTTCATCAACATCCATGACCTCCATCTCTTGCTGTTTTCTCACTGATCGTGGTCCAAGTGCAGCAGCATCATTTGATACTCCCAACTTGTAATTACTATCAGATTCATCGTTGTGTTGTAAAGCTTGATGCGTCCGAATTTCTTGTTCCATTTCAGACATCTTTTCTTCGTCAACATCCTTGATGTTCGTCTTTTCTCGTTCCCCAACTGATTGTAGTCCAAAATCAGAAGCTTCATTCGAAGCTCCCAATTTTGTATGTTCTCCGCTTCTCAATAATTGCGCGTCTTCGTTTTCTGTTATACCCTGAGCTTTCTGTAAAGTAGTCAATTCATTCTGTGTCATAAATAATTCATGTATCTCACTAGGAGTCATTTCATCTAAAGACCTAATTCGATTAGGATCTTCCGAATTCCCAGTTGATGGATGATCTCCAAAACTTCTCGAATGCTCTTGCGAATTATCACTTGTGACATCTGACTGCTCATTGGTGTCAGTTTCACGGTACATATTCTCACTGTCATACATCGAATCTTGCTCCAGGCCTTCGGAAGATTCCATCTCATCTGGCTGGTATTCAAGTTCGGCGAAATCGGCTACTTTTGGCTCTCTTTCTGAGAATCGTTCTTGATTGTCAAGTGTAGATTCTTTGTCTCTATACAGTGCAGAGTTTTCTTGAGAAATTAGATTCATTTCTTGTGTCAAGTCGTGACTACTTGGATGATTATTACCATTGAAGAGGTCAGTTTCTTCGCCTTCTGTGAGCTTTTGCATTGTCTCGGGTTCCTGGTGATAGTCGACGTTGGTCAATTCTTGGTAATCAACGTCCCCTTCTGGTTCTACTACTAGATCACCTGATTCGAGTACTTCTTTTGACTCGTGTGACTCTTCCGTATCCGGTAGCTGCTGCTCATCCAATTGTGTATCATATGCCACCTCATCGACATAAGTACCCGGTGGAAGTAAATTCTGCCCATCTTCGCTTTGCCTTGCTATTGCATTTTCGTCAGTTTTCACAAAATCTGTTTGTAGGTCTCCAATTGGGTGAATCGAGTTTCTGCTTTCAGTATTTTCATCAAAACTACGCTTACATTTCTTACTGACTTGCGCCGAAGAATCTAATAATATTCTCATTGAAGATGAAGAATCCAATGGACGCAGTGAATTGATTGCAGGATGAAGTGGTACCCCCATCATGTCAAGATTCTGATTATCTGATGTTATTATTCTCCTTAGATTTTCTGTATTCTTGTTTTGATCCGTAGTACCTTTATCAGTCAATCTCCCATTTTTATTATCATCCTCTTCGGTGTCCATCTCTATGTCCAATAAATTAACAGAATGTTGATTGAACGGAACTTTCTCGCAAGGTTCTGAATATTCATCCACTAAATTCACTGCCACGCCGTCAATCCATCGACCACTATCCTTTCCTTGTTTTCTATCTCCTTCCGTTCCATCTGATTTTCCACTTTCTTCAGTCAAACATGTCGTTCCTAATTTTTCATCATTCCCCTTGCTCTCCCCGCCGGCAATATCCTCCACGGTATCACGCTCCAACATTAAGGATGGAGTATCCTGATTTTCAATAACTAGCGGCTCATCCATTTCTACTTCCTCTTCATCTTCCTCCATTTCTTCTTCGTTGTAATTATCGTCTGGTGACAACGGAGGTACACTTTCTGCCTCCCGATTCACTTCAGATACAACATTCAGTATCTGCTCATCTTCACATTTCGTTAATGATCCATCATCATTCTCTTCATCTATGAATTCCGATTCATCTTCTGACACCTTCTTGTCGCCATTTGATGAAGTCTGTAAATCGATTTGTAACATATTATCCTCCTCCGTATTTTCAGACTCGCCCACTTCGTCCGAATATATTTTGTTTTCATTTGAATCGTTGTATAAGTTTGAATCCTCACTTTCATCACTGGTTTTATCATCACTATTTCCAATCTCAGAAGGCAGGAGAAAATTAGCACCCTCACATTCGTCGGCACCTGATTCGAGAAGTCTCTCGTCGATATCGCCGGTCACCATCGATTCGCCATCTGACATCGATTGCCCCGGATCAATTTGATACATATTCTCCACAACCGTATCAACAGAATCACCAAATGTTCCCAAATTCATTTTCTCATCATTTGAATCGTTATATAAGTTCAAATCCTCACTGTCATCACTGGTTTCTTCATCGCCATTTCCAAATTCAGACGGAAAGAGAAAATTGCCAGTCTCACCTTCGTCGGCATCTGATTTGAGAAGTGCATCGTTCGAGTCTGATGCTTGATTCTTGTCTTCATCGTGCTCTTCTTCATCCAGATCGATGACATGTAGCAATGGATGCGGCTTACTATTGTAATATCCCATCTCGTCGTCGCTTCGTCTGGTACGTGTGCAATTGGTTGTATTCTCCTTGACCGGGCATGTCTCTTCGACCTTGGGCTTGGAGCTAGCGCAGTCGATATCCTCGACGATATCTGTCTCTCCCTCGCCCTCTCCTACTGGCTTGACGCAGTTGACAGTTCTGTTTCGCACGCAGTTGAGCATGTTATTACATGCACTGCAGTCTTTATCCCAATCACCAACCATCCACCTGAAACAACACGTGCAATAGATTCGAATGCGAATGCGTTATGAAAATCACTCGGATTCAATTCAGTATACCGAATAGAAGTCGAGGTTGGATGATTTTGACAGGATGATTTCGACAAACTCTAATGGCTTCATGGATATCAATTATTATAGTAACGTACCGACAAGTTGAGAACATTGATGAAGGGAACACAGTATTGCTTGTTCTAATGGATAATTGAACTGATAAACGTTTCAAATATTCAATCAACATGTTTTTGAGACATCGATAGTTTGGTCATTCCGTTAATGATTTGAAAACAAAATTTGTGAAATTTGACACAAAAATCAGCCTTTATAAACAAAATTCATGAAATTCTATATCAACACAATGCAATAGATGATTCAAGAAGTCATCCAGAGATATTCGGAATGTGATCGTTATGATGTTCGAGAGAATATGTGTTGATTGAATTCAGATATCAAGTCAACCGAATATAATCTTCTGGATCAAAGTCGGTGAGTACATTTGTTAAACAGACCTAATACATTTCCAAGATGCGCTAGCGTGTTTACCTTGGCAGACAAGGACTGACGTAACAAGGGCGTGAAATCGCGGCAGGTTTCTCCGTTCCTTTACAGAACCTATCCTCGACCAATCCCGACTCCTTTTCTATACATCGCTGTACCGACATCTCCGTTCCCGGTCCACAATTGGCCGAACACTTGGACCAATCCACGCTGTCCCACGAGTAGGACGCAGGAGTCGCCAGTCTCTTCGTGCTGCGCGGCAATCCCATGGAATAGCGCAGTGTGACGTTCTCGGCGGGTCGCACGAACACGATCAGGGGCTTGCTGATCGGACCCGGTATGTCCAGCGCCTCCTGTTTGTAGCGGATCATGCCGAGCCACGCTTTCGACCCCGGCACGTGGTACATGCCCAGCTCGTTGCCTCGGATGTACGGCTCCTTCTCTTCAGCGCCGCGCACGACGATCAGCGCTTTCGTCGGCTCCGTCTCCTCGACGCGGATGTTTCTCGCGCCTTGAGGCACGTCGATCAACTTCATCAGCCCCTTCGCGTTCTCCTGGAAGGATTGTTTGCCTTCTTTCACGGTGCATTCCCTTCCGTCCCCGTGGCATATACCACACACGTCTTCTACAGCATGCGACTCCAGATCTAAGTCACACGGGATTGTCTGGAGAAATAAGAAACAAATGTCAGTCATACAATAGTTGAGTCTATATAGACTCATGAGAATATAATATATCTCAATTTCTATACAGAAATACGATTCATCTCCTCTGGCTCATTCTTATGGGGATCTTGAAAACTTTAAAATTAGTTGTCTCAGAAGTGGTGCAATCGATTGCGCCTCAAAACTAAAGGGTATCGAGTAAGATGATGACTATTGTGCACGTCAAGTTCCAATTCAATTTGAGTTTACGTTTGCCTGTAGAGCACGAACCAAAAAAAAAGAAAAAAAAAGGGTTTTTTCGAGTCAAGTGATATTGAGTCCTCGCTTCGCTCATCCGATGAATTGAATTAGTCATATTGATATTTGCTCGTTCATTTTGAACAGTATCAAAGTCTGCTCCCTCATTTCCCATCACCCTTCCTATAAATATCACACTTATATATATATATATATATATATATATATATATATATATATATATATATATATATATATATATATTCAGAGTGTGTAAGAGAGAGAGAATATAAGTGAACTGTGGTGTCTGCGGCTCGTGTTTTAGTTGTCTGGTTCATACCTTGCAGACACCGCCGATACAGATGTCTCGAATACCTCGCCGACAAGTGGTGCCGTCGATAACCTTCGGCTTCAGCGACGCTATCTGCCCGGCGTCGTTCTTACAGAACAGAACACACGGATTCTCTGCCAGGAATAATGGAAAGCAATTGAAATATATTAGTGTCACGTGATAATGACGATGCTAGAAGCACGCGATCTATGAGATGAGAAAGATTTCCAACATGTTTCTATTCGGTTCCTTTTGACATTATAATCTTCACATGAACTGCATATCGCCTGCATTCGAAAACCTCATAGTGCATAGACGTTTGCCAGATGACAGGTGAATCTAGATGCACAGTACAACCTATATCATACAAAATGTCGTGATACTTTTCAAAACGAACTTTTGCATCAGTCTATACCAAACTTAATCATACATTATGTTTGACATTCTTTATATTATTTAAGGAATGGCAAATTCACACGAGTTTTGAAAATGTGGTCATTTCTTAACCTTTTGTTGAGTGAAAATGGCTTCATTGATCCAAACTTGCTCCTGACTGATACGTGTTAGCCAATGAACTTAAGATGCATCTAAGATCAATAGAAGAGCAACACAAGGTCGATGCTTTCTTGAAACAATCCAAATAATTAGTATATCATATTCTGATATATTATCAATTGTTATGGTTTACACATTGAACAATGTTCCGATATTTTTAATTCAGAAAGTCTGGAAGACTGATTTCACCGATGCTCACCATCATGCATGTAGAACCCCTTCCATTCGTGCACCTTCCCATCCTCCGGGTATGTCCACTCGTTGAACTCTGAACACTGGACGTCCCTGAAAGAAGGCTGTCCAATCTTGCAGGGCTGGATGGGAAATAAACCACCAGTCAATTGAGTGCTCAATGTATGAGTTGTGCGATTGGGATGCTGGATTTGTTGGGCAAGACAGTCGATTAGAGCTGAACACACATCGAGATGATGTGATTGCTCAAGTGATATTATTGGTGGTAGATCTTTCTCTTTAGTGGTTACAAATATAACTACGACTGTACAGAACATTCCAAGCCATACTATAGCATAGAAACATTACTCATTCGCTTCGTCCATAAATTAATACTTGTAAGGAACCTCAGCGCGACGATGGTAATAATTGTGAGAACAATTGAACAGTAATAACTTCTACTCACGCCGCTCGGAACTGGACTTATCGGGCATCATGCCAGAACGGATTCTGTCCTTCATCGTAGTTTTTTATCTCTCTTCCGAACAAAGATCAATCGATAAGTATAACCTCCCCCAGCAGTACCTCATATCACCTACAGGGATGCTGTTCATCAGCTATGATCTTGACAGATGAACCCCAAACATTTTCACCTCCGTTTGTCAAACGCTGCGGCGAATACTTGATGCCGCATTCTTTACAATATAGTGGGATATTCACAGTCAAATCTTAAACATCACGGACATTTATTCTCGGACAATTTTGACAAAATTCAGTTGTGCCATAGTTGTATTCACGAAACCAGGAAGTTGTCTACCAAGATTCAAAACCTGACTGCGACAAGTGGATGAGTGGCTAGCACACTGGACCGTCATTCAGCAGACCGGGGTTTGGCTCCCACCGTGGACGACCATCCTGACAGGAGTTTCCCTCAGTCGTTCAGGGTCGGTTAACAACAGACCAGGATCCCACAACACCTAATGCAATCACCTCTCATATCATCCTCCCACCAACTCGTATATCATTCACCGTCGCCAATAGATCTGATGCATCTGGTTCCACTTAATGCGTCGTTAGCACCGATATGAATGAATGCATACAAAACACGTATATTAGCGTTATTTCTGTATAGCTGTAGTATTTTGAGAGTCGGTGATTTTTCGGGCCGAATATGGGACTGGTAACACAACCACATGAGAAGTATTGAGTGCTCAATACCGCAGCAAGTTTCTCTGTGATTAACTTAGTTCTACAATCATCCGAGTGGTAGACGACCTCATGGGTACAGCAAGCCTCTTAACGTTGGGGCCTGTGGGATACAATATGATGAAGTTGAATGTACACTCGCGACTTCATGGAATTTTAATTCTGATAAATAAACACTGATATTCAATTGCGATTATTTTGAGAGACATACGTCTAGTGCGTTTTTTAACTGTCCGATAGTTTTACTCATATTGCGCTCAATGATACTGTTATGTTGCGATATGAAATCAAATGTGGGTTGATAAATAACTCTGGGCATATGTAAACCCAATTGATCAAGCGAACAGTTGCGGGCACATAAAGCGATTGATCAAGCTACTTGAAAATTTAAAATGTATTCTGAAGAGAACACAATGATATTGTACTCACTAAAAACTAGCAGACCCACGCATTTTGAGCATGATCCATGAAAACATTCACGATAAAAAATGTTCGTAGATGTTATTGAAATGGATTGAAATTTCAGCAGAAACGTTTTGAGTGTCCACAAGTGTAGTAGTAAATAATCAGCGAGTGATGCGGCTGGCGCCCCCAGGGTGAGATCAGGTGGTTGATGTCGTTCCCAGAGGAGGCTGCTCATGGACCAGAGTGTTGGCGGCACGAGCACGAGTCCTCTGGGGCATGACATGCCCACTGCCGTCGTTATTACTAGCATTGCTACCGTCATTTCACAGTTTAAAATAATATTTAAAAATGTGGGTCGATTCCAATGGAAATAGTCTGTTATGAAATGTTATACCAACATGGGTTATTCGTCAATTGATTGATCAAAACCCACAGACGATGAAGTCATCTATTATAACTTTGTGAGTCTAAAAATTGTATAAATTGTCTCCATATGAAGAATTAAACTACTTGAAAAGATATGTTTCACCATTACTATTGTTATAATTTACATCACTATTTTTCCATATTTCAATTTAACATATTTTCATGTCATTTTCATATGAATTCAATATTATGTGTTGACAGTATATGTGATCTCACAGACAAGCCAAAACTCACGGGACTCCGCGGGGCCATGATAATTATCATTAAAATGTATTCTACCAATAATATGAATATTCAAATCGAAATTGTGTTCGCGTATTCATATTATTGGCATATAATATACTATTGAACTATACAATTGAATGTATGATAGAATTTTTTGCAATCAATCGCATGGACCTTCATGTCGATACCACACACAACTCTGAGGAAAATTTTCCAAAGAAAATCGTAAGTTTTCCGACACCCCTATGCGCAAGTTGTTCAAAACATGTTTGTCGGCAAACCAAACATCGGATTTGGCCAAACTTAGATTTTTCGCATTCAATTGAATGTACCTTCATTTTGATACCACACACGGCCCTGTGAACACTTTTCCAGAGAAAATCGTGAGTTTTGCCACCCCCGATCTGCAGGGGGTTGTTCAAAACATGTTTGCCGGCGAACCAAACATCGGATTCAGCCAAACTTAGATTTTTTCGCAATCTATTGAATGTACCTCCATTTTGATACCACACACGACCCTGTAAAAACTTCTCCAGGGAAAATCATACATTTTCCGACACCCGATCTGCAGGGGTTGGTTCAAAACATGTTTGCCGGAGAGCCATTCGTCGAATTGGGTCAAACTCAGATTTTTTCGCATTCAATTGAATGTACCTTGATTTTGATACCACACACGGCCCTGTGAACACTTTTCCGGAGAAAATCGTAAGTTTTCCCACCCCCGATCTGCAGAGGGTTGTTCAAAACATGTTTGCCGGCAAACCGAACATTGGATCAGGTTGAGGTTTAGGGGTTTCGCAATCGATTGAATGTTTCTTCATTTTGATACCACACACGACTCTGAGAAAAATTATCCAAAGGAAATCGTGAGTTTTCCGACACCCCTATGTGCAAGGGGTTGTTCAACACATGTTTTCAAGGGAACCATACGTCGGATTGAGCCAAACTCAGATTTTTTCGCATTCAATTGAATGAACCTTCATTTCGATACCACACACGGTCCTCTGGGAACTTTTCCGGAGAAAATCGCAAATTTTCCGACACCCCTCTGCACGGGAAGTTGTTCAAAACCTGTTTGCCGGAGAACCAGACATCGGATTGGGCCAAACTTGAATTATTTCGCATTGAATTGAATGTACCTTCATTTTGATACCACACGATGCCCTCTGAAAAATTTTCTGAAGGAAATCGTAAGTTTTCCGACACCCCTATGCGCAAGGGGTTGTTCAAAACATGTTTAAAGGCAAACCAGACGTCGGATTTGGCCGAACTTGAATTTTTTCGCATTCAATTGAATGAACGCTCATTTTGAAATCACACAAGGCGCTCTGAAAACTTTTCCGGGGAAAATCGCAAATTTTCCGACACCCCTCTGCACGGGGGGTTGTTCAAAACCTGTTTGTCGGAGAACCAGAAATCGGATTGGGCCAAACTTAGATTGTTTTGCATTCAATCGAATGTACCTTCATTTTGAAACCACACACGGACCTGTGAGAACTTTTCCGGGGAAAATCATGAATTTTCCGACACCCCTCTACACATTGGGTTGTTCAAAACATGTTTACCGGCAAACCAAACGTCGGATCGGGCCAAAGTTCAACAGTTTTGCAATCAATTGAATGTAGCTTCAATTTGATACCACACACGGCCCTCTGAAAGCTTTTCCGAGGAAAATCATAAATTTTCCGACACCCCTCTACACATTGGGTTGTTCAAAACACGTTTACCGGCAAATCAAACGTTGGATCGGGCTGAGGTTTACAATTTTCGCAATCAATTGAATGTAGCTTCATTTTGATACCACACTCAACCCTCTGAAAGCTTTTCCGAGGAAAATCATGAATTTTCCGACCCCCTCTACACATTGGGTTGTTCAAAACATGTTTACCGGCAAACCAGACGTCGGATCGGGCTGAGGTTTGAAATTTTCGCGATCAATTGAATGTAGCTTCATTTTGATACCACACACAACCCTCTGAAAGCTCTTCCGGGAAAAACCATAAATTTTCCGACACCCCTCTACACATTGGGTTGTTGAAAACATGTTTCCCAGCAAACCAAACGTCGGATCAGGCTGAGGTTCGAATTTTTCGCAATCGATTGAATTCAGCTTCATTTTGATACCACACACGACCCTCTGGAAACTTTTCCGGGGAAAATCGCAGATTTCCCCCCCTCCCCCTGCGGATGGGGGTGTTCAAAACATGATTGCTGGAGAACTATACATTGGATAGGAACGAAATAAGAATTTTATGCAATGTTATGAATGGACCTTCATTTTGATTCCACACATGACCATGTGGAAGATTTTCCGAAGAAAATCGTAAATTTTCCGACACCCCTCAGCACGGGGGGGTGTTCAAAACCTGTTTGCCGGCAAACCAAACATCAGATTTTGTCAAACTTGGATTTTTTCGCATTCAATTGGATGTACCTTCATGTTGATACCACACACGACCCTGTCAAAACTTTTCCGGGGAAAATCATAAATTTTCCGACACCCGATCGGCAGTGGTTGGTTCAAAACATGTTTGCCGAAGAACCAGACATCAGATCGGGCTGAAATCAGAACTAGACGTCATCAATTTCGATTATCTTCAATTTGATAACCCACACGGCTGTGTAGAAACTTTTCCAAACAAAAATGCAAATTTGGCTTCATTTTCAAGAATTTTTTCACAGAGAACCAGACATCGGATCGAGCTAAAATCAACATTTTTTTGGCATGAAATATTCTGTACCTTCATTTTGATACCAAACACGGCTTCGGCAAAAGACTTTGACTTTTTTTCAAATTTTGGTTTTTTCCCCATACTAGTACCCGTCCGACAAAAAAAAATCGACAATCTTCGATCGGGGATTGCTCGTGAACCCACGATGCGATCGGGCTGATTGTTAGATTTTCTGAAAGCTAGCGATCCCGTGAGCATTTTGATGCTACTCACGTTTCTTTAAAAAAAAATCCAAAGAAAATCATAAATTTTCCGAGAGGGTATTCAAGAATTTTTTTACGGAGAACCAGGCATTGGATCGAGACGAAGTGAAAAATTTCCGCAATCTGATGAATGTACCTTCATTTCGATACCTCACACGACACTGTCGAAAATTTACCAGGAAAAATCATAAATTTTCCGACACCTGATCTGCAGGGGGTTGTTCAAAACCTGTTTGCCGGAGAACCATACATCGGATCGGGCTGAGGTTTGAATTCTCCGCATTCAATCGAATGTACCTCCATTTAATCACCTCACACGACCCTGTCAAAACTTTTCCAGGGAAAATCATAAATTTTCCGTCACCCCTAAGCACCGGGGGTGTTCAAAACATGAAAGCCGGCAAACCAAACATCGGATTTGGCCAAACTTGGATTTTTTCGCATTCAATTGAATGTACCTCCATTTTGATCCCACACACGGCCCTCTGAAAACATTTCCGGGGAAAAACATGAATTTTGAGGCAACCCTTTGCACGAAGGGGTGTCCAAAACATGTTTGCCGGAGAACCACACATCGGATCGGAACGAAATAAGAAAATTTCGCAATCAATTGAATGTACCTTCATTTTAATATCACACACGGCCCTGTCAAAACTTTTCCAGGGAAAATCATGAATCTTCCGACACCCGATCTGAAGGGGTTTGTTCAAAACATGTTTGCCGGAGAACCATACATCGGATCGGGCTGAAATTAGAACTGTACGCCATCAATTTAGATTATCTTAAATTTGATACCACTCACGGCTGTGTGAAAACTTTTTCAAAGAAAATTGCAAATTTGCCTTTATTTTCAAGAATTTGTTTACGGAGAACCAGACATCGGAACGAGCTAAAATCAACATTTTTGGCAACAGATATTCTGTACCTTCATTTTGATACCGCACACGGCTTCGGCAAAAGAGTTTGACTTTCCTTCAAGTTTTGGTTTTTTCCCCGTACTAGTACCCGTCCGACCAAAAAAAATTGAACATCTTCGATCGGCGATTGCTGGAGAACCCACGATGCGATCGGGCTGATTGTTTGATTTTCGGAAAGCTGGCGATCACGTGAGCATTTTGATGCTACTCACGTTTTTTGAAAAAAAAATCCAGAGAAAATCATAAATTTTCCGAGAGGGTATTCAAGAATTTTTTTACGGAGAACCACACATTGAATCGGAACGAAATAAGAATTTTCCGCAATCAAATGGATGTACCTTCATGTCGATACCTCACACGACACTGTGGAAAATTTACCAGGAAAAATCATGAATTTTCCGACACCCGATCTGCAGGGGGTTGTTCAAAACATGTTTGCCGGAGAACCATTCATCGGATTTAGCCAAACTCGAATTTTCTCGCATTCAATTGCATGTACCTTTATGTTGATAACACACCGTGCCTGTGAAAACTTTTCCGGGGAAAATCATGAATTTTCCGACACCCCTCTGCACGGGGGGTTGTTCAAAACCTGTTTGCCGGAGAACCAAACATTGGATCGGGCTAAGGTTTGAATTTTTCGCATTCAATTGAATGTACCTCCATTTTATCACCTTACACAACCCTGTCAAATTTTTTCCAGGGAAAATCATAAATTTTCCGACACCCGATCTGCAGGGGTTGGTTCAAAACATGTTTGCCGGAGAACCATACATCGGATCGGGCCAAACTTAGATTTTTTCGCATTCAATTGAATGCACCTTTATTTTGATAACACACACAGCCCTCTGAAAACTTTTCCAGGGAAAATCATAAATTTTCCGATACCCCTCAGCACCGGGGGTGTTCAAAACATGATAGCCGGCAAACCAAAAATCGGATTTGGCCAAACTTGGATTTTTTCGCATTCAATTGAATGTACCTCCATTTTGATACCTTACACGACTCTGTCAAATCTTTTCCAGGGAAAGTCATAAATCTTCCGACACCCTATCTGCAGTGGTTTGTTCAAAACATGTTCGCCGGAGAACCATACATCGGATCGGGCTGCGATCGGAACTGTACGTCATCAATTTTGATTATCTCAAATTTGATACCACTCACGGCTGTGTAGAAACTTCTCCAAAGAAAATTGCAAATTTGCCTCTATTTTCAAGAATTTTGTTACAGAGAACCAGACATCGGATCGAGCTAAAATCAACATTTTTGGCAACAGATATTCTGTACCTTCATTTTGATACCGCACACGGCTTCGGCAAAAGAGTTTGACTTTCCTTCAAGTTTTGGTTTTTTCCCCGTACTAGTACCCGTCCGACAAAAAAAAATCGACAATCTTCGATTGGCGATTGCTGGAGAACCCACGATGCGATCGGGCTGATTATTAGATTTTCGGAAAGCTAGCGATCACGTGAGTATGTTGATGCTACTCACGTTCTCTTAAAAAAAAATCCAAAGAAAATCATAAATTTTCCGAGAGAGTATTCAAGAATTTTTTCACGGAGAACCAGACATTGGATCGAAACGAAATAAAAATTTCCCGCAATCTGATGAATGTACCTTCATGACGATACCTCACACGACACTGTGGAAAATTTTTTAGGGAAAATAATAAATTTTCCGACACCCGATCTGCAGGGGGTTGTTCAAAACATGTTTGCCGGCAAACCAAACATCGAATCGGGTTGAGGTTTGGGGATTTCGCAATCGATTGAATGTACCTTCATTTTGATACCACACACGACTCTGAGAAAAATTATCCAAAGAAAATCGTGAATTTTCCGACCCCCCATCTGCAAGGGGTTGTTCAAAACATGTTTGCCGGAGAAACATACGTCGGATTGGGCCAAACTCAAAATGTTTCGCATTCAATTGAATGAACCTTAATTTTGATATCACACACGGCCCTCTGGGAACTTTTCCGGAGAAAATCGCTCATTTTCCGACACCCCTCCGCACGGGGGGATGTTCAAAACCTTTTTGCCGGAGAACCAGACATCGGATTGAGCCAAACTTATATTATTTCGCATTCAATTGAATGTACCTTTATTTTGATACCACACACGGCCCTATGAAAACTTTTCCAAAGAAAATCGTAAGTTTTCCGACACCCGATCTGCAGGGGGTTGTTCAAAACATGTTTGCCGGAGAATCATACATTGGATCGAGTTGAAATTAATATTTTCCGCAATCAATTGAATCCATCTTCATTTTGATACCCTACACGACTGTTGTGAAGTTTTCTGTATTGATAAAGGAAAGGTCAGTTCAACCAGTCTTGTCAATATTGAAACATTAGAGAGTCAACATTTCAGATATATTCCGGTACATACTTGAGAAATACTTATTATAATCAACTGCAATAACAATTGCGATTGTATTCAGGTCCCTCAGCGCGACAATCACTAGAAATTACCTAGATCTCGCAGGTCTAATGGGACTTGAGTTTTCATCCACTAATGTCAATAAACGAGCTATTTACTATGGCAACAGGTCTAATCTTCCTGTACTTCCATTATTGTACTACAAAACTCTAATCTGCTTATGTGTTCGGCTACGAAATGTTCATGCATAAACCTGCATTGTTCCCTGGCTCCAAAGTGCTCAGGATAACAATCAATGTGAAATACAGGGGGAAATATAAAACATAGGGGCCTCATGAAATTACTGATATTGAAATTATATAAAATGGAAATTTGATTGGAATAATTGACGACAGCAAAAACTGTAATACTATTGACAATACACTATTGAAGTTCAAGTTGGAAGATCAACGGAGAGATGCCAGGAAGGAATTAGGCAGGGGGCAGCTGATAGAAGGAGAGAGTGGAGAGAAGTAGACGACGATAGATGGTGGAAAGATGAGGAAACATGGCGAGAACTTGTATACAAGAAGAGAGGAAGAGATAGAGGAGGAGGAGGAACAAGGAGAAATACACTGGCCGGAGCCGAGGCAGATAAATGTTACCCTACATAATTGTGTTCAACAGAAACATCCCCTATTATAACACTGAGCGACCGGCACTATGTTTTAATATTCTATCACCACTGCATGACGTTCAAGTTCTTTGAACTCTATAGTCAATCAAAGTTGTGATACGTTCGAGGTGAGAAGCCCTTTTCTTGTACGTTGTGCCCATCAGAAGTGATCACTCAACCTCATTGCCGATATTATTGTCGATGCATGTAAAATAGAAGAAGAATATACCCCCTTATAACCTAGCGGTTGACTGTGTCGTCGAGCAACATTAGGATGAAAGATTTTAAATTATTGTTTCAAATTCATCAAAATTAATCTATTCAACTATGAGGTGAATTTTATCTTCCTGGATGTGCATGAATAGGGAATGAGAGATTTTCACGGTATAGTTTTGTCAAGTGATCACTTTACGGCAGTCACGACGTCTAGGAATACGGCCCCCTTAGACATCAGTTTTCAATTGGTTTTCTAGGTGAGGCTCTATACATCCATAACGCGACTCGAAATAACGTCCTAGGTGTCTCTACCTCAAATATATTAGAGCTGTAATCGATCTGTGTTCACTAAGAGCTAAATTATATAGCCACATGTCTAATTGTACCATTTCTTTTGGTGTTAGCACAAAATTCTGGCTCTCCTCTCAAAGTGAACTATGAAATATTCAAGTAACCGCAAGAGACCCTGATAGTTAATTATTCTGTGTTTTTTTGTGTGGGTATTTTGCACGTTCCGTAATCATTAGCCAATCAAAATTCTACCCTCTTGGAGCTATCTAGGCTCATAGGACATTATTTCAAATTACTAGGAAAACGCCATATATGCGTTGTTAGACGAGCGAATAGTAATAGTATAGGTAGAAATGGTTAAAAACTGCTTCTAGTGGTACCGATTTGACACATTTTATGTTATTTCTTCAAAATGGCAGACCCGATCAAGCTAGAAATTTCCAAAAATGTGTATCAAAATGTAATTCAATTGACGCAAAATTTCATTTTTTTTGAAAATAAAATTATTTCCTTTTTTCCGCTGTGTTATTGTAATGAGTATTTTTGAAATTTCTAAAATTCATAAAAAAAAAAGTTACCCCCCGATAATGCCAAAAAACTATACGGATCTAAGTTAGATGAGGAACCATATTGGAAAAAAGTTTGAAGTTGATAGCTGTAGCCGTTTGACCTGTGGAGAACATAAAAACGAACGCCAATTGTTTTCAATATGTCAAATTATATCCTCGCTAAAGCTCGTCTAATAAGAATACAGGACTGAATGGATCGAGAGCAATGAGTCCATACCTCCGTGCTGCATATTTTGTGTTTCTTCTTGTCCCCCACGCAGTATCTGCCGCCGTGCGCTGGCCTCGGCGCCGTGCAGTCCCGCTCCGTGCTCGTCACTCCAGAGCCGCACGTCCTGGAACACTCGCTCCAGGGCCCCCAGTCGGTCCAGCCGCCGTCCACGGCCTCGGGACGCTCCCCGACCTCCACGCAGTGCTCGTTGATACACCACTGCCAACACACAAGCATCCATTGCACCAACACGTGTCTCGTGCGACTCTCATTGAGGGCCCCCAGTCGGTCCAGCCACCGTCCACGGCCTCGGGACGCTCCCCGATCTCCACGCAGTGCTCGTTGATGCACCACTGCCAACACACAAGCATGCATTGCACCAACACGCGTCTCGTGCGACTCTCATTGAGGGCCCCCAGTCGGTCCAGGGCCTCCACGGCCTCGGGACGCTCCCCGACCTCCACGCAGTGCTCGTTGATGCACCACTGCCAACACACAAGCATGCATTGCACCACACGTGTCTCGTCCGACTCTAAAGCTGTCTTCCTTGAACCATAGACAGCTCACTCAACGTTCACTCCCCACTTCTTCGGGGTCCCAACTTCACTTCTTAGGTTCTTAGGTCCCAACGCCATCTTGAGGGGAGCTACATAAATCTCATGAATCATAATTTCAATGTTCAACTTCATTATGTATCTCACTTATTGTGAATCTCAAATCACTGATTACAGTTGAAATGTTCAATTGTGTTGGGCTGTTATTGTGTTTCTGGGAATGTTGGGAATGTTGTTCAACGACCCCACCAACAAATATCATGTTTGTCAATGGTAGTTGAAAAAACATCTGATCATTGTTCTGTATGATATACTTACGTTGTGAATTGTACAATGAATGAAAATAAGCTATGGCGGGCCGGACTGGTGACGTCACGCGCCGGTGTTAGCCCTGCATTAAAACATATGTGCTCTAGAGTACGATATGTACCATTGAATGATGAAGAAATGAAATAATAATGCTGCTATCCGAGCTGCTCAGTGAGAGATATGACATATTACAATATCCGACAAGAATAGTTAACGTCCACCATATCACGGGTAATCACGAATGACTGTATATCATCTAAATACAATAATGTTCCGAGAATAAAAAGATCACGAAAATGTCGTTGAACCAGTGATAAGTGAGATGAACCGAGTAGACCGTGAATATGAGGGACCGCCAATTAAAAGTTTGCGGATCAAGTGAAAGTTCAGCGCACAATATCTCGAGTGAAAGCCCCGACTAGATGGCCTCAATCTCGTGTCAGTGTTCTGGATGCGCGCAGCTCGGGCATGCAGGCGGGCCGTGTGACGTGGTGAATGGTGATAAGTGTCTCACCCGAGCACGCGATCACTTTTATGACGTCACCCTTCTTTCACCCACCCACCCACCCCTTAATTAAGTCGTTTTCTTCAACAGCATTATTAAATTGAAACACTTAAGAATCCGACACTAAATTAAGCACGACACGTAAATCTTCTTAGCGAAACACATTTCTGCGGAATTCAAATTGAATTTCCTTTTCATACAATAAAAGTAATTTAGATTTCGATAGACGCTGATAGAATAAACCCTGTCGTATAATTAGAAAGAGTGCAATCGACATTTAGTTGAATTGAAGACTGGCAGAGTATTTTATTATTCCGTGGAAATCGGAGAAATGAATAATAAGACGAGAAACAACGCGGATTCGCAAACAAAAGCAGAAGAGAAGGTGACTTTATGAGTGATGTGTTCCCATGCAGCTTCCAATGATATTCTCGTCGTTCACACAGTGGCAGGTTCGAACCATACGAGCAATATTCTGAGCTCACTCATAATAATTGTACATAGTGCTGCTCTAAGCGACAACCAATCAGTTCAAAAATTGCCGACAAATCGACAACAACGAGAAAAGTACAGTGGGCCTGCCACGGATCAGCTCTCTCAAGCTTGATCATTCAGCCCAATTGAATTGGATGAACAAACTATCTCACGGAAAATTCTTGAAATTGAGAATACTGCTCATTTCTCTTGTAAATTGCTCAAATTCAAAAAAGGGTTAGTTGATGAAATAGTAACGGCAATATGGCAATTTTTCTACAAAGCTTAATATTCATTATTGATTTATTTGAAATATCAATTCCAAGAAATACGCAACAACGCAACACTCTGTATGAGGGGTGGGGGGTGGGGTGAGTGACAGTTCATGACGGGGAGGGAGGAACGAGTCAGAACATATCATTTTGATTCGCACTCACACATTTATTCTAGATCTAAACCTATACAGCTTAGTTTTAATGAACGTTCAACTTTTTGTACCCTTTCATAATTTTCCATTTTCCACCTAATGCATTTGAATGCATGAGATTAGTATAGGCCTAGTGTGACAAAATGTTTCTGTGATGAGAAGGTGGGGGGGGGGGGGGGGGGGAAATGAGGTATGATCCGATACCGGGGATATCGGTAGTAAAATATACCTGACATAACGATTACAGGAGAGCTGAAACAATACTTTTAGGGCAATATAAGTTTCACTAGAAGAATGAGCGTATAGTAAGACTCTCTCATCCATCATTAACGTATTCACGTATCTTTCTGTTTCTTTCTTGTTTACTTTACGAGAGAGGCGGCTGTATCAAAACTAGCTCCAGTTATCTAAACCAGCCACTTGTTTTATCTTATTTTGACAGCTATATAAAAACCGTGCTAAAACGTGATAAGTGGAGAGCGGTTTATTCTTCACGAAATTTTTTCGAATAAAAAAATCTCTGGAAAAGTTTATTGTTATTACTGTGCTTTCACGTCGACCAGTTTTTATCTTGGAATAACAACTCCTATTCGCTACATCTGTCAAATTTTGAGGTATAACATTGGATGAATATAGAATAATAAATGTATAAACGGTGTAATATATCTGTTCCATATTCTTCAGTTATATTACCAAGATATGAATTCCACAAAATGATGATAATTGATCAAATAACTGATGATAATCATCAATTTTTCCAACCATAACTGTGAGACCAAATTTAAATTGATTTCAGCTCACATAACCTAATACAAGATATATTTTCACCTCTGGTATAGTGAATTTCAGAATAATGCACCATGGATCTGAGCGATTTCTGGCAGATAGAAATGAGTATATCATATTGTAGGTTGATCATATAACATCTATAAGTCAACTCTGTCATGTGCACACTTGATTTTGAGATACGTTTTGATTTTTGAATTATAAAAAATCTCATGTGGTCATGATTAAATGAAAGACCAATTCTTTTAATGAAAATATGACTTATATGAATTAAAACTCTTCTAAAAGCCGAGCTAGCTAGGTGCTGGTTCGTTGAGCAAACAAGAAGAGCGCAGAAAGTATGCTCTGAAGAGAGAGTCAACACGCCTCACTCATGCTGGTGATACTTGAGAAATGTATTTTACCGTGAGCTTACTCGCATTTCCCCACAAGCCGTCCCCGGGGCCGGCGGAGTGTGCGTCTGCACGCAGCCGTAGCCCGGCACCTCGCAGTTCAAGCTGTCGCAAGTCTGCAAACAAACACAGACAACAGTTAACCAGTCGTACGAGATGGCACTGCAGCGATAACCAGAGCAGACATCGTGATCGGTTTCACAGACTTCATTTCATAATCAACTGTTGTTTTAAATGGAATGATGCGATTTTTCGTAAACGATGTAAAACAGTATCATTCATCTAATATTCATTTTCTTCGCTCTTTCTTTATCATCTCTTTCATTCTCACCTAATTTCTCTCTCTCTCTCCCTCTTTCTATCATTCCTTTTTTTCTTACTATCTTTCTTTCTCACTATCTTCTTTCTTGTTTCTTGTCTTTCTCACTATCTTTCTTTCTTGTTTCTTGTCTTTCTCTTTCTCTTCCTCTCTTTTCCCATTTCTTCCTCTATTTGTCTCTCCCTCTCTTTCTTCCTTTCTTTCTTTCTCACCTCCTTCCTATCTTTCCCCTTTGTTTTTGTCTCTCTTTGTTTCTTCTGTCCATTTCTTCTTTCCTTCTTTTCTTTCAATCTTTCTGTCTATATTTCTTTCTTTCTGCCTGTATGTTTTCCTACTTCACTATTGCGCAGTTATCAAAGTAGCAGATATAACTTTCCTATTCCCAATACATCATCAGGATACATACAACGTAGTTCCTATAATATTATACATGGTACTTATAGTTCAAATGAGCACAGTCCTATATGTATGAATATATATTTCAACTTTTAATTTGATGATATATTACGATATGACACATAAACCGAAATATGATCAAGTCGAACGCATACATGAAATCGTACAATTACAGCCGCGAGAGTGTCAATAATATTGTATGTGATGGTGACAGTGAGTATGATTGATTTTGTTTTCATCAACTAGCAGCGGGAGAAAATACAGACAGGCCAGAGAGTGGGTTTGAATCAACTTTCCGGACAGGCACGAACAAAATGGAGTGAAATAGAAATAATGTTTTTCTATGAAGGCTCTTTTCAACACTCTATAACAACATATCCCAGTGGAAAAACACGTATATTGAATAAATAAATCCTAATTCGATTCATATTTTAATTATATTATTCTATTCTTGAATGTATATCAAAACAAATAAATATGGGACATTACGGCAATATTATTATGGGCCTGTACCCATTCATTTACGCGAAAATCTGTAGGACTTGACATCAAATCATTGTTCACAGACTGTGTTGAGGCTGGAAAGTTAGGATCTTTCTGACGCGACTCTTTAATCCCGTATTTGCCTCAATGCTATGACTGAACTGTCTACAAATATTGCAAGATAAACAGTAAATATGAATTATTTTTACTTCCATCTTCGAAACCCAAAAGAATCAAAATTTTCACAATTCAATTGTATTTTGAAGTAGGTCGTATGAGAGTAGTCACAATAAGTGCAAGCGCCACGAGTTACAAATCAAATCATCTAATTGAAATATCAAAATTATGTTCAAGAGAAGGATGCATTAATCCATGATCATCTCAATCGTGGGCCTCCCACCCCTGCCCATCCCCAATAGCGTATCTACTGATGGGGTCAGCATGACGTAAGCCCACGTTACCGACATTTCTACCGACGCAATAGTATTGCGAGTTCATCCGATGGGGGCAGCACATTCCGCTGAAGTCTAACAAACTTGGCTGTTCCACGCATAGGTGGAAGCACGGTACAGAGACGTATTGGTCGTCATTCGGCGGAATAATTGTTGGCGAAATGCAATGACGGTTTGCGATGTTGGATCATCGACCACAAAAGTATGCTCAAGACAAAACACTTGACGCTACGTCATAACAATGTGAGGATTAGGTTGGAATAGAAAACAGCCACCACACCAGTAGGCCTACGATACGATATGGTATTCCCCCATATAACATAGCTTCTGGTGGGGTCGTGAAGCAGCATTAGATATTATGGTATTGTGACTACGGTACGAAAGCTATGTTATATGGGTTATGGTACGGTATTCGATGGCTAGCCAATGAAGTGTGAAAAAATATGTCATTTCGAAGTCTACCTTCGCGTCCTTTGATCTTTCTCGACCTGTGAATATTGACAATAATTCCTTCAAATCTGCCAACTATGAATGAATGAATAAATGAGAATATAATAGAATGTATAACATGTTCTACGACCATAAAAATCATCATAATCAGGCCTGACAAGATCACGTGGCATAGAAAGAAGCAACGAAAACAAAGAAAAGAAAAAACATTTCAACCAAAAAATGAAATCAATCAACGGAATGAAAAAATCACCAGAATCAACCGTGTTTTACGATCTGATAATACCCCCTCCCTCTTTTCCGTCCACAACAATAACACTTCACTGTCATTATATGCGCTTCTCAAGCTGGAGACAAAGAAAGCCCAATACATTCTGTGAAATAGTATTCCAACCCATGAAATGTGAACAAAATCTTTGGTGCGTGGTATCTCCACAGAACATCTCGATATTGAACGTCATAAGTGAAGATGCATTCTCATTCGATCCAAGAACAATGAAATCATTATGCCACATCGTCTTGGTCGCTGATCGCACCAGCCTGGCTCTCTGTCTGCTGCCGATACAGATAAGACTGTTGGAATACGTGTCGTATATCGTCTATCACTGAGCCCGCATCGAGATCTGGCAGAGGTGGGGACCGTGTACTTCACGATCCGGGCTCACTTCCCCCTCCTTTCCCCTCGATACTTTCACTCTCAGCATTCTAATACTTCCATGCACTACAACAATCACATATGTTTTAATTATTTCATTCGATACCAACTAATCTAGGGAGCCCTGACTCTATCAATGCAGCATTATTCTGCTATTATTTCTATATTATATTCGATGAATAAAGAACATATTACATTATTTTCTGAACTGCATACAATTTATTTATTATGTGTAGGCCCATCATCTTCCGTGTTTACATTTGAGGAAAATCTGAATTAAATTGGTGAGATTTTATTTTTCAATTTTTTCCGCTCAGCCTAATCTCATGGGGTTTTTAGAAACTTTGAGATTATGTTTCACAAAAATGGTCCAACCGATTTGACCCCAAAACTATACAGTTCCAAGTTGGATGAGTTTGCGTATACAAAAAAAAATCATGTCGATCGGTCAAACTCTGCGACCTGTGCAGTGCCCACAAACAAACAAATAAAAACAGACAGACAAAGCTCTGTGAGAGTTGCATGGAAATCTTCGCTAACGCTCATCTAATTATACCACATTCTCAGGAACCATGGCTAACAATGATGTATTTCACACGTCATCTGCTCAACAATGAAATTAGTTCGGTTCACAAATTAAAATACTTTATAGGACGAAATGAGCCAAAGAAAAATTGAAAAATATGAAGATGAAGATAAGATTCTTTCATCATCAAACAAGAAAATTATGGTTCATTATTGAATGTCCATAAATAGTTTAATGTGGCATGGAGAAATATAGCAGCATAAAAGATCGCTTCTATTTCAATTGGGTCTACTGATTTCTTTTACGACCCACCCCACTATCATCTGATTTCTTTATTGTTAGTAAATCGTGATTTTATTTGATGTGATTGTTTGTGTTTAGTATTTTATATCGATTATTTATTCGTTTGATCGTTGAGGTCTTTGAGCAGCTGACAATAAGAGTGTGTACTACTCCGTTTGATGGCTGAGCAATCTGATTGGCCAATATTACAATATGTCCGATCCGCTTTCGCTCGCGGTTGCGGATCCGCACACAATCCGCGTCATGTAAGGCCCGCTTAAGACTGCTTTCTAGGAATCAACTTCGCACTTGTGATTCTCCATCCCTCCGAACGATCCTACCTTGGCATTCTCAGCTTCAACTGGGAAGCAACCACATCATGTCAAGTTCTCCATGGCAACAATAATGATGAATGCCGAGGAGATTCAATACTCACACTTCCCATGTCACACGAGACGGCTGCTGGGACCATCATGGCCTTGCACTGGTAGTCCACCCCGTACATCACCCCTGGCAGCATGCTGGGCATCACGAAGTCGTGGTCGGCGGGCTCGTCGTACAGACACTTGCCGTACCCAGTCCTGTCGACAAAAACAAGTCGTGATCGGCTGTACAGACACTTTCCGTACCCAGTCCTGTCGACAAAAACAAGTCGTGATCGGCTGGGTCGCCTTAAAACACTTGCCGTAACCAGTCCTGTCGACAAAAACAAGTCGTGATCGGCTGGGTCGCCTTAAAACACTTGCCGTACCCAGTCCTGTCGACAAAAACAAGTCGTGATCGGCTGTACAGACACTTTCCGTACCCAGTCCTGTCGACAAAAACAAGTCGTGATCGGCTGGGTCGCCTTAAAACACTTGCCGTAACCAGTCCTGTCGACAAAAACAAGTCGTGATCGGCTGGGTCGCCTTAAAACACTTGCCGTAACCAGACCAGTCCACGATAATTAATTACTTAATTAAGTAATTAACTTACTTAAGAGCCGATTGTACCACCTGATGATTGAATATTAATCAGTTAATTATTACTGTCTCAATGTACAAAAATAACATAGGTAACCAAGGATGATAACAAGTTGATTTGCTAATTTTTGCTGAATTCACTAATCATTACTTGGTACAACCGGCTCTAAGTTCATGGGAGTCGATTTAGCGGAATATCAGTGTTTTCGTGATAACTTTTGAACTGTATAAGACATCGAAATT
The DNA here is from genome assembly GCA_907164805.1 of Brachyptera putata. Taxonomy (NCBI): domain Eukaryota; kingdom Metazoa; phylum Arthropoda; class Insecta; order Plecoptera; family Taeniopterygidae; genus Brachyptera; species Brachyptera putata. The sequence continues at coordinate 465,701 of OU015468.1, forward strand.
CTGAGAACAAGGAAGCACAAGTATTGTCAATACGTTCAAGATGGTGTAAGTATAATAACTGTTAATCTCAATCAGCCTGATTGGCACGCGTACACGGTCAAAAGAGACACATTTACAAGCGTTTACCACGCCTGACACTTGAGCGATATGAGATAAATAGTTCATTCTGAAGGTATCTTCAACCATCTCACAAGTATTGAGAATATCTGTGTTTCCTTGTATTCAGAATTCTGATATCTTATACCGTTCAAAAGTTGATATTTATTGATACAGTGAAACCTCTGTATATCGTTTCTCAAGGGATCAAAGCAGAAAAAAAATCCATTCAGGAAAGTGATTCATGATCTAGGAAAATTTAACATTGGTTGTATTGTATATCATCAAAACACTGATATTCTGCTGGATCGAGTGGACTCAACACTTAATAATTATACCACCATCAATCCAATTAAAACACAAGCACTTGCGTTTACTTGTTCTCACAAATCGAATTATACCTCTAGACAAGTCCTCGACGCTTTATGAATATACTATTTCTCCACATGGTTGAATACATTGGTACATGTTTTCTGATAACGATATTATAGGCCTATGGATGACGGAGCATTTCAATTGATTGCTGTAATTATTTGGGAAACACTTCCCGCAGTATCAGAGATTGCAGAAGTGAAAACTGTTAATTTCGGTAACGAGCGAATTAATTTCACGCCTGCATCGCCCGCAGATGTGTTTTTTTACTTTCATTCGATTTTGATGATATTATTTTTTCTATTATTCTTGTCATTGAGTTTGGAATGCTCGGTTGGAGATGATCAAGTGATCATGTCTGTGATTGGTGTGATCTTGCTGCTCTTCGCAATAACGAAAGGTAAGCTCAACAATACTACCGTATTCCTATTATACAAAGTTACTTGAACCATTCTGAATATTTTCAGCGAATAAAATCTATTATTCAACCAATATGGATTTTTTTTTTTTTTTCTTTTTAATTCATTCAATATTATAGTTGCTATTCTCATCAGCCAGAAACATAGCAGAATCAATATGTGATATTTGCGCTTTGAAGCATTTATTCATCTATACTCATTTGTATAATATGTAGTCACTATTGAAGGAATTCAATTCGTGATTTAACCGACAACAGTTCCAATAATAGGCCATAACAATATAATTGAATCTGAGGTAATCCAAGTTCAACTAGTACTTTCACGTACAGTAGGGCAAGAAGTCGGAATTACTCCAACAATGAATGCTATTCAAAAGGAATAATTATCATAAGTTACATTATCTATCGAATGAAAAGCACATTCCACGTTAAAAACAATCTGTTCAAGTTTACTACTTTGGATATGTAATAATTATACAGACTTCACGCCGACAATTGTTTCAACAATAGACTCTACGAAAATAATTTATTATGTGATTTTGGATTAATGTTAATTTATCCTTCTGAAGATATTTATTGAGAAGCATAATTCAAATAACAACTTTGGAATCGGAGATCTGAACTCACTCGAAATATTAATTATTTGTCCAGGATCAGCTTCACCTGTCAATGATGTCCAGCAGCTTCGAACGAACAATGGAAACAACAACAACAACAACAACAACATAATCGTCGACAATATAAGATCTTTCCTGCAGTCAAACATGCGAAGAATCAGCCCGAATCCTGCAAGCCTTTTCTCTAATAACAATGGGAAACCCGATGACTCCATTGCATCCGACGCTCAAATATCACAGTTCAAACAATCTAAAAACACCATCAAATCTACAACCAACCAGGATAGAGTCAAGAACCGTTTCCAAGAGATCCAGAACATCGAATCATTTCCTCTCGGACTCAATCCTATCACAAAACTAACCCTGGATCAAAAAATAAATAATTCCGTAGCTGCCGTTACCAAACTCTTGCAATCGTCAACGCCATTAGCGGTTATGAAAGATAAACATGTGGTAGATAAAGGTGTGAAACGAATATCGTCCCAGAGTTTCAATCCCAACACCGCGTTTCTGTTTCACGCTCAGAGTGGGGAAAACGAGTACGTCGCGTCCGAGTCCCAGAAGTTGGTGTCGACAATGAAGTTCCAAGAGAATCCAGAAAGCGGTGACGATAGCCAAGAAGAACAAGCCAAGATCGTGGATGAAAATTTAGAAAGTTTCATGAAGACATTTCGCCTCGACGTGGATAACAGTGGCGAAGAAGACCTGCAGAAAATCCACGATGTAGCAGACACCTACGTACACTCCGAGAAAATGAGAGACCTCCTTGTCGATATTTACCGCGACATCAGACACTTGAATTCATCGATACAGAACGGTGATTTGTACGGCGACAATCTCAATCCAGAACAAGAAAAGGAATTCCGTCATATCTATACAAACGTTCAAAAGTTGATCAATTCAACGAGTGACAAGAAAGCGACTATAAATACTCGTCAATCTCGTACATTTCTCTCGGCTCTCAGCCTCCTCGCCGGCATGAAGGTGAAGTACATGATGGATTACATGAACAGTATCGGATTCATCCCCAACAGGGAGGTGTCCGCCAGCAACAGTTTAGATTTCCTGGGCAAAGCGTTCAAGCTCGCGCTGTCGATCTCCTACGGCGGTCCCCAGCAAGACGCCTGTTGCACGCTGCCTTGCGTTGACCCTTGTTGCGATCCCAACTGCTGCGGCGGCCCTGCGTGCTGCGAGCCGGTTTGCGGCAGCGTGTGCGTGGGTGCGTTCTGTCCGGGGCCACCCTGCGGGGCAATACCGTGTCCGGGGCAGTGCAACACGACCACGTGCACGAACCTGGTGCAACAGAGCGCAGTGCCGTTGCAGAGCCTCGTAGATATGAACAATCCTGCTGGACAAGCATCGAATACGATTCTAGGCGATCCGGTAGCGATGAAAACCACAACGAGACCAGGCGTCCGTTTCTCAACGAGAAAAACTAAAAGAACCACAGCTAAGAAACAAGTGACAGAAGCAGACGAGGTTGGAGTCACACAAGAGTACGATGATGAGGATGGTGGTGATCCACTAATACCAGCCCTCGTTACGAGTGACAACAAAGGTAACGTGAATAATCATTTCTGGTTACGGCCGCAACAACCGAGCTATTCGTTGTCGGAAATCTCTCAGTTTGTGCGACCTGTTTTCACAACCGAACCGTATATAAAGGTGGTTAAGAAGAAGAAGCCAGTGAAGAAACATATCACAAAGGAGCCATCAACTAAAACTAATAAGAAAGACACTGCTAACAGGAGACCGATCAGTGACATCCATGTGAAGGATGAAACGGACGAGGATAATAGATGGATAAAAGTGAACCAAGTTGATACCAGGAGATTCCACATCCCAGCTGATGAACCGAAGCGAGCAAAAAAAAGAAAGGTGAGTATTAATAAAACGAACAATTATATGGAGAGGCATAAGCTCACCAAGAAGCCCAGTGAACGTGTAACAAAGCTACCTGTCAGCGTTTACGAGTATGACGTGGCTACCAAACGACCCAGGTACAAGACAACGACTGCGTTACCGAGGATCGTCAAAACTTCGTCCAAACGACCAATGAAAACGGAAGGACAGAAGCGACCTGTACACACGCTATCGGCTGAGTCCACCAAGCGGAAGCGGAAACCAATAACAGTCAAAAAAGTGAGAAAAACTTACAAAACTAAAGTGACCACACCATCGCCTCCTACAAGTACAACGAGGACACTGGCAAAACTTAAAATTCGTCGTAGAAAGGTAGCGAGCACCACGACGACAACTAAGCCCGCGCAAACGATAAGCAATAGTCGGAAAATAAAGAACAGGAACGAGAAACAAGGACAGCTGACATACATCAAGAAGGATTATTCTTTGCTGGAAAACTCGGGAGTTCAACGACTCAAAATACCAAATAAAGGCGCACTCTACAGTGCTAAGAATGACCATCAATACTACTTTGTGTCAATTTCGGCTCCTGAAACACTTCAAACTGGGGTTGTTGAAGAAGAAGAGAACTCTACTCCTGTGGACGGCAATAAAAAACTGAAACAGGAGAACAAATCGGACGATTATGATGAAGAAGAGACATCTGAGTCGAGTGAAGAAGACAAATCAGATTCGAGTGATCAAGATGATTATGAAACTGACGAGACTTTGGGAGAAGACGAAGAAAATGTGGAAGATGATGATGATGATGTCGCGGACGACGATGTTGAAAATGATTATGAAAATGATGAATACGATGGAGAAGTGGAAGATGATGACTATGAAAATGATCGAGAACAGAGAAAAGTCGTGAACGGGAAAGAGGATGATGATGAGTGTGATGAAGTGAATGATGACGAGAAGAATATTGAAGAAGATCGAACGGAGAGTGGAGAGGAAGCCGAGGATTACGACGACTATGATGACGTTGTAATATCAGGAACGAGAATAATGCGAAAAGAGCACGATGATGGAGAAAACGAAACAGAAGGTGATGGAGAAGAAGGCGATGAAGAAGATGATAATGAAAGTAATGCGGAAGAAGGCGAAGACAGTGATGAAGATGGAAAAGATTATTTTGGAGACGTTGACGAAGATTATGAGAATGATGCCGGGAAAGAATACGAAAGCGACACGGAAGAAAAAGAGGAGGTTGAAGATGATACAGAAGAGAATGATGGAGAAGAAGGATATCGATCTCGAGCGAGAGGAATGAGGAAAATGGATGATGATAGTTTCATTACAGTGTCAGACAGTAACGCCACTTCAGCAGCTCAAGGAACTAGCAAGTTGACAACTGTTGCGCCTGCAGTCACGAGCGCGCACAGTGGTGTAGATCTCACCGTGGCGCTCTTCTGTAATGAAACCGTCAGTTCTGAGGCGCGATTATCTACAGGAAGGAGAGCTCGCGACCTGGGCAACCTGACCGATCTGTCTGAGATCCGAGATATAGCAACTTGAAATCAATATACTGTAGCTCACTCTGAAAAATTGTAGTTGTACGAATGTTTGGTTCATTGATTTATTCATCAAGCTTCCATCACACTTTGTTATCTGATAACTCGATAACGTGCGATAATATCTCTGCCAACAACTTGTTTTTCTATTATTAATAAGAATTCATTGAGCATATTTCAATTCGTGCATTGTTTTTTATAATATGTATTCTTATTATTTGTATTGTTTTTCTAAGACAAGATCACTGCAATTGAATATATTTTGATAACAGCTGTTTCGTTTTATTTTTTTTCCTTGTAGTTCTCAATTCCTTTTCACTTCCTCAGTTGTTGTTCTGGATTCTGCTCGATCCCCAACTCCACCCCATCCCACATAGCGTCCATCAGGTGGTTACGAGATGTAGGTTGGGTTTGTTTTAACCGAAGTGAGGACACAATTGAAGTGTTATGACACTGAACAATCTTGAAATATACTATTTGTTTTCACAACACACTCATTAGAAATACATGAACAATCAATTTCTTTTTACAAAATGTTCATGTCGTCCAGATAGATCTAATGTTTCATAACGTTATTTTCAACATGGATGGATGTACAGGCCTATTGGCTACGAATAAAGTAATTCGTAAAAATGAAAATGTTGTTCAATCTTCCCTTCCTTTCTCATACACATAATGTGAAAACATCGGTATAGGATGCTATTAAGGAATACTTTCATTTTGTTCTTTCTTTTGTTCTCTCAGCTCAAATATAATTCCGTCAATCCGTTTGAAATGCATTGCGAGGAAATTGGAATAATACGAAGAAGAGATATTATTCCTGACGATAAAACATAAATACATATTCAGTCACCAGTAATAAACTGATAATGTTCAATATGTCTTGAGTTAATTCATCTCATCATTATACATGTATATCTATATCTACATATATATATATATATATATATATATATATATATATATATATATATATATATATATATATATATATATATAACTTATTGGGTTGAACGACGCACTATAATAGTATCTACGATCTACTGGCGTCGGATGGTTATGTTGTTGACCTGAACGCCAGAGGGACAGGATGACGTGAATCGAACCCCGGTCTCCTGAATGACTTACTCCATGAAGGCTGTGAGGAAGGCCTGGCTGCAGGTTGACCAGCCGTCCACCCTGATGGTGATCGACGGGTTCATCACAGTCGTCGCGAGCTCCTTCAGCTTGCCGGTACACGCTGACTCGTTCTCTCCGTCGTGCTCCACGCCCAGACTAGAGCACAGCGAGAGTTGGGTTCATTATACTGCAAATAGCTGGCATTGTATCTCACGAGTCCAGACTTTCATCCTTTGCCTCAATAGGGGAACAATGATTTTGTATCAAGTTTCGATGTTGGTAGAAAAAAATACAGGAATACATGTTATTGTAGCAATTTCTCGACCTCGATGGTTGTTAGTGTTAGGGTTTAAAGGCGCGTCGACAGCGAGGTCATTCAGCGTCTATGTTCATGTCCGTGTACTTTGCCACAGTTGTCAACGTTTGTGGATGTTTCAAGCATATGGAGGGAGCGGGATAAAGAGAGCTAGTAAAGAAGACCAAGTCTTATAGATGAAGAGAAAAGTGACGAGAAAAAGAAATGAAATAAAAACAACAACGAAGGTTCAGTACTCCCTCCATATACTCAACGCTTCCACTCGACCGAGACGGCCCGAACTTGGTCTGGACCTTATCGCCATGGGTGACCCTCGGCTCTGGAGGTCACGGGGTCACCACGGCAAGGTGTACCTGTGAGCCAGCTCGTGAGCGACGACGTATCCCAGCTTGAGGCCGCTGTCCTGGTTGAGGGTGCACTGCATCTTCGGGTCGCACGCCCCGCCCAGCTTGCTGACGCCCAGCAGGCCGCAGTTCGAGCCCCCGTCGCCGCAGATGTTGATGCTGAACACAAGACAGTCGGGTACCTACTCAGACTTACATTACACGTACCGACAGAAACAAATCGGGCTTCGTTCTTTTTCATTTTGTACAGTTTAGGAAAAGTAACAAATCAACTCGATTTTTGTTTTAGGAATTGCGCATTCGAGAATACGTTGATAATGTTTTTAGCTAAATCGGTTTCACGGTTATTTCAGAAAAAAAAATCCTGGAAGTTTTTGTAAAAGCCATCAGGTGAGCCGTCACGGCACGCGCTATTTGATGCGTCAGACTAATATTATATGAGGTGTTTGATTTCGGCATACCGTGTCAGTAAGACAGCAACGTCGTGGTGGTTAGGGTGGGTGTCGTCCCCGGGATTCATGCGATGTTGCCAGCCGCAGAAATACGTGAGTGTTTTGTCGGCATCCGGAGAGAGATTCAGGTTCATCTGGCAACAAGGAGACAACCAGTTTGTTAGATTGATAACACACAGGTGGGCGGTTCCGGGAAATCTGGGTACATCGTCATCTAGGTACCGGTAAGAAGTTGTTGATCATAGTCACTAACGAAATCATTTCAATAAGGAATCCAGTATAGGCATAGTGATTGTAAAAATGGAACTGTTACTTGTAAGTGCTACAATAACTTGATAGAAATGTCGCAGGACTGCGTTTGAGCTGATAAAATATGACTTTATGAAAACACTTTTATCATTATAGGCCCATCACTCTGTGTAACTGTAACAAGTATTAAGAATATGATATGTATATTTGAATAAGTAGGCCTACTTCAGAAAGAAATTAGGTAGATGTCGAGATGGTTGCTATAAGTCGGCCATGACCGCTTTCTTCCCACTATCCTTCCCATTACCCAAGAACCCAAGATCCATCCGACGCCAGTAGATCTGCGCTATCATAACAGTGCGATATATATCTTCGCTTCGCTAACGCTCATCTAATAATATTCTCAGGAACGTAAATCATGGTTCCTGTAATATTGCCAATACATATATATATATATATATATATATATATATATATATATATCTTCGCTTCGCTAACGCTCATCTAATAATATTCTCAGGAACGTAAATCATGGTTCCTGTAATATTGCCAATACCAGGTTCCGAACGACCGTCTCCCCTATCCCACACCACCTACGCGTGGGTGATTCGCGCCTTCGTCCGAAACAATAGTTTAATTATTACCGCTAGAGTGTGGCACGGTAGTAATTAGCATTGCATCGCGCTAGTTGTTTCACCGGACATCAGGATCAGGTGAAGGCGTTTTCTCTGTTTAAATTGTCCCCTCCGACTCGTCGAAAACGGCGAGTCCTTCACTAACCTAACCGCATACTTGTAAGAAAGTTGTTGTTCTGGTTGGCACAGGTTACTTTATAACATCAAAGCTAATCTGAGGGGACCCGGGTAGCGAGTAGCTAGGCTGTGCTTCGGTCCGGTCAGGCATCGCTACCCACACTTTAAAACACTCATCTAAGTACATATGTGCGTATGTACATATACATTTATATGTGTATATATTTATATATATATGCAGTACATGTATATATTATATATATATATATATATACATGTGGTACATATCATACATATGCATAATACATGTATATAGTACATATACATATATATATATATATATATATATATATATATATGTGGTACATGTATATATATATATATATATAAAATATGTATAGCCACTTTATCAAATTGACATTTTCTCCCTTATTTATGAGGTAATTAGTTATTGCATGATTTGACTGAATTTAACCACTTTCTCTATCACATTGATATTTTCTCTCATATGTATATACCCTACATTTATGCTGTAGTAAGATAGCCCGTGTGTGACCCAGTACAAACGATCGTGATTCGTGTATCTCACCCACAGCCTTAATTTATCGAGGAACAGTGATTTTGTATCAAGTTCCGGTATGTTATCAAGAACTTACATATAATATATATATATATATATATATATATATATCTTCGCTTCGCTAACGCTCGTCTAATAATATTCTCAGGAACGTAAATCATGGTTCCTGTAATATTGCCAATACCAGGTTCCGAACGACCGTCTCCCCTATCCCACACCACCTACGCGTGGGTGATTCGCGCCCTCGTCCGAAACAATAGTTTAATTATCACCGCTAGAGTGTGGCACGGTAGTAATTAGCATTGCATCGCGCTAGTTGTTTCACCGGACATCAGGATGAGGTGAAGGCGTTTTCTCTGATTTAATTGTCCCCTCCGACTCGTCGGCAACGGCGAGTCCTTCACTAACCTAACCGCATACTTGTAAGAAAGTTGTTGTTCTGTTTGGCACAGGTTACTTTATGACAACAAAGCCAACCTGAGGGGACCCGGGTAGCGAGTAGCTAGGCTGTGCTTCGGTCCGGTCAGGCATCGCTACCCACACTTTAAAACACTCATCTTAGTACATATGTATGTATGTATGTATATATTTATGTACATATGTGTATACATATATATATATATGCAGTACATGTATATATTATACATATATATATATATATACATGTGGTACATATCATACATATGCATAATACATGTATATAGTACATGTATATATTATATATATATATATATATATATATATATTTATAAAACTATCGATCGTCCACGATGAAGTGATACCTACTTACTTCATGATAATATAAAGAAGGCGGGCCGACTCCCATTCTAATAACATGGCGGGCATTTGTTTGCTTGCCGTCAGATCAGAGCCCAAATCCTCCACCCTAGCCGACTCTCTTGTGAACTAGATGAGATTGAGTGGCTACGGTACCGGTGACATTATTGAACTTATTGAACTCGTGATCATTGTCGAAAAACAAATGCTACCTATAACGTAATAATTCTACTGAGCCGTGTATAGCATTGTTCCAATTGGAAGACTGAGTCGGCACACCTTCTTTATATTATGATGAAGTAAGTTGGCATCACTACATCGTGTTGTAAAGGCTTCTCATATGGATCAAACTGTCGTCTTACCTCGTTCTCTTCCTCGTCCAGTCGTATGATGCGCACGATGACGATGTTGACCCGCATGCCGAGGGTGGCGTCGTGATACAACGAGCACGCCATGTTCATCACGGTCAGCGCATACGTTTCGACGTCGACGTTTCGGTGGTACGCAATCATCGACTTGTCGATCACGACCAACGTTTCCACGTTCACGGCACTGCCGGTCTCGTTCGACGTCTTGCTGCACTTCTTGCCGCTGCCTCCGGCTGGCTTGGGCTTCTTCGCCGCTTCGGTCACCGCTCTTGCGGCAAGCTCGTGCGCGGCATTACCTGGACACGTGGACGTGGATGATCAGTAGTGGCCGCCCCGGCTGCAGAGTCAACTATCGCTAGCGGTAGTAACTGAAGTCACCGTTGGGCGTGGGTTAGAGTCCCGCATAAGGCATGGATTTTTGTAAACGTCCTTTCACCTATCACCACTTCATCGTTCCATCATCACCCGCTCATTCGTACCCCCGTATAACCTAGCTATTGGTGGGGTCGTTAGGCAGCATTCAAAAAAAAAAAAAAAAACATTAGTCATTACCAGTTAATATTTGCGAACGATCCTACCGTGCCCTTCCCAAGAGAAACCTACCCACATCTACCCTAACTATACGGCACCTGCCTAGCCGGTTTTCAGTACCAACGCGACATATAAATGATCGCAGTGATTTTCTGGATGCTCATATGATAGTGAAACTGCTTGGTATCGTTCGTAGAAATATCTTCTGAAAGATTGTCGATCCGTATTGCACATGCACAATATGTGACTTGTTATTTGTATGTATACGGTACGTGGTAAGGTAGAAGAGTGTTCCTGTTATGATATGAGTGGCTCGTTTAAGAGACTAATGTTGGAACTGGGTGATAATTTACCGATTGTGCCGCAGTTTCCTCTCTTATCGTCGGTGTCCTCCTTCTTGTAGAGAATGTGAGGATGTTCGGCCCCCGAGTAATGCGCATGATCGGAAACAGGCTCGATTATGTAATAGCCTCTTTTGGTTCGAATAGATCCAGTCTGAACAAAAACAAGATACAAATCATTATTATTGCGAAAAAACAATTTGCAAAACTGAAAATTGATGTACTATATTAATATGAATTTGTAGGACGTGGCTATTTTAATAGGGAGGGAAAATATTGGTCTTGAACAACAAGCCACGACCGACTCCTTCCTACTATCCAAAAAGATATCCAGTGGAATAACCGCTCATCTCATTAATCATTCATCCGACGCCAATAGATCTCAGTTATTAGTACAGCTCCGTCGCTAAACCCAACATGTCGACGTCTCCAGTGTCCGAGAATTACAACCCTCCCATACCTTGTGTTGGTCGAACACAAGAACAAGTGTCTTGTTCAGATGCAGGAACGTTTCAACAAGTTGTTCCAATCAACTTTAACATTGACCTCAACTTCAATTCAACCACTGTGTTCCAATCTATCAACACCCTGTTATTGTTGAAATGTTCTGTTGGTATTGTGTCTTCTAGTGTAACGAACCTGTCTCAGGGAAGAGTGTCTTTTCAAATTGGGTTTAACGACGCACTGTTATGATAACTGAGATCTGATGGCGTCGGATGGATGATTAATGAGATGATGGGATGATGAGATGAAGGTTCTTGGGTAATGGGAAGGATAGTGGGGAGGAAGCGGTCATGGCCGACTTATTGTAGCAACCATCTCGACATTAGGCTAGACAACAGAGGGAAACAATGAAAAACCTCTGTAAAGATAGTCGGCGGCGGGGGTCGAACTGGGTCCGGAATTTCCCTCACCTCCCGGATCACACGAAGCGAGTGCGTTAACCACTACGCTGCATGTGCCGGTTATTCTTTGTATTCATGTGTTCTTATTGTATTCGCACAATGTAGAATTTAGTTTCTGTTTCGAATGAATACTCGGTAATATGAATATGTTTACCAGTCCGTAACACGTGGACAGTGCACTTCTCGGGCCGTCGTGGCCACGCACTCGGCCTTGGTAGTGGCATTGCACGTCTTTAGCAGGCCGGACGTCCGCCTGGTTGTCGGCGCGCCGTGTCTCCACGACCATGCCCGGCGAGATGACGCCGTAGTTCGGCCACAGCTCGATGTGGTGCTCCTCGCCCTCGATCGGGACCGTGTAGTGGATCATGTCCGCCCGGCCCAAGTCGGACTCTCTCTTGCCGACGTAGTAAGACCGTCTGTATTCGTGGGGTATCAGATGGGTGATGAAATCGCCGCTGTGCGTCACTTTCTTCGGTATCACGACCACAAAGTCGGATATATCACGGGAATATCTTCCTGAAATGAATAATATTGTTGGGTCAACAGCTAATTCACGGTTTTATCTTTAGGCCCAAGTAGGTTTTAGAATCGCGTATTGAGTTATTTAAGTGTGCGATTGATCCTCAAAATCAACTTGAATCTCAACAAGAATCTCAACAAGAATCTCAGCTTACGGGGCTGGCACAAGATATATCGGATGCTTTAGATGCGAAAGATGAAGTAGATGCAATATTTGTGGATATGGAGAAGGCGTTAGACAAGGTACCGTATGATAGATTGATAGATAAGCTCGAGCACATTGAATTGGACCAAAGAATAGTGGGATGGGTGAAAAACTTAACCTCGAAGATAGGACGCAAAGAGTACGGGTAGGACATGCATCATCTGATATTGTACAAGTAACATCAGGAGTACCACAAGAGAGTGGCGGGCTCGATTCCCGCCACGGTCGATAATCCTGACCGATGTTTTTACTTGTTTCCAAATTTCCTCATGTCATTCACCACGTGGGATACTTGAGATGGATATTTACGATCATCTCCCTCCCATAATTAAGCTATATAACAGGTTGACGAGGGCTATTAATTTAAGAGATTTGCTCACTATTTAATATAGACTATACTAAAGATTAGTAGGCCTATTATAGGCCCATGTTCTTGACCTAAATCTAGTGAAGTATTTAGAAGACTATTATGACATTCAATGTTTAGTCCTGAGCTTGGTTATACATTTTAGATACCGGTAATGCAATTATATATACGTATAGGGTCAGACGTGTACAAACCGTCTACAGTAATTGACTTGGACATGAATATAGGCCTATAGCAGTGTACTCCATGAAATGCTTTACCTTTGTATTGTGTCTGATCATCCCTTTCCACTGACGCGAGAGAATAGGTCACGAAATATAAACATATAAAACCAGTAGATAGATACATTGAAGGGTCTTGTATTTCAGAGTAAAGAGTGATCGAAAAAAGCTATTCTCACCGGAAAAAGTAACTAATACAACGTTACACATTTGTAATTGAAACTGTACAACATTTGTCAATAACTTGATGTGAATTTATAAATATTATGACAGTATTCTTTCACATAATGTCACGTCAAATATCTTGTTTCTTCATTCATTCTTTCATTGTTGGGCTGAATAAGAGCATGGTCTATCACGACCACAGCCTTCTTTATTCATGTCACTCCGTTCTAGACTGTCTTATCCAATCCAGAAGGCTGCGATCACGGCACTTTAATTTCATAGCCATCTAGACACGTTTCATTTTCACACTTCCCATTTGCTTGAGCTGGACCAAGATGCATTGAGGGTTGCGTTGTTTTCCCGTCTCGAGACTGGCAAGCCAACGCAACCCTCAGGCCTCAATGCATCTTCAGTTATACGAATTGATGTATCAAGCTTACCTGGTGGTTTCACTCAGCTGTCAATCTGGTTCTATTGCACGAGTACTGTCCTTGAAATACAAAAATGCAAATACAACTAGAAGTTGATATAAGATGGTGCGTACTGGAGATGTTTCATCTGCGCAGTTCTGAATTGTCACTGATATAACCACTGTCCTGAAGCTACCAACATAGCGTAGTACCAGTGTCGTTTGTTCGACATCTTTTTGTCATTTGCCAACATGGTCTTTTGACTTGCGCAACTCACCAATGTACTTGAAATGGCTTTCATTTTGGCACATTGTGTGAAGATTCTTCCGTATTACATGGTTAGGCCTGGTCTGAATTGATCAATCGGTGTCAGTCAATTGTCACTAATTGAATGTGCTAGAAAATACACGTACTTTGTTTTGCCTCATTTTCCAAACTATAGATTGTTGGTGATCTTCATTAAGCCACTCAGATGCGCGTCACCATTCGGAACTCTCAAAATGTTCCGAATGGAAATGCGTACTTGTTTTTAGTTTAGAGATGATATAAAGGGTATTTGTCATCATATTATAGGAAGAAGAGGGATGAAATGAAGGAACATTTAGAATATTATTATGGATATATTTATTGTTTTAATAGTTGTAGACCACAATATATGTACACTTCTTTTAGATATTCGATTTAATTCTTTTTAGTTCTACATCATAATAATTGAAACTTATGTTTTGTCATTTGAGAGTAAACTATTCGGTATACAGTACTCAAGTGATAGAACTATCACCCAATCACACTTCCTCGTTATATCAATACTAATCTATCTAATTGCAGATTATTTAATCCGTATTTACTACAAGTATAATGCCCTGGATTCATATCGACTTTAAAATAGTGAACCATTGATGATCTCAGATGGAATCAAAAAACAACTCCAAATATTCGAAGATAGAATATTAATATTTCCAGGTATCATTTCATTCAAGTTCAAAGTTGAAACAACTGAAAAGATAAGCTGGAATGTTAAGTAGAAAGTGAAATGGATGAAACCTTCAGTCTCCAATACTGATTCAATTTGTATCAACGAGAGTGATGACCAATCAACATGTTCCTCCATGCACTCTCATTGGTGAGAGTTTTCGAAATCGAAAATTCCTGTAGATTTATCGATTATGTTATTCAAAAAGCGGATCAGCGTATAAAATATGGATATCTTAGTACTAGAAACTATATACCTATATCAACTAGCAGGCCAACCTCAATGTAACTCACTATGGGACTGTTGATCAGATTGCAGAGTGGTGAATTGTTTGATCAAAGTCTAAGACTATTAATAGCAGATTCGGATGGGTGGTGGCACTGGTGGGAATCCAGGCCAGACTGGATGTCGTGAATGTTTACAACAATGTTTCCGGCCGACATGCGCACCTCTATGCTTGTGGCAACTTCTTGGATGGGTATCTACCCCGGTATTATATCTTGGATATCCAGTACCCGCATTCCCGTATCGACCCAGAGGTCCGAAATACTTACTATGACCTCGGTGGACATGAGGAGCGCCTAAATAACCACCAACTGGCCACTGGAATGGGTACCCGTAATTGAAACCAGGTACCAGTGTGTTTCCATACGGTCCTCTTCTTCCATCTTCCTCGCTTCCTCTGCTAGATGGACTTCCTCCTATGGTTGGTCCAACTTCCTCACTCCCTGATCCAGATGGACTTCCTCCTATGGTTGGTCCACCTTCCTCACTTCCTGTTCCGGGTATAATACCTCCTCTGCTTGGTCCTCCTTCCTCACTTCCTGTTCTGGACCCACTTCTTCCTCTGGATACTCCACCATACTTGCTTCCTTTCTTAGATTTACTTCTTCCTCTGGGTCCTCCACCATACTTGCTTCCTTTCTTGGATTTACTTCTTCCTCTAGGTCCTCCACCATGCTTGCTTCCCTTTCTGGACCCACTTCTTCCTCTGGGTCCTCCACCATATTTGCTCCCCTTTCTGGACCCACTTCTTCCTCTGGATACTCCACCATACTTGCTTCCTTTCTTAGATTTACTTCTTCCTCTGGTTCCTCCACCATACTTGCTTCCCTTTCTGGACCCACTTCTTCCTCTGGTAGCTCCACCATATTTGCTCCCCTTTGTGGACCCACTTCTTCCTCTGGATACTCCACCATACTTGCTTCCTTTCTTAGATTTACTTCTTCCTCTGGGTCCTCCACCATATTTGCTCTCCTTTCTGGACCCACTTCTTCCTCCGGTAACCCCACCATACTTGCTTCCCTTTTTGGACCCACTTCTTCCTCCGGTAGCTCCACCATACTTGCTTCCCTTTTTGGACCCACTTCTTCCTCCGGTAGCTCCACCATACTTGCTTCCCTTTTTGGACCCACTTCTTCCTCCGGTAGCTCCACCATACTTGCTTCCCTTTTTGGACCCACTTCTTCCTCTGGTAACCCCACCATACTTGCTTCCCTTTTTGGACCCACTTCTTCCTCCGGTAGCTCCACCATACTTGCTTCCCTTTTTGGACCCACTTCTTCCTCCGGTAGCTCCACCATACTTGCTTCCCTTTTTGGACCCACTTCTAGCTCCGGTAGCTCCACCATACTTGCTTCCCTTTTTGGACCCACTTCTTCCTCTGGTAACCCCACCATACTTGCTTCCCTTTTTGGACCCACTTCTTCCTCCGGTAGCTCCACCATACTTGCTTCCCTTTTTGGACCCACTTCTTCCTCCGGTAGCTCCACCATACTTGCTTCCCTTTTTGGACCCACTTCTTCCTCCGGTAGCTCCACCATACTTGCTTCCCTTTTTGGACCCACTTCTTCCTCCGGTAACCCCACCATACTTGCTTCCCTTTTTGGACCCACTTCTAGCTCCGGTAGCTCTACCATACTTGCTTCCCTTTTTGGACCCACTTCTTCCTCCGGTAGCTCCACCATACTTGCTTCCCTTTTTGGACCCACTTCTTCCTCCGGTAACCCCACCATACTTGCTTCCCTTTTTGGACCCACTTCTTCCTCCGGTAACCCCACCATACTTGCTTCCCTTTTTGGACCCACTTCTTCCTCCGGTAGCTCCACCATACTTGCTTCCCTTTTTGGACCCACTTCTTCCTCCGGTAGCTCCACCATACTTGCTTCCCTTTTTGGACCCACTTCTTCCTCCGGTAGCTCCACCATACTTGCTTCCCTTTTTGGACCCACTTCTTCCTCCGGTAGCTCCACCATACTTGCTTCCCTTTTTGGACCCACTTCTTCCTCCGGTAACCCCACCATACTTGCTTCCCTTTTTGGACCCACTTCTTCCTCCGGTAGCTCCACCATACTTGCTTCCCTTTTTGGACCCACTTCTTCCTCCGGTAGCTCCACCATACTTGCTTCCCTTTTTGGACCCACTTCTTCCTCCGGTACCCCACCATACTTGCTTCCCTTTTTGGACCCACTTCTTCCTCCGGTAGCTCCACCATACTTGCTTCCCTTTTTGGACCCACTTCTTCCTCCGGTAACCCCACCATACTTGCTTCCCTTTTTGGACCCACTTCTAGCTCCGGTAGCTCCACCATACTTGCTTCCCTTTTTGGACCCACTTCTTCCTCCGGTAACCCCACCATACTTGCTTCCCTTTTTGGACCCACTTCTTCCTCCGGTAGCTCCACCATACTTGCTTCCCTTTTTGGACCCACTTCTTCCTCCGGTAACCCCACCATACTTGCTTCCCTTTTTGGACCCACTTCTTCCTCCGGTAGCTCCACCATACTTGCTTCCCTTTTTGGACCCACTTCTTCCTCCGGTAGCTCCACCATACTTGCTTCCCTTTTTGGACCCACTTCTTCCTCCGGTAGCTCCACCATACTTGCTTCCCTTTTGGACCCACTTCTTCCTCCGGTAACCCACCATACTTGCTTCCCTTTTTGGACCCACTTCTTCCTCCGGTAGCTCCACCATACTTGCTTCCCTTTTTGGACCCACTTCTTCCTCCGGTAGCTCCACCATACTTGCTTCCCTTTTTGGACCCACTTCTTCCTCCGGTAACCCCACCATACTTGCTTCCCTTTTTGGACCCACTTCTTCCTCCGGTAACCCCACCATACTTGCTTCCCTTTTTGGACCCACTTCTTCCTCCGGTAACCCACCATACTTGCTTCCCTTTTGGACCCACTTCTTCCTCCGGTAGCTCCACCATACTTGCTTCCCTTTTTGGACCCACTTCTTCCTCCGGTAGCTCCACCATACTTGCTTCCCTTTTTGGACCCACTTCTTCCTCCGGTAGCTCCACCATACTTGCTTCCCTTTTTGGACCCACTTCTTCCTCCGGTAGCTCC
The DNA here is from genome assembly GCA_907164805.1 of Brachyptera putata. Lineage (NCBI taxonomy): Eukaryota > Metazoa > Arthropoda > Insecta > Plecoptera > Taeniopterygidae > Brachyptera > Brachyptera putata. Next base: position 483,566 of record OU015468.1, read on the forward strand.
ACCATACTTGCTTCCCTTTTTGGACCCACTTCTTCCTCCGGTAGCTCCACCATACTTGCTTCCCTTTTTGGACCCACTTCTTCCTCCGGTAACTCCACCATACTTGCTTCCCTTTTTGGACCCACTTCTTCCTCCGGTAGCTCCACCATACTTGCTTCCCTTTTTGGACCCACTTCTTCCTCCGGTAGCTCCCACCATACTTGCTTCCCTTTTTGGACCCACTTCTTCCTCCGGTAGCTCCACCATACTTGCTTCCCTTTTTGGACCCACTTCTTCCTCCGGTAGCTCCACCATACTTGCTTCCCTTTTTGGACCCACTTCTTCCTCCGGTAGCTCCACCATACTTGCTTCCCTTTTGGACCCACTTCTTCCTCCGGTAGCTCCACCATACTTGCTTCCCTTTTTGGACCCACTTCTTCCTCCGGTAGCCTCCACCATACTTGCTTCCCTTTTTGGACCCACTTCTTCCTCCGGTAGCTCCACCATACTTGCTTCCCTTTTTTGGACCCACTTCTTCCTCCGGTAACCCCACCATACTTGCTTCCCTTTTTGGACCCACTTCTCCCTCCGGTAGCTCCACCATACTTGCTTCCCTTTTTGGACCCACTTCTTCCTCCGGTAACCCACCATACTTGCTTCCCTTTTTGGACCCACTTCTTCCTCCGGTAGCTCCACCATACTTGCTTCCCTTTTTGGACCCACTTCTTCCTCCGGTAACCCCACCATACTTGCTTCCCTTTTTGGACCCACTTCTAGCTCCGGTAGCTCCACCATACTTGCTTCCCTTCTTGGACCCACTTCTTCCTCCGGTAACCCCACCATACTTGCTTCCTTTTTTGGATTTACTTCTTCCTCTGGTAGCTCCACCATACTTGCTTCCCTTCAGAGATCCAATTGTCACTTTGGTTACTCCACCATACTTTTTCCCCCCTCTGGAATTATTTCTTCCTCTGGTAACTCCACCTCTCTTATGTATTATTTCGACACTTCTCGCCACACGTGTTTTACCTCTATCACTTGTTATTGCTGGTTCCATCACATCCGACGTTAGCGATGGAGACTCTGAACTCCCTGCACCTCCTGGCAAGACTATGGCACCTCCTCCAGCAGGTTCTGCATTTCGAGTGAAACGCTCGCTCTGGTCATAATTGTCAGCTTCGTATCTCAGGTGATTGCTGTCACTTTGATATTGATCGTTCAGTTTCTCGGCATTGGCAATCTAAGCAAACGAATGAAATAGTATCAGTAGGGTTATTATAAATGAATGGAAATATGTGTCATCCTAAATTAGTTAATGATACAATTCTATATTCTTGCAGTATCTGTTAATTATATAATATGTATCTATATATGAAATTAACATGACTTGATTATTTCATCCTAAATACCTCGATGTCGGATTGTATCCAAGAAAAATGAAAAAAAAAATATATATATATATATATGTGTGATCATTATACTTCTTGGATACGATCCAATATCGGGATGTGTGAGACATTCTAGCCATGTCGTAAAAGATACGTCTCGACCGGGAATCGAACCCGGAACCTTTCGTTGGTATATATATATATATATATATATATATATATATATATATATATATATATATATATATATATATATATATATGAAGTATAATGAAACCAGCACATGCAGCGCAGATTAACGCGCTCGCTTCATGTGATCCGGGAGGCGAGGGGAATTCCGAACCCAGTTCGATCCCCGTCGCCGACCATCAGAAAGGTGTTTCATTGTTTCCCTCTGTATAGTATAGGCTAATGCCGGGATGGTTCCTATACAATAAGTCGGCCATAATCGCTTCCTTCCCATTATCCTCCCCATCATCCAAGAACCTTCATCTCATCATCCCATCATCTCAATAATCATCCATCCGACGCCATTAGATCTCAGTCATCATAACAGTGCGTCGTTGAACCCAATAAGAAATAGTACAATGAAGTATCACTTACCACCGCCAGGTGCAGAACGAGGGCACAGGCCAGCAGCACTATCGCAGTGCCACTCTTCATGTCTTCTCCGGTACCTGTACTTGTTATCCAGGTAGTACTAACGCAGCTTTTGTCTCGAGTCAATGTTCATTCATGTTGTTCCCGACACTTTATATACGCATTTAATGATGTTTACTCAATCCTGTCTGCTTATCAACAAAAACGAGGATAATTAAACTCATGTACGGACACATATTGTTCATTATCAAGATGTGCAATTGTTTATTTTAATTGTCGTGACGATAACGAGGATTGTCACCCTTCTGAACCATTCCAATTAATTGAGAAATGTATTTCGTGAGTGTTATTATCTCCAGGATCGACACATGAGGTTTATCCAAACAACTGCTCTAGTGAGTAAATATAGCATTGCTTGTAATAGTGGTATGTTAGTAGGCCTATACGATGTGACGTAATCATTATGAAACTGTATCGTAATCGAGAATGTTAGGTTATAATAAGACAAACACAGCATAGCATGTGCTGAGCGAGTTATTTGTGTGTAATCATATACACCTTTTAGTTTCGAGACTATCTAGTCGTCTCGCTCGATGGTGTTGCTATACAGTGCCGGACTGGCACTCAAACACGTCACGGACAAAAAAGGGGGTCAACCCACACTTCTTAAATAGTGTTTTTGTAATTGAGGTATACTCTCGCATTTCACGGGTTTTAAGCGATCTTAATTCAAAATTGGTGAGCTATAATCTTTTATTTGTACGTAGTTTACATTTCTACAGTATATGCTTGGTGCATAGTGGTATTATATTGTGTATTATCTACCATATATGTGTGTTATGATAGATAGTGGTATTAGATGAGAGGTGAAATATAAACCGAATACAATATGTGATTTACAAACACCAGTATATACCAATATTTAAAACAACAGTATACGAACGCAGCAAAACACATTCACGGGTCTCCGGCCCATTTTGGTATAATTTGACCAAGCGGCCCACCGGGCACTGCCCAATTGCCCGGTGGGCCAGTCCGCCACTGTTGATATACGACTCTGCTGATCAAGACATTTCTCTCCTACCTTGATATGTTTTTCAAGCAGCGAAACTTGCTGAGGTCGTAGATATTTGAATGCTTGGCAAAGATATCGAATATATCATTTGTGTCCCAGTAGGCCTACTAGTGTTCGGGATACTGTATTCAGGTTCATCGTTAGAAAATATGCTAGAGACTATTATGAACGATCATGGAAATATTGTTTATTCTCCCTTCGAATTGGATTATTTTCAACTCGATTCAATCCCCACCAAACCATACCTTGTGAAAACAGGGAGCCAAGCGCTTGCTATTTCAAATCTTTGGCATTCAAAAAAAGAGGTATAAAAAGTGTTGGCCAAGTTAACTCTCTATAAGGGAGGAAGAATGCATTCGTGTGGATAGATATTATAGGTATTCTAATGCAAACGTTCAGCAATTATAACCGCAGGCTTGATAGCTATTGACGTAATGAAATGAAATGTGCATGGCAATTCCATCATGTCAAAAGCAGGGGAAACTTCGACAGCTGGATTCATCGAATTAAAAACACTATAACATTATTTCCTTCATTTTATTCAACATGGATACCAAGATTGTATACTCCTGCTGCTTGTTAATGTGTCGAAATAACAAATTATAACTCATATAAATACATCCGACCTGCGTATATCTGTTAACAGAGTACTGTACCTCGACCTCCCCTAATGGGGATCGGTCAACTGTGCTGGAAACCAACTGACTCAAACTTCTATTTCTGTGGCAACCTGTACAGAAGTGGAATCGAGGGGTTTGGCTCCTTCCCTTTACAAACTGTTACCACCATTGAATGTTATTGGCTCTTCAGAAGGCTAGGGTAAGGTGGGTAACTCATCAATTCTACTTCTTTACTCAAGAAGTACAACTTGTGGTCAGTCGGCTTTTAGAACAATTGAATTTTAGGACAGTCAGATTTCAGGACAGTTGATTTACAGGACATTTGGTTCTCAGTACAGTTCGTACCTTATCAAACTAATTATTTATAAAAACTTTCCTACATTCATGTAATTACAAAAAAAAACTGATCCAGATTACAATTGTGGCGTGTTGAAATTCGCCTTCCCCTTCGCCCCTGTCCCCCCACACGAGTCTTTCTTCGGGTGTCGGATCTGCTTCATCTGCGCAGCCGCCGCTTCGCCGCGCAGAACCTTCTCGTGGCAGATATCCAGACTGACGGCGGGCACCTTGTCCCCCAGCTCGGCGTTAGCTTGATCCGACGTCGGCAGCCGCGGCCTGTCACACTCCTTCCTCGGCTTCACCTTGACGGCCGCGATCGGGGCCTCGTACACCACGATCTCGTCCGGCTCCACGCGGTCCTTCGCCGGCGCACACGCGTTCGCCTTCACCTTCGGCGCCTCCGAGCACGACCGTCCCGACTCCAGGTCGTCCTCGCTGTCGGCCTCGTCGTCCTCGTCGTCCTTCTCGTCCTTGCGCGCAACGCGATCCGGTACTGTTAATAGCTTGCTCGATCCTGGTTTCACCCCCGGCATCTCATTGGCTTTCTTGTCACTGTACAGGTATTTGTAGCTTGGATGGACGTATTGTATTTTTCTTTCGCCTGTTTTCACTTTGTTCTGAGGTTCGTATGGAACTACTGGCCTCTTGTTGTATATATTCGAGTGTGTATCCCCGGGTCTCGATAGGCCTACTCTTGCTGGATCGCTGCCGGCGTTGTCCAGAAAGAGCGGCACGGAGTGGGATTTAGCAACAGGCTTGTTCGACTTGGCGCCTGCCTCAGGACTCGGTGATCGCGACTTCTTGGGGAGGGAGCACGTCCTGGAGTGTTTGGGCTTCTGCTCCTTGCACTTGTCTGGTCTCTCCTCCACGTCCTGCTCGTCAGGGTGCGGCGACTCGCGCACGCACGTCACCTTCCGGTGCTGGATGCCCTGACCGGTGCTGCCACTGCGGCACGCGCTCCAAGTTCCCACCTTCCATCTACACATGGCAGATCATCTCAATTAGATTGTGTTTAGTCTCTTTGCTACTTTGTCAAAACAGTTGACTACTTTATATTGCATTATGATTTATCAGGTGTTTGACGACAGAAAAATACATGTACTTTTGTTTTCTTTTAATGCTGCTTAACGACCCCACCAACAGCTAGGTTATACGGAAATCTGACGGTCCCGGGTTCGAGTCCCGGTCGATACGTATATTTTATGACATGGCTGATATATCCCACAGTATCATTCTTGTTCTATACTGTGGTTGTTCGTCAATTCGATAATGTTGAAAGATCTAAATGTTGACGACTAGTGTTGGCTTTAGACCCACCAGCAGCTGTTGCTTATCGAACTGTCGATGCGGGACTCGAACTCACGCCCACATATTCATACACTTCAAGTCACGAAAGAGCAATTGAGTAGATTAGAAAGAGACAGAACATGTTTGAATTAAAATGACGTCATCAACACGAATGCGATTAGGATCCTTCAAACTCTCCGATTGTTCCCGAGAGAACAGCCGAACCAACCGACCCACCTGGTGTTGCACGGCCTGGTGTTGCAGACACGGGACTTGTCCTGCGGCTTGTCGGTCGGGTGGCAGAACGAGTCGCTCACTCGGCCCGCGTGCACCTCCACGCAGCACGGCACGGCGATCTGGCGTCAAACACGGCACGGTTACAAACACTCTCCAACCAAGTCAGGGGAACGGATCAAAAGAAGATAACTGAATCACGCTGTACGTGGTTCACATAGTGAAAGCGTGACAATTGTGGGATCCAGGGAAGAAGTACGTTACAGACCTCGAAGTCGTAAGGGTTGGAATGGTTTAAGGCGGATTGCGGAGGGAAAATTGAAAATGTGGTGCCGAGATAGGATATTTGAGAGTTTTGGTTTATAAGTCTTTGGTAATTAGTATTCATTTCAATTATTATTGTTCTCATTTCAGTTTTGATGCCTTTGCCACCGCACTTTCGTGCAAATTTACGTGGATCATGAAATGAATAAATAAATGAACAACCGTCCGGTCAACTGGGAAAACTCCATACATGCATAGTGACATCTAATTCATTGAATTGTGAAACACTAACTTTTACTTTTACTCTTCTTCGTTTGTTGATACTCCTATATTCCGACATTATACACATAACACATGTTGTTATCATTTGTACGACGGCGTTGATTAACTGTAACTAAACATCATAGCACGAAACGATGATGGTAGAGTGATTGTTTGTTAATTACTGTCGTATTTGTCGTTTAGTCACGCACGATCGTTATGTCGCTGGCTATTCACGCCATGCAGTTGCTATACGAAATGTCTCCATGAGTGCAGCAATTAATGCCTATACATCGAAACGAAGGTACAATATACAGAATGTTTAACTTATTGAGGGAATGGAAAATTAAATCTCGGTGTATGGATCTAATCAATAGAATAGTAAGTTGAATAATATGCCATTTTTGATGAGTATTGTTCGCTAATCGATCCCGGCCACCAACTGTCGAATTAGTTCAGGGAATTTCAGGGGATTTCAGGGATTTCAAGAGATTTCAGGGAATTTCAGGGGATTTCAAAGAATTTCAGGGGATTTCAGGGATTTCAAGAGATTTCAGGGAATTTCAGGAGATTTCGGGTATATTAAGAGATTTCGGGTATTTCAAGAGATTTCAGGGGATTTCAGGGATTTCAATGGGATTTCAATGAGATTTCAAGGCAAGTGTACACCGGATTCCAGGAGTTGTTAACCCCTCGTCCAGCCCGGTTAGCCTAGTATCCAGTAGTTCACCTCACTGCCGCCGCCGCACCGAGCAGAGCAGTCGTCCCACTCCAGGAACTCCCAGCTGTACCTGGGCAGGTAGCTGGAGTTGGCGCTTGCCACGAAATACTTGTACCACAGGCCGGGGTTCCCGGGGCCGTAGAACACACTCTGAAAACAAGCATTATTTCTCATTCACTGTTTTCCGTGTTCATTGTCTGATAGCAGCAATTATATGTTTCTTATCATGGTCGATATCACAAACTGACGATTTTGTTTTAAATTATGCTGCTTAACGACCCCACCAACAGCTAGGTTATACGAGGGTACGAATGAGCTGGTGATAATGGAACGATGAAGGGATGATAGGTGAAAGGACGTTTACAAAAACCCATGCCTTATTCGGGACTCGAATCCACGCCCAACGGTCACTTCAGTTACTACCGCTAGCGATAATTGACTTAGCCACCGGGGCGACAAACTGACGATTAAATATAATTGGTTAACCATTACTTAAGAGTTGAAAATAACATGAGTAACCATGCAAGGGTGATGACAATATTCATTATTGATTTATTCTTGAATGCATTTCCATATATCGGGTTTCATGAGCACTGTAATGATAGCGAAGATCTATTGGCGTCGGATGGATGTTTAATGAGATCATGTGATGATGAGATGAAGGTTTCTTGGGTAATGGGAAGGATAGTGGAAAGGAAGCGTTCGTGGCCTATATTGTAGGAACCATCCCGGCATTAGCCTAGACTACAGAGGAAAACCACGAAAAAAAAAATGTGAAGATGGTCGACGGCGGGGATCGAACCGGGTCCGAATACTCCTCGCCTCCCGGATCACATGAAGCGAGCGCGTTAACCACTGCGTTACATGCACCGGTGTGACTTCATTCATAGGGTTTGAATGTATTCTTGAATGAACTCGTAAACGTACGTAAAGAGTGAGTTCTTCCGAAGTTGGCCCCGATATCTCGCACTCCTCCCGTTCGGGCTCCGGGTGGCTGTACAGACCGACCGTGTTCGTGCCGAATTTCACTTCGCCGTCGTCGTCTTCGTGACTGCGTGACAACAGGCATTGCATGAGCTACGGTGAACATACTTCGTGCGAATAACATGACATTTACTTCGTGGCTTCTCAAGGGATTTGTGAATGATTGTGCGAATGTGTTTTCTCAATGAAAAACCCACTCACAGAAATGTATCAATTTTCTGTTATTTTAAAAATGCAAAGGGAAAAAGTTCAAATTCCAAGAGAATTTTGGAAAAACTAGTTGAAAAAAACGTTGAACCATCACATGGTCCTACAACAGAACCAGTAGATGGTCAGTATGTAGTGTTAGCAAAGAACGAAAACGACTGCAATATGAAATGTGGAGCGAGTTATATTCGCTGACGGCGTAAGACAGCCAAATGCGTGTTAAATATTGTAGTTTCCTCACAATTCTCCGTTGAGATAGAACTTGACGTCTGGTTTGTCTGCGGACGGAGTCGACGAGATGGCCATCGTGTTCTGGGTCGGAGCGAGCTCCTCGATCTGGATATTACGCACGCCTTTCGGGATCGTCGTCACGTTCACGTATCCTGTGGACGAAAACAAGTCTACTCTTCACGCTAATCGAAGAGGCGGGGAAACGGATGTTATCAAATGCAGTTGACGGCGAGGGGTCTGACAGTGTGACGAGATCATTCAGTTGTGTCCTGCTAAGGACCCATATTACAAATAGTAAGAATGTGTTGATTAAGCTAATTAATCAATTGCAGTACAAAAATAACATTGGTAACCAAGGGTAATACCAAGCTGATCCACTAATTATCGCTTAATCAACAAATTTATCATTCGTAAAACGGGCCCTATGAGAGAACCTGGAGTATAGCTAGCATGTACAACCAGCCATGTACTGGAAACCCTAACGTTCAGTTTCAATCACATACTCGAATATTTCCTACGTATAAAAACTAATGAGCAAATTCACGGTTCACCTCATTTCCTCGCGGAGCTCTCCTGTGAATATTGAAGTCTTGTTTGTAGAACGTATGTCGCATATATCGGATGAAACAGTACTTTAATGTCGAGGACCACAATAATCCTATAAGGTACTCGAAGTAATTTGAACTCTATTCACCACGCAAACCGGAAATACCCAACAGTTCACCCTCAGGTGTCTTAGCTCTGCAGAGAGTCTGCGTGAGAAATCAGCTTTAGTTGCGTATCCATAGCTACGGTCCATGGTGCTTCATGATCTGTCGTCCATGTCTGCCAATAGCGGCGCACCGGACCACTGCTGGACGCTCGTATAGCAGACACTTCTCAAGGAGAACCGAACAAAGACAGCTCGTTCACTTCGTTACAATGACTATCGGTGGTTCGTACCTTTGCCCGAAGTCGAGTTGTAGACACCCTCCACGAGAGTGCACTGGGTGCCATCGCCGCGACACAAGCCGCATTGGTCGTCCATCGCGTCCGAGTCGATCACCCAATCGCAGCCCACTTTCTGCACAGGAACAATGGGAGAAACTGATTTGTCGGCCATATTGCATTGATATCCACGTATATCAATATAATCAAAACATTTAACACCGATATACTTGTATAGCTGTGAGAGTCCGGAGTTCATATTTTTCCCGACAACAACAAAAAAAATGCTATTTTTAAAAGATTCGAATCCCTGTCGTTTCAGCGAGACTATACAACTATCGAAGTTGTCACAGATAATTATTCAATTCGTGAAAGACACTCTTCTCATTAGGATACAAGTATTACTGGCGTTACAATGGAAATGTAGAATTCCTATGACAGTCTGACATCTGACAGACTTGCGCGCTGATGTTCACGCCCAAAGCCAAACATAATATCTTTGACCAAAGCTCATCAGTACTGTGTCCGTAGACGAGAAGAGATCGCTGTGGTCATCTCGAGCTACGCTATCCCATGATTCATAGACAACTGGCAGACAACTGGCAGACATATTAAGCCTAGTACCATCTTCTCCTAGCTTCAGGCTTCTCTCACTGCATGCGCTAGAGGTGAGAGGTCTTACCGTACACTCCCCGGCGACGCACAAGTGTTTGGTGCCCGGCTTGCAAGGCGTGCCGTCGTACACGCGCGACCTCAGCTCTGAGTAAACGCGCGCCTCGTTCACGCAGATCAGCGAGCAAGGGTTGATGGCTGGAACAACAAGACAGGAGCAGACAATACTCAGAGACTGCTTACTTTAGAAGCTGACGGCAGCTTGGGGTAGGAAGTGTCGGGTAGACTTGTCTGATGGATTTCCTCGTGGGCTATATGTTGAATAGAACTCGCAAGCGAATTCCAGGGTTTTCATCCAGCTTTTTCTTGCCAGCCCTCCAACCCCCTCCCCCTCCCCCCACACCACCTCTGAAATGTATATTTTTGATGATGTTTTTCAAATGTGCTGTTATGGGTGTGAGGGGGCGACCACAATGAAAGGGGAATAACAAATAGACGGTATAGCAGCACAAAGTTCACCTTGCAACAATCCACCCTCAAGTGTTCCAGCTCTGGAGAGAGTATGTATCAGGAATTAGCATGAGTTGCGAGGCCATATTGCTATAATGTAATATCTGACTTACCTCCCTGCTTCGGTTTGAATGGTGTCCAGGTGTGAGTGACGTTCTGGTACTTCTTCTTGTTGAACTCCGCGCACTGGGAGTCGCGGTACGGCACAGAGTCGACTGGACATGTCTGGAACGAGCACGGGAAGAACAGATTCACGCTACATTCATGGGAAGATGCGGTATAGGCTTATCTAGTCGAGCGGTGGTACGACGGGAGCCAAGTCCCGCGCGAAGCACACTGTTACACCAACGATGTCGATAAGATGACACGAACATGGAACAAGCTTGCATTCCGATGTTATTACTTATTACTTGAGAATTAACCAATCAGATTCATTCAATTTCTGAATATTAAGAGAAAAGTACTTCACTAACCCGAGAAGACGAAGTGGCAAGCTTATTGTGGGTGTGCTAGTGCTTGGTCACATTGATCAGGACACATCGTAACATTTCCAGTGGCAACTAAATATTAACTATCGTAGCAACTTTCCGATTGAACATAGTGTATACAATATAGTGAGATTACCGCATATCATTTCGTAATGGCCCCTTCCTTGAAACCACTGGTGGCTCTGAAAAGAGCCTTGGGTTTCGACGTTTCGGCTGAAAACGTTCAGCCATCTTCAGGAGCCGTTGTGGCTGTGATATCCGGCAATCGAGAAGTTAGTGTAATGTAAGCAACATGAAGATGTATTGCCTCACCGCGGTGTTACACGTCTGATAGTGTTTCCGTTTCCCCTGGCAATACCGCCCCCGGTTCTGAGGCGGCGGCTTGTCACACTCGCGCTCCTGGTACGAGACGCCGCCCCCGCAGGTGCGGGAACACTCGCTCCACGGGCCCCACTCGCCCCACTCGCCGTCCACGGCGCCGGGACGCTCGCCGATCTCGACGCACTTCTCGTCGTAGCACCACTTGACACAACAACTTAACATTTACAGTGGGTTCAATTCGATGGCATCACAACCTGGAGAGTAGATTTCTAAGCCGCCCCCGTGGCTAAGTCATCTATCGCTAGCGGTAGTAACTGAAGTCACTGTTGGGCGTGGGTTCGAGTCCCGCATAAGGCATGGGTTCTTGTAAACGTCCTTTCACCTATCATCACTTCATCGTTTCATTATCATGCGCTCATTCGTACCCCCGTATAACGTAGCTGTTGGTGGGGTCGTTAAGCAGCATCATGTATATATATATATATATATATATATATATATATATATATATATATATATCCCCCTTCTAGAACTTTCTTCCCAGCACTCATCTCCAGTCTATTTGTTTTTTGTTTGTTTTTTTAATAGTTTTTAGGTTTTTTCTGTGTCCATGTGTTTCCTCCAACGAGCACCCTCCTCATTATTCTCATATAACTTGTTTCTCTTGCTCTCTTTCATTCATCTCTCATATCGTCCACCACGAATTGATATTGTGATGGAAGAGTGGTGTAACTATAGTTACCATATTGTTGCCGCATTTCGTGCCATCCGCTGCCGGATCGCCGTAGCTCGAGCACGCATGCGCCGACGTCTGGCACCACAGCTGATTGCAGAACGTGTCCTAGACATGTGGTGGGATGCACAATCATTCAGACTTATACATTCACACGTACTTTCATCGCTCATCCCTCAATGAACCCACAATGACAGTTTCCTCTTCTTTAATGTAAGGCGCAAATACTATTTTTGTGGCTTGCGTTCCTTATTTATACAAGTTTCTATGAAACTTTCATTTAAACATTGTTTAAACTTTATGCAAACTTTCTTAAACTTCGGAATCAAGTTCATTTACTAGTAGGCCTATCAGTTAAGTTGAATATATTTGTGTTCACGAATACGAATACGAGAGTGGTGTGAGCATACCGTGCCAGTTTGGCAGGCGCCGATGCCGTCCCCGAAGGAAACCTCGCACTGGTAGTCGGCGTCGTACATCGCTCCTGCAGGCATGTCGACGACCTTGAAGTTCTGATCCTGCGGCTCGTCCAGGAGGCATTCGCCCAGACCGTTCCTGGAACACAGTCCCGACATCAGCTCGCATGACGAGCGGGCCCATACAGGACATCACCGCATAAGCCACGCCTCCTAACCAATTACTGATCAACCTACACGTCAGCATGTAGCAATACTTCTTTCAGAGCTAATATTTCATAATGATGTTGTAATAGTACTTAGAAGATAAACATATAATATCATCTTCTTCCACCAAATAGAAATACCCGATTACCAGAATGAAATAAAAAAGCGGCACCTCCACCGAATTATTCAACGAATATCTTCAGAGTACCAATCGTTCCGTAAAAGAGGGCAGTAAACAGAAGTCAATAAGCAGAAAGCATGTTCGCCTCCCTGCGTAGCTTAGTCAGCTAATACACTGCTTCATAAAGTCACAGTCGGGCGTGGGTTCGAGTCCCGCATCAGGCATGAGTTTTTTGGAAAGTATTTCACTTATCATCACTTCACAATTTCACCATCAGACTGTTTATCATCGGCTCCTTCGTATCCCCGTTGAACTCTGCTGTTGATGGGGTCTTTGAGCTGTACTCACGATATGAACTCGGAGATGAATCTCTGCGAGCACGGCGACCATCTTGTCGTGTGGAACTTGACGACGGGCGACATGACGTAGGACGAGTTGTCGTCGGCCCAGCGGTCGCACCCCGTCTCGCTCAGCACGTCGTGGGGACAGCCCATACTAGATTAATCAGTGAGCACTTGAAGGAAACTGCTTACCAGAAACAACAATCACCTCAGTATTATTACGCACAAAACAACCAAATTCAAGTCTTCCTTCAAATACAATGCCACTATGCTATACAACGCAGTTCCTGAACCGTTCAAGACATTAGCCCAAAATGCATTCAAAGCTGCAGTGAAAAGACTACACAAAGATCGGATCAGAAGGATAGCCATCAGTTCTAATTATACATCGTATTTCATACTGTTTTATCATAATATTCATTCATACCATCTTGTTTGTATCCCATTATATCATTTAATTCTTATTCATAGCTCATAAAGTGAAAATAGTATTGGTTATATGGAGGAGCAGAATATTTCAGCCATGCTAAAATCTGAATACCACCATTTGGGAGGGGGGGGGGGAAGAATAAAGACAATTGAATTGAATTACATATCTGTGTCTCGGCAGCAACTTCACACCGCTTTGCAAACCAGGGAGTTCCCGCCATATTGGACATTTACTGAACAATTCATTCTATTTGTACATCGATGATTTATAATTCTAGAAGCACTTGCTTGGAAGGTATTTGTCGCTCACTTGTGCCCCACCTCGTGCGCCACGACCACGCTGAGCGTGAGGCCCGTGTCCTCGTTGATGCTGCAGCCCCGGCTGGGTGCGCACGCAGTCGCCACGTACGCCAGGCCCAGCAGGCCGCAGCTGGTCACGTTGTCTGCGCAGATGTCGTATCTGCAACCAGACCAAGGTGTATCGACACTACAGTTATAGCTCATGAGCACTGTCCTTGCTCTACCTAGAGTGTACTAGCACGCTCGCCAAACGTTGTTCTGCCATCGAAGTGATTTGTAGTGAATGTTGGTGTTTAATGTGGAAGGCGGATGGCGCGCTATCTAGCGTGTAGCCCCGCAAATGTTGCCGAGTGCGGCGGACATTGAGTAACACCGTCAATGTCATTGAACAACGCCATTACTGGTGTTGTCCTGTCCTGTCAAACCAGCACAGTGTTTACCTTGTGAGCAGGACAGCTACGTCATGGTGGTTGGGGTGTTTGTGGTCGGGCGGATTCACGCGGTGTTGCCATTCGCAAAAACTGTCCAGCGTCTTCTCTGCGTTGGGACTTATCTCCAGATCGATCTGAGGAGGCGAAAACAATTGAAACACAAATAGTTGTCATAAATGCCGATAAAATAATGTGATCGTCTTGAATTCTTAATACTGGTAAGAGGTGCCGCTCCTCATACGCCATGAAAATATATATTTTTCAAATCGTGGATTCTCTTTTCGATATTGCTGATTACAAATAGACATAGGGCTACACGTCAAATATAGGGCCGGATGCATAACTGCGGGTTTTTACTCAGATCAGCTTAGTTTTAGGTTCGATTACATAAGTCTATAGGGCATATGTTGAATTGGTTAAGGTTCAATTGTTAAGATCGAGTAGATTCGATTGAATTAGCCGAGGCTGCGCGCGATAACAACGACGCCAGCACGGATTGTACTGAAACACAGCAGTCCTGAGTTTCTACATCATGAGCCACCTTTATCCAGGAGGTGAGTGAGAGTTTTGGCTCCTATAGCCTTCAGAATTGTAAGTTGACAAAAACATTACCCACCTGCCTTAACCATCACTACAACACATATGAAACGTTTAAAACGAGGGTAACAATTCATGATGAAGAAGAGCCTCCCCCCTCCCTCCCAATCTACATTTACTTCTGCTCAGTTTGCTCGAGAAATAGAAGTTTAGATTAGTTGTTTTTTAGGACAGCTGACTTCAGTTCGGATGGTTTTTAGTAAAGTCGGTAGATTTTCAATTCAGTCGAGTTTAAGTACAGTTCATTTTTGTAAGAGTGGACCAATAACCAGGTCTCTAGCTAGAGAATATGCTCGTCATTTATCTCAATGCTCTTCTGGAGGAAGCACAAGTCGAGTGTGGACCTTATCGCTCGTAGCATGATCGTGATAGAGATAGATATAGGCCTGATAGGGTTTGAAATTATTATCAATATTTCAGCTTACCTCTTCGTTCTCCTTCTCCAAGAAAATGATCCTGACCAGCACGAACTCAATCAGGTTGCCAATACTGTCGTCGTGGTAGTAATCAGACACCTGGAACATTGTAAAACATTATTACCATCTCTCACATTTAAAGCTCAGTTTGAATATATTAAAAGCTGTTAGCTAAGATCAATGCACTCCACTTTCTGACCTTCCCACTCTTGTTTTCCCAAGTAATGAAGTTTCAAATTCACGAGCTGATGTAGACTTGACGACGACTCTATCTATATCTCTATCTTATAACTATGATCTACCCTGCTAATAAATCTAGGTGGTCCAAACCATTCTCTGATATCTTTCCATGCCTTTTCTCCATTGTATGCCTTATATATTGCTACCAATCTGGCCGCCTTCCTTCTTACACTACGGTATGTCTTGAGCATATAATAACCAAAAACCAGTCAACATCTGTTTGTTTCAAGTTGTGCAAGAGTCGCTTTTCTCTTCGCAGCAGCAGTGTGTAGCCAGGTTTCTACTCACCATATTCATGATCGTCAGGATGTAGTTTTCCACGTCAGTGTCGTTGTGGAACTGCAAGAACTTTCGGTCAGCAACGACCAGACTTTCAATATACCGTTCTTTGCCGGCAGCTTGCTTCGAATGACGACCGCCCACGTCTCGCACGCCACTGTTGAACTGAGAACGGAAACCTTCACTCCAAGCCTTCTGCCAATCATCTGCAAAAGCCGACCACAATTCCTCGATCAAATCAAATATTGTTCATTTATGTGTTTACAAAATGAATTAAGAATGAAAAATTGGATTCCGGTGATGGTGCTTTTCGATTCGGTGATGGTGTCTGATTAGGTATGTAAAAAATCACAGGAGAAAATATGAAACATTCGGTGGAAGTGCCCAAGTTTCAGCACCGCCGCTGCATCAGTTCGTACGTCTCATGACACCAGCGAGTAAACCAGCTGCGATACATACCACTGACAGCACAGTTCTTCACCTCATTCTTGCCATCCCCGTCGCCATCTTTACTGTTCCTGTGGACAAGATGGAGGTGCCGTCCATCTTGTTCACAGGAACACATGACACCAGCGAGTAAACCAGCTGCGATACATACCACTGACAGCACAGTTCTTCACCTCATTCTTGCCATCCCCGTCGCCATCTTTACTGTTCCTGTGGACAAGATGGAGGTGCCGTCCATCTTGTTTGGGCTCCGCGTGCAGCGCCGGCTCGATGAAGAAGTGTCCAGCCGACGTCTTGATGTACCCGACCAGCCCGTCGCAGACCGACACGGCGGCCCTCGAGCCGTCCTTGCCGCGCACCCAGCCCGTGTAGTGGCACTGCGGGCCCGTCACTTGCCGCAACCGCGTCCGTTTCACGTCGTGCGGCACGCGGGACTCGATCACGAGACCGGGGGACATGAAGTTCGGATTGGGGACCAGTTCAAGATGGTGCGTTTCGCCGTTGAATTGGACGGCGTAGTGGAGTTTGTCGTCGGCCGTGTCCGCGTCGCGACGCTTGCGGTCACGGGCGTCGATACTGTCACGTTCGTAGAAGTGTGGGAGTGAGAAGGATGCGAAAGTTCCGTCTTCGTTTATCTTGCGTGGTACGAGTAGCTCGTAGTCGGTTATGTCGCGCGTGTATTTACCTGGATGGAATCGAAAACAAGGGAGACTTTTATAGCTGAGCCCCAATTGGTTGCGTCTGAGTTTGTTACAACTTGTAGCCCATGCGAGTATTGGTTTTGTTATTGTGGTTTTTGCTGTCATTGTTGCCGTTGTTGAAACTTAAACTTCTTCTTATCAACATCGAAAACTTGACACAAAGCCATTGTTTCCCCCATGAAGGCAAAAGATAATAGTTTAGGATCGTTTGAACGGGGCACCACAAGGGCGATCTTACAACCCCAAAACTAAACTGTTAGTTATACAGTACAATTATATAATGAAAACAATACACTATAACCATAAAAACGGCGATATTCAGTATGGGATGAAATTTCCTAGGGACCGCTGTACCATGTAACTGTTGAAACTAGATGAAATATTGATTTAGTTTTGAATGTATCATGGAAATGGAATCTTGGTGAAATTAATTATCCCCACCATTGCCAGTATCTATCATTCAAAGAAGACTTTAGTTCATGTTATGGGCATACCTTTGAATCGTCCGTCATCGTTGTGTTCTCTATTGCCTTCCTTCGAACAACTAGATAAAACAATTAAGTACAAAAGCACGAATACCTTACGAGAATATAAGATTACAAAACCTTTCGAGTTCATCTTTACAATCAAATTGAAAAACTAAAATAATTCAGCCATCCAATCTCAATAATTACGAAAAAAATGACATTATTTATAATATTGTGAATCTATGTGAATGTATGATCTTATTCAGAAGGCTTTGCTTTGAACTATTTCAATCCAACTGGCCGTGGGATTGTCTTTCGAGGAGTCGTTGAGTGGTGGACCAATCATGGAGGCCTTGCCATATATCAACCTTGTAATCTGAAACTACAAAAATAATAGTACTGTAGAAAGATTGTTCCCGAATGAAATACTTCAAGTTATCATGCTCCAAAAAATCGACAAATCACCATGGATTGGTTTGAATGCTATGAAATTTAAAATAATGTTTATTGATCGAATTTTTTACGATTCAAATCTCGGCCAGTCGAGATCGCATGCGTTACTACTAGCGATCAAGAGAGCATATTGAAAACATTTGGAACTACACGTTTGATAAGTTCCAAGGTAGATAATGTAGGTATTTTCTTTATCTTCCTTAGCCAGTAGAGGCCTACGTGTTTTCGAGTGTAGAATAGAGGTTGATCTCAAATCCCAACATATGAGAACAAATTAGTTGAATATGTACTACAATTAGTCCTATTTTGTCCATACCGGTATGTCATTTGCAAGATTACTCATTTTCCAGATGTCGAGACTTATTTTCACATCCCACCTCGGACTAAGCCAACAGCTGTGTGTATCGCATCGGTAAGATATAGACATAATCGAGGATCTCATCAATCAAAGAACAGAAGAGATGATTTGGAACGAGAGATTCCCAAATCAGCTATTTTTATTTCTAGATCCCGTACAATTTTGTGTACATATTAGAAAGAACCAGAACGAAGACAAGGTAACTCTGATTTCTGTGAATAACAATCCCCACCTATTCTGATACGACACCGATCTGCATAGAAACAGTTTCAAGTTGATTGTTTTTTCCTGACCTGTGTGTCGCGTACAAAATTACAAAAAAAAACATGGCAACGAACCCCGAATTTTAACAGTATATCAGAAAAAAGCACGAAACATAAACACGTGACCACTCGAACCCAGGACCTCTTGGCTTGATTCCTGTATTACTGAGTCGCAGCCTCAACGTGATGCTGTTCAACATATACCG